>JACEFZ010022263.1:67500-145000 GCA_014155875.1 Cepaea nemoralis | reverse complement strand
ACACGTATAGCACATATACATCATATATTCCGCACACATATAGCAAATATACAGCACACATACAGCACACATACAACACGCATATAGCACACATATAGCACCCATATAACACATATACAATAGACACAGCACACTCACAGCACATATACATCACACAGAAGCATATATATAGCACATAAACTACACACTTACAGCAGACATGCAGCACATATAAAGCACATATACAGCACAATACAGCATATAAACTGCAAATATACAGTACACATGCAGCACATATACAGCACATGTACACCATACATACAACACTCATACAACATATAAAGTGCAAATATACAGCACGCATACAGCACATATACCGCACATGTACATCAGACTTTCAGCACGTATACAGCACATGTACACCACACATATAGCACAGCACATAAACTGCACATATACAGCACATATACAGCATTCCTTACAACACTCAAACAATACGCATACAGCACATATATGTCAAACATTCAGCATTCTATCGGCATCGGCAGAACTTACATATGCGAATATTACATTATAACCTGCGATAATGATCAATACAGTCACTTGACAACTATATGATTGTAAATTCTCACTTCTGGATCAGTTAATTAGTCAGTCAGTCAGTCAGCCAGCCAACCAGTCATTCAGTCAGTCAGATAGTTAGATCATTAGTTAGTTAGTCAATCAGTTAATCAGTTAGTCAGTCAGTCAGTTAGTTAGTTAGTTAACTAGTTAGTTAGTTAGTTAGATAGATAGATAGACAGACAGACAGACAGACAGACAGACAGACAGACAGACAGACAGACAGACAGATAGATAGATAGATAGATAGATAGATAGATAGATAGATAGATAGATAGATAGATAGATAGATAGATAGATAGATAGATAGATAGATAGATAGATAGATAGATAGATAGTCAGTCAGTCAGTCAGTCAGTCAGTCAATTAGTTGTACTATAAATGCCTAAATGACTACAGGATACATTCCTTGTAATCTATTAAAATTATCTTTATAGCTCTGCTAAAGAAACCAGTCGCTATAGAATGCGACGAGGATCTCACTATAAGTCTTATGAGTCACATTTCAAAGCTGTTACTGAGAATAATTATGAGAAGAAGAATAAACGAGATTAAACTAGAAAGTAGTGATGAACATTTTGGATTTACAGAGGAAAGAGGCACAAACAATGCTGTATACAATTGGAAAGGCCTATAGGGGTAAAACAGATCGATACTTATGCTTCAAAGACTGCACAAAAGCATTTTATAATGGGAAACATTAGGAAATAAGCAAACTACTAGAGCAACTAACTATTGACGGCAAAGATTTATGAATAATAAAGAACATATATTGGCAGCAAATCAGCGGCCATTAGAATCAACAACCTCGTAGGAACATTTCAGTGTATAAAGAAGGGCGTCTGACAAGATTGTGTATTGTTTCCTGATTTTTTGGCCACCTTTATATGAGTCCAACATGCAGTCATCATCTCACACTTTGGCCGTCAAGGGTCGTGAGGATAGACAGTTGACGATCGAGCGCCCGATGGGTGGAACTGGGTGGTGTCATTCCGTATGGTTGCACAATGATTTTGATGTCGTCAATCCATTTTCTTTTCGGGAGTACGTTTGCTCTCGCAGCAGATCTTCTTTGATGTAAGCTATTGCTGGTAGTTGATGTTGCATTCTAACGAGATGACAGAACCATTTGGTCTTCTGCCTTTCAATATATATGGCACAAGATGTTGATCCCACTGTCTGTCTGATAAGGTAATTTCTCACTCGGTCTCGTTTAGTTCAATTGGCAGCTCTTCTCAGGCATCTCATCTTACAGGTGTTGATTTTGCGTAAGTGTGATTTATATAATGTCCGAGTTTGACATCGGTAGCATAAGGTTGGTGGTGTATATGCTGTTTATTATCTGTCCTTATGCGGACAAGGTATATTTGAATGTTTCAGTATGGGTGATAGCTGATATATAAGTGCACTTGCTTTGTCACATTCGCTACCGCCACGGGTTAAAGTTATTATGCCTTTTTGAAGCACAAACTATCGTCTGTCAAGACGGCAAGGTGCCAATGATTTGCTTTTTGAAATCTGATTTCGAATTTCCTGTCTATTCTGACACTTTCTGTGATCATACTTCCTAAAATTCTTTAACTTGTTTCAGAGGTGCTCTATTTATCAGTATATTTAGTCGACCAGGAAATCTGCTAACTACATTACTTGAGTTTTGGCTGTATGTATATTTATATTGTGTTGACGGGCAGTCAAAGACCCCCAAATCATAAGTCTAGGATCATGCAATCTTGAGTCTTATTAAGCAAAGTCCAGCATGGACCGGATTACAATAACATGGAAACATGATGCTCGCACCACAATTCTATTAAATCACCCCAAGAAAAGTTGACCCACTTACCTGGAGAATTTGGCCCGCACGTTTGATGTGCATCTT
Source organism: Cepaea nemoralis (assembly GCA_014155875.1). Taxonomy (NCBI): domain Eukaryota; kingdom Metazoa; phylum Mollusca; class Gastropoda; order Stylommatophora; family Helicidae; genus Cepaea; species Cepaea nemoralis. The sequence goes on along the minus strand of JACEFZ010022263.1, from coordinate 142,524 downwards.
AATCCCACCCCTGGTCGTGAAGTAGCCTGTCCAGTAAACACCTGGGCCAATGCCATACGGGTGGAAGTCATCAAATTTCACCGGAAACGTGCTCTTTTCTTGGTTCACGTGGTAGGTGTAGCAGGACGGCGTGGAGTAGATGAGGTTAAACTTGGTTTTCGAATTCCGTTGCTGTTAAAAGGGAGATAATCAACTGATAATTTGTTATGCCTATGGAAAGTTCAACGAATGAACGAATGAACAAACTTATTTTCAAAGGGTTAAGAATTGGGCATGCAGGCCCGTCTAACATTCTGCCCTTCTTCTTTCTTTCCTCTCATACGTTATTTCATTAATGCATCACTTATGAAGCTATCTTAGACAACAACAGGAAAATATGCATTAAAACGCATGGAAAATAATCCATAATACATGACTCACTGGGACGCAGATGTGTTTCCAAGGCACCAGGGCTGGGTTCTATACTGACCAAGACCTAAGGACGCGTCCTCGCCGAGCGACCTGGGCAACAGGTCCCTTTGGGGTCCTGGCTAAAGTCAATAGGATCATGGATTCCTCCGAAGTCGGAGAGTGTCTGCCTGCACGGCGAGGAACCACCAGTTTGCACACCAATAAGCCAGACATGAGACAACGAATACTCACGCAAACCTCATTACCTGTATGACATCACACTGATGTTGAACAACAGGATGTCTTCATCCGACATTCAGGACTTCACGCTGGAGTTCACACCAAGCGAACACAAGCAAATCAAAGCAATATGACTAAGACAATTTTTAGCCTGGCCATTATAAATAGCTAAGGAAGATGTAACGTCTTTAGCAGACTGTAAGTGTGTCATGGTGTTTGTAGCAAATATAAAAGGGCTAAGCAGGTCAAAAACCCATGACAGGTCTAGCAAACCGGCAGGGAATTTACTTATCCGAGAAAAATACTAGTCAGGTCTTAGTCAGATATAAATGAGCTATCACGGTCATCCGATCAGTATGGTCACTGCCAGGAAGGAAGAATGGTAGACTTCCCTCCTTATTGATTCCCGGGCAGAGGAGGCTCGTTAGCCTTGGTTGGTATCTCTTCTAAGAGAGGGAACTCTAAATCTCAAACTTCCGCTGCTTTGCGGATATACCCATATGTGAAAGGCTTCAGGAGTAAACTCTGAAGCCAAATCCGGAGATGGATGTTTAGTCAACATCGGCGACGTGGACAGGGGGAACATGCTACTGGGCAACAGCTAAATCTCCGATTTCCATTGCCTAGACTTGTGCCCTGAAGAGGTCACTTCAGCACCGCGTAAAGCGGTGACACAACACAGGAAGCAGCATTTACCGGTTATAAGTCTTAATGCTTGATTGGCGTAGAGCAAGGCGCCAGGGGCTACTTCCAACGGTGGGAGAGATCATCGTATCTCACTAGACAGCTACCGCCCGCCTAAGCTGGGCATCCCCCAGTCAATAAGGTGTTGTCTCGCCACGGTTCATCTGCTCCTGAGGGTGTGTGGAGCTAAGGTTAAAAATCCTGACACATGGACCGCAATCTATACACCTAGCAACAAGAAAACAACAAAACAACCGGCCCTAAGGCTGGGAACATGGAACGTAAGAACATGACCCCCGACATCTCAGACGATCTAAACGAGATTGTGGATGCCCGCAAACCTGCAGTGAAAAACAACGAACTACGCAGACTGGGGATAGACATTGTCGCCCTGCAAGAGACCAGACTCCAAGAATCTGGAATCATCAAGGAGAGGGACTTCACTTTCTACTGGCATGGCAAGCCGTGCGGAGAGACCAGGGAGCATGGAGTTGACTTCGCTATCAGAAACAAGCTGCTTAAGTCCATCATACCACCAAGTGATGGCACTAAAAGAATACTGAAGCTCCAACTCCAGACAGAGGCAGGCCCAGTTAGTATTATAAGCGTTTATAACACCCCAACACTAACTGCAGAATCAGAATCTAAAGACACGTTTTATGACGACCTTAGCAAAGAAGTCAGTGAAACAACAGAGAAACAACATCTCTTTATCCGGGGGGGGGGGGGATTTCAATGCTAGGGTTGGCTCCGACCACAAATCTTGGCCTTCATGTCTAGGACAGTTTGGCTGTAGCTCACCTTACGATGCATGACGTTGTGGTATTCTGGTGTGATAATTTGGCAGTGTCCAGCGTGTGCAGCGTGGTCTAGTGTTTACACACCCGCTTCACGCGCCAGTGATCCGGGGTTTGTTTCCGGATCCGGTCAAGGATATGCACTACTGAAGAGCTCAAACGAGAGCGAAACTCGAGTCTAGTGCTTCCACGTTGACGTGGATATGCCTTAGGTCCATACCAGAGTGCGATCAGCGTTGCCAGTGGTGGGTTGTGCTCAATATTTAAAAATAAAAATATCAATAACAATAAAGATAACATCAACAACAACAAAAACATCAGCAACAGCTACCTAAAAATACAAATATGGTAGTTAACTGAAACAGATTTTGCACAATGGTATGAGTGCCGGTCGTTCTACTGAACGTAATCTTGTCAAGAAATCACAAAGAGCAACAACAACAAAAATGCTGGGATTGACTGTGACATCCTGTAAAGGATATGCAACTAACTTCTTTGTATGTTTTGATATTCAATTATTTGAGGGAGCGACTTCCTGCTCTGGTTTTCCTCTTGTCTAAGTTCTAGAGCACTTTATGAACCGGTATCTTGTAATAATCTTGTTACATGGCCAAGCCACCTAGTTTGTAGTATCATTGGCAACAGCAGTAAGAAAGTCAAAAGAACACAAGCGACACCAGCATAGGATAGATTGAATTAAACTTACATAACATTGGCACCTTTCCGTCTTGACAGACCATAGTTTGGTACATTGTGCTTCAAAAAGGCTTAATAACTACGATCCATGGCGGTGGCGAGTGTGGCTGGTAAGGCCAATTCTTGCTGCAAATGTTTGCCCACAGTAGGTGCATGTGAAAACATGGTCATTTCCACCATTTTGCACCACCTTACGTCTCTCACGCTCTGTGTGTGCTTTATCTGCAATCATTTTCTCCTTTGTCTTTATTCCATTTCTGATAGTTGCCCTCCATGCAACACGTTCAGCGGCGACGTGCTCCCAATGTGCATTATCAATGCCTGTATCAATCATGTCCCGCTTACACACATCTTTGTATCGTAGTAGAGGCCGACCCTGAGATCTCCTACCCGTCTGTAATTCACCAAAAAAGATGTCCTTTGGTATTCTACCATCATCCATCCTCCAAACGTGTCCTATCCATCGAAGTCTACGAAGACTGAGCATGGTATACACCGTCACACAACCTGATCTTTCCAATACTTCAGTATTTGTGATTTTGTCTTGCCACTTAATACCAAGTATTCTTCGCAGACACCGCATATGAAAGCTGTTTAAACGTTTCTCTTGGCGTGAGTAAGTTGTCAGGGATGGAGTTATTGCCTCTCCATAGCACAAAGCCTGGGCTAAAATAAAGAAACCATGTGTTGCCCATGCAGCATGATCCCTCTCTCGGCCTGCCTAGTTCACTCCAGAGGAAAGTTAACACCTATAATCTGGAACAAGACAAGCTGCAGAAGCTGCCGGATCAGCAAAGCAATGCTCTAACTGTCCGCCTGTCGGAGCTTCGATCCTAGACCAGCTGCCAACCAAGGCTTAGGGCCTGGTCTGCCCTGCCATGACTTATTTTGTCTTTGGGTTGCATTTCCTCGCACCAGGATAAGGCTAGTACCCTCCCAATTGCGCTCTTCCGCCCGAAGCCGTTGGCACAATGTGGGGTGTCGGGTTTGGTAAGCGCCGCCCAACATTCGGCGCTGACAGAAAGCAGGTAGTACCGTCTACTGTCATACGGTAGCTCAGTCATATCTGACTAAGACCTGACTAAAGAATTAAAAGAATTAAATAAAGAATTAAACTTACCACATCGTTAACCGCTTTAGTTAACTGTTCTGGTTTCTTCGTGTCCAAGTTCTAGAGCACTTTGTGCTGGTATCTTGTAATAATATTGTTACATGGCCGAACCACCTAGGATAGACTGCAGTGAACTTACCACGTCGTTAACCGCTTTGATGAGAGCATCCATGTTGACGAACCAGTTGGAAGCATCTTGGTAACCAAAGTCGCACCCCATGGGAATCAGCAGGTGGTTAGTCCTGAATCCCTTCATCTGCAACGAAACAAAATACCCAATGTACCTCAGCATTGCTGTAGGGAGTCCCCATGGCGTAGTATTGCACCACTTGCCACACGCTCCACAGTTTGTTGGTTCGATTGCGGGCTATGTCGTTCGATTCCTGAGTGCTATTTTCTCGGAGACTCTGGGGGTCGTAGCTGGAGCTACGGAGTTCGTGCTTTGTGGCGACGCTTTCGGCAGGTTGCCCTGTCGAATGAGACCGAGCCATATGGGATAACACCCGCTTGAATGAAGTCGAACCCCTTGATTATGAAACCCTTTAAACTGGCATTGCTACAAATACGAACATAGCCTGTTCTGGCTGCTGTCCCCATGATCGATATTTCCGGCTGACCTCTATAACTAGAGGACACGCTACAATTCACTGTGGCCAAGAGGTCACGGACGCCACTGGCAATCCAGCAAACTGCCTTCGAAACACAGCTGCGGGCGATTAGGCAGCGAGAGGCCGTGCGTTGGTTTTCATACAGTGTGCCGTTCTTTCAGAAAGCAATGGCAAACTACTGAACGTAATCTTGCCAGGAAATCACACACAGCCAAAAAATGCTGGGGTTGACTGCGATGTCCTGTTAAGAACACGTCTTTTTTTATTTACATAATTAGGGTTTAACCGTGAATCTACGCTCGCCTGATTGTCTGGTAGGCATGGGTTCGACTGCCATCGGGACATTTTGAATGTTTGAAAATGACTTGGCGCCCAGATTAACCCAGCTTTAGATGGGCTCCATGAACTGTTTTGGGAAGCAGATGCGGATGATGTAAAACTAACCAAATCATACACCATGATCTATACAATTATGGGTTTAGTACCATATGACACACAGACTTAAAGCGTGTATTTACTGGACTTCCTCTTGGGGTTCAGAAAGCAATGGCAAACTACTGAACGAAAGTTTGTCAAGAGATCACTGACAGACAAAAGATGCTGGATTTGACTGCTATATCCTGTAAAGGATATGCAGTTAACTAAAACTCTTGGGGTGGCAGCCGGTTCTAATGTACCAGGCGGCAAATTATGGTGCTAAAAATGTTATTCTTGACACAACGTTACAATTAACCCCAGCATTTTTGGGCTGTTTGTGATTTCTTGCCAAGATTGCGTTCAGTAGTTTGCCATTGCTTTATGAGCGACCTACACTCATACCTTTGTGTTATGAGCGCAAGGCGGCCTGTTTCAGAGTGGCCCGCAGTTGAGTTTCGAACGTGGTACGCTGGATTGCGAAATGGCGTTCGTAACCCTTCGCTACAGCTCTGGCTTAAAATACTGTGTATGAGTCTCTTTAAAGCAATCGTGCTGCCATTGAAACATACGACCGCATGTTTTGTGTGCTTTATGTGATTTGTGTGATTTGTGTGTTTTATGTATTTTTGTGTGTTTTGTGTGTTTTATGTGTTTTGTGTGTTTTGGTTGAACGGATTTATGTTGCGACTGGAACTTATCTGATGTCATAAGAAGTATGTCTGATGTCACAAGTAGAGAGAGGGGAAGGAGAGGGAGGTAGAGGGACAAAGAGGGGGAGAACGAGAGGGAGAGAGAAAGGAAAAACAAAGGAAGAGAGATAAAGAGAGAAGTAGAGGAGAGAGAGGTTGGGGAGGGGAGAGAGGGCGCGTTAAATAGATTGTTAGAGGAAGAGAAAGATGGAGAGAGAGGGAGAGATAGGGGAGAGAGAGAGGGAGAGAGAGAATGAGAGAGAGAGAGAGGAGGGAGAGTGATAGGGAGAAGGAGGGAAAGTGATAGGGAAAGAGAGGGGAGAGAGAGAGAGGAGGGAGAGAATAGAAGAGAGAGATAGGAGAGAGGAAGAACGGGAGAGGGGGAGGAATAGAGGCATGATAGAGGGAGCGTGAACTTCATATTCATTGGTAACTTACTGATACGTGCGCTGTGGAGTAGCATGGTTGCTCGACCCAGACGGTAAGTGACTTTTTGATGATGAAGATGATGATGGTGATGATGACAACGACGATGATGAGCGTGATGATGATGATGATGATGATGACGCTATTGATGCACGTGATGATGTGAATAATGATGATAATGATAATGATGATATTAATAGTGATCACGATCTTGAGGGTGATGATGATGCTGATGCTGATGATGATGATGATAATGATGATGATGATGATGGTGGTGGTGGTAGTGGTGGTGGTGATGATGATGATGGTGGTGGTGGTGATGATGATGATGATGATGATGATGACTACGACGACGACGATGACGACGACCACGACAACGACGACGACGATGATGATGATGATGATGATGATGATGATGATGATGATGATGATGATGATGATGATGATGATGATGATGATGATGATGATGTAAGAAGTTGGAGTCAGAAAGTCAGACCAAGCTTCATAGACTTACCCTGTTTTTCATAATTTCAAGGAAATCTAAAGCTGTCTTTTCCGCAGTCTGTGAATGAACACAACATGGAATTTATTAGTTTCAAAGAATGTATGTGACGTTTCATAGAAGTATGTGTTATGTAATAGAAAAGGATTTGTTATGTTATAGAAAGTATGTTATGTCATAGGAAATTATATGTTATGTCAAAGACAATACATGTTATGTCATAGACAGCAATTATTATGTTATATGAAAGTATGTTATTAATAGAAAAGTAAAGTTTATATTGTAGAAACGTATATGTTATGTCATTGACAGTGTATGCTACGTCTTAGACAGTATGTTATATTATAGGCAGTATATGTTATAACATAGAAAAATGTATGCTATGTGATGGACAATATATGTTATATCACACAACTGCATATGCTGTGTGATAGACGCATACGTTATGTCACAGAAAAGTACTTGGTACGTCATAGACATCATATGTTATGTCATAGACATCATATGTTATGTCATAGACATCATATGTGATGTCATAGACATCATATGTTATGTCACTGAAAAGTACATGTATTGTCATACTATAGATGGAAGTCTGTATCCATTGAGATAAGGGCCAAGGTGCCCTTTCTTACATTCTTCGTTACTCTAGAGACAAAAGTATCAGTAGTGTATACGTCATGTGTGTGTGTGCGTGTCGTGTGCGTGGTGTGTATGGCGCGTGCTGTGTGTGTGTGTGTCATGTGTGCGTATTGTTTGTGTGATGTATGTGATGTGTGTGTATTGTTTGTGTTATGTGTCTGATATGTGGTTATGTTTGTGGTATGTGTGTGGTGTGTGTGATGTGCGTGGTGTGTGTGTGTGTGTGTGTGTGTGTGTGTGTGTGATATGTGCTGTTTAATGTGTGAAAGTGTGTCTATGTGTATGTGGTATGTGTGTGATGTGTGTGGTATGTTGTATGATATATGTGATGTTTATCATCATCATCATCAAGTGCCCTGCCAGCTGGCGTAGGCGTTCATGGCTCTCCACAGATCTCGGTCTTTGGTTTTCTGGATTAACTCTGCAGCTGATATTCCTCCATGCCACCATCTCAATCCATCCAGCATAATTTCTCTTGGTCTGTCTATGCCTCTCTTCCCCTCGATCTTTCCATTTGTCACGATGTTCTCCAATGCCTCTCTTCTCATCACGTGACCGAAGAAAGATGTTTGTTTCTTTCTTATTGTTGTATATAATGTTCTAGTTTCATTAGCCTGTTTCAGGCAGTCGTTGTTAGTTACTCTGGCAGTCCAAGGAATTCGCAGCATTCGTCTCAGGAACCACATCTCTGTTGCTTCCAATTTCTTCTTAATTTGTTCATTTACATTCCGAGATTCACTGCCATACAGCAAAACTAGTTCTTCATAACATTTCAGCACTCTCTTTCTTATATTCATTGATAGTGACTTATTGCATAAGATACTCTTCATTTTCTGAAATGCGACTTTTGCTTGCCCCATTCAGCTCTTAATCTCTGTTGTACATCTTCCATCTGATGTTATAAATGCCCCTAGGTATCTAAAATTATCCACTTGGTTAAGAATTTCTCCTTCTATTCCTATGTCAAATTTTTGTCACCATTTTCTTTAATATCACAATTGTTACTGTTTTCTTGATAAAAAAAAAGTCGCTTAAAACTCGACAGGATCGACTTCATTGCACCGGGTTTGATCCCATATGGCTCGGTATCTTTCCACAGCGCGGAAAGTGTCGCACAAAGCACGAACTCCGTTGCTCTAGCGACGACCCATAGGAGCCTCCGAAAAATTTCACTCGTGAACCGAAGGACGCGGCCCGAAATCGAACACACAACATTCGGAGCCCGAGTCAAACAGCTTGACCACTTCGCCACGGAGGCACTCTCTGTTACTACAGTGTCCAACAATTGTTGTATGTCTGTTGATTTATCCGCCACCAATACTGTGTCATCTGCATAGCGTATATTATTTATACCAACTAGTATTCCTGGTATCTCTTTGATCTCTCTCATTATTACTTCGCTATATAGGGAGAAGAGATCTGGTGACAAGACACAACCCTGTCGTACTCCTAGCTTTATCTGTTCGTAACTACCCTCTTTATTTCCCATTTTAATTGCTGCTACTTGGTTCCAGTAAATATTCTTTATTATTCTTAAATCTTTTCCATCAATGTTGATGTCTTCCAACATTTTAATCAGTTCGTCATGTTTTACTTTATCAAACGCACAAATATATATCTTTCTGTTTCTCTATTGACCTTTCTATTAGTGTCCGTAATGTATATATTGTATTGTTTGTGCCCTTTTCCTCCACAAATCCATACTGTTCTTCACTAATTTCCATTTTTTTTCCTTTCTGGTTCTTCTCATTATGATTCTGAGTAGAAGCTTAGTGATATGGTTTATGAGGTTAATTATATGAAAATCTCCACATTCAATTGTTCCTGGTCTTTTTGGTATAGCTATAAATACAGATTTCAGCATATCACTGAGTAAATATCCACTGCTATGAATATCATTCAACATTTTGGTTAATATATCTACTCCAAATTCTCCCAATAATTCTAATTCTTCCATTGTGATTTCATCTGGCCCAGCTGTTTTTCCTTTCTTCATATGTTTCACAGCGTCAGCGACGTCCTCTTTTAGAATAGGTGGACCTTCTAAGTTACTTTCTTCTGTTAATTCTTCCCTTTCTCCATCATATAATTCTCTTATATACTCATTCCCCCTCTTCATTATAGCACCTTCCTCCAATAATATCTTTCCTGTTTTTGATTTCAAACACCTTGTATTTATTCTTATTTTTCTTCACGTTAGCTCACTGAATTGTCTGTGCCTATTTTTTGTATCTTTAATGGCATTTAATTCAATTTTTTTTTGCACTGCTCGTTTAACCAACTTTCTTTTACCTTCCCACATTTATCTTTTATTTCTTTATTTATCTTAGCGTATTCTTTTTTGTCATTTTTATTCTGTTTTCTTTTGTCCATCAGCTTTAAGATTTCTTCATTCATCCATTTTTTCTTAACTATTTGGCTTCTCTCCGGTAATATTTCTTTGCTAGTTTGATGAACGGAGTGCCTTAACATTTCCCATTGTTAATTTATACTCTGTATTTTAGCTAGTGCATTGTACCTATTTTTTACAGTCACTCTGTATTGTTCTTGAATTTCTTTATCAACTTTCAGAACCTCTTTATTAAGTCTCATTTTCCTAACCATTTTCCCCCTCTCTTTAATCTTACTTTTATTTGTCCACATAGTGGTACATGATCACTATTACAGTCAGCACCAGGCACAGTCTTTACATTAATTAAAGCATTTCTAAATCTTTTATTAATTAGTATATAGTCAATTTGGTTGCGTATTTTGTTATCAGGGCTTTTCTTTGTGTATTGTCGTCTTTTATGGTGTTTAAACCATGTTTTTCCAATGATCATATCATTGATATTTGCCCATTCTATTAGCTTTTTGCCTCTTTCATTTCTTGTACCTAAACCATAATTCCCCACTACATCTTCCATTTTCCCCTTTCCTACTTTTGCATTAAAATCTCCTAGTATTATGTTTTATTTCCTGTGATCCAATTTGAGCCATCGCCATTTCTATTTCGTCGTAAAAGTGTTGCATTTCTTCATAACATCTGCTTGTTGTTGGTGAATATACTTGTATGATATTTATATCTATTGGTTTGCCTTTGTAATGTGTGTAAATGTGTATGTGTATGTGTCTTGTGTGTATGAGTGTGATGTGTGTGTGTTGTGTGTGGTATGTGATGAGTGTGATGTGCGAAATGTGTGTATATATATATATGTGTGTGTGTGTGTGTGTGTGTGTGTGTGTGTGTGTGTGTGTGTGTGTGTGTGTGTCGGTACTCTAGACATAACAGCAACATACCCCAGGGTCAGCCCAAGCCACACCCTGTGTCTCAAACAAGAAGTTGGGCGGCGAGTAGTAGCCGTCGTAGATGGCGTGTGTGAACAAGTGTGACTTCAGCTCTGAAACAAACAAGTATTATCCGTCGTAGATGGCGTGTGTGAACAAGTGTGACTTCAGCTCTGAAACAAACAAGTATTAGCCGTCGTAGATGGCGTGTGTGAACAAGTGTGACTTCAGCTCTGAAACAAACAAGTAGTAGCCGTCGTAGATGGCGTGTGTGAACAAGTGTGACTTCAGCTCTGAAACAAACAAGTATTAGCCGTCGTAGATGGCGTGTGTGAACAAGTGTGACTTCAGCTCTGAAACAAACAAGTAGTAGCCGTCGTAGATGGCGTGTGTGAACAAGTGTGACTTCAGCTCTGAAACAAACAAGTAGTAGCCGTCGTAGATGGCGTGTGTGAACAAGTGTGACTTCAGCTCTGAAACAAACAAGTAGTAGCCGTCGTAGATGGCGTGTGTGAACAAGTGTGACTTCAGCTCTGAAACAAACAAGTATTAGCCGTCGTAGATGGCGTGTGTGAACAAGTGTGACTTCCGCTCTGAAACAAACAAGAGGCCTACATTATACGCAATTTGCAATCCAATATACAGCGTTCGAAGCACAGCTGTACGCGATGTGGCATCAGACACCATTGCGTTGGTTTTCATACAATGTGATGAGTGGCGGTCGTTCAGAACGCAATGGCAAACTACTGAACGTAAATTTGCCAAGAAATCACAAGCAGAGAAAAAGTGATGGGATTGACTGCCACGTCCTGTAAAGGATATGCAGCTTGCGTTATAACTTGCTTCTTATTCTTCTTTCGTAGCATTTTTGACGTGACTTCATCCTTGAAACAAATAATAGGTAAACATAACGCAACTACCATCACCACTTTGATAAGTCTATACGCTGTTTTAATCCTCAATCCTACATTATAACAGCCACCTCTGTAGACGATGTGTTTTGAACGCACTTCGCAATCTTGCATAGCGCTTTAGAATGAAAGCTGCGATCGATTTGAAAGCAGACCGCCTGGTGCTGATTTTCATACAGTGGTATGAGTGCTAGTTCGTCAGAAAACAATGGCAAACTATTCAACGTAAGCCTGCCAAAAATCACGAATAGCCAAACAAATTCTGGAGTTGACTGCGACAACCTGTTAATGACATGCAGCTAACAGTAAAACTTGCTTTTTTCCATTATATTCCACTCTATAGAGTGTTTTTTTTTTTTTTTAAATGACTGTACAGTTTTGAAAATATTGCCGGTTCAAGTTTTGTATTCACCCTCTGTAAAGTTCATGCAACATAATCAATCAATCATGTGCCATGCCGGTAAACGTGGGCGGTCATGACTCGCCATTTCACTCGATCACCAGCGTCGTGGATCAGCTCAGTGTTCCTGTCTCGTCCATGCCATGTGGCCAAGCCATCCAGGTATTTTCCTTTCGGTATTCCTCTTCGTTTGTTCCCTTCGATCTTGCCAGTTATCACTAAGTTCTCCAATCCATTTCTTCTCATAACATGTCCAAAAAATTTTGACTGTCTACGTCTAATTTCTCTAATCAATTTACGATTTTCATTTGTCTCCTTTAGTACTTGGTCATTGGTTTTTCTGCCTGTCCATGGTATTCTTTGCATTTTCCTCAGAAACCACATTTCTGCAGCCATCAGATGTTTTTCAGCTTGACTGCACATTGTCCAAGTTTCACATCCATACAAAAGAACAGGCTCTATGTATCCCCTCAACACTCTTTTTCTCGTTTCAGTTGACATCTATTTATTGGTCAGAATGTTTTTCATCTTGCTAAAGGCTACTTTCGCCATGGCGATTCTTGTTCTAATCTCTTCAAGGCATCTCCCATCAGATGTTATGACTGTTCCGAGATAATTGTACCGATTCACGTGCTGAAGAATATTCCCATTTACTTGTATATTACATTGTGGTACTTCGTTCTTCCTAGTGACGACCATAACCTGTGTCTTCTTACACATAATAGGTAAAACAAAACCTGGACTGGCAATATTTTCAAACACTGCACAGTCATTAAAAATACACCCTGCCATAACCCCTAAACCGTTCAATCTCAGAAGAGAATTTATATTAGGGTCCATCCCTGACTCAGATTAATAATCCTGTGACTGAATTAGTCTCAAACAGGATATTAATTTGAAAATGATTGTTGTTCAAAGAGGGCTGACACGTACTAGCTAGCTTCATCTTTAGTAACCATCTATTTCCCACTGGGGCATAGCTCCTCAACCAGCTCTCTCCAAGCCTCTCTATTTATGGCTATCCCATGCTGCTTCGTTCATGTCCGTACAATATTATTCATATACGTCAAAACTTCTCTTCTCCATTTCCAATCTTTGAAGAGTTATAAATCATATGAAGTGAATACACGAATAATACTTTGGCTGAAATACTAAATACACAGTCACTGACATTGTTCGAATACTGAGTATGTTAACCCCCACCGTCGTCTAAGACTGACAAAGAAGTACTTCTGTTTGCATAGCAACGACTGGAACCGTCTAATCGATCTTGTTACGTACCAGAAAGCCCCGATAAGTACCCCAAAAGCCTCAGTAAACGTGACACTATGTGCATACTTAATACTGAATTTAAGAACCGACATCCCTGCACTAGAGACATTCGGAAATATGCTCATTCTTTCTTTTAAACAGTCACTGAAAATGTCCCATTCTGATGATTCCAGCGTCAGTTGAGTAAAATGTCCGCCTGGTGGTTTCCTCTACGCTTTAAGTAGTGTCCAGACCCTCTACTCAATCTCTTGTTTAGTCATTCTATCTAGAAATGAATCACCGTTTATTCAGTCTGCGGCTGGAGGAGTAAAAGTAATAAATATTTGAAACTGAAGGAGGAAAAATAATAAGTGTCCAAGTCTGGAGATTCAAAGGGAGGTGAAACTGTTTGCCGCCACACAAGAAGTGGGTAATCAACGCGAGGTGCGGTGGTTGGTACAGAAGATGAGTGATCAACCCAAGATGCAGTGGTTGGTACAGGAAGTGTGTGATCAACGCAAGGTACGGTGGTTGGTACAAGAGGTGGGTGATCAACGCAATGTGCGGTGGTTGGTACAAGATGTGAGTGATCAACGCATGGTGCGGTTGTTGGTACAAGAGGTGGGTGATCAACGCAAGGTGCGGATGTTGGTACAGGAGGTGAGCGATCAACGCAGTTTACGGTGGTTGGTACAAGATGTGAGGGATCAATGCAGTTTACGGTGGTTGGTACCAGATTTGAATGATCAACGCAAGGTGCGGTTGCTGTTACAGGAGGTGGGTGATCAACGCAAGGTGCGGTGGTTGGTACAAGAGGTGAGAGATCAACGCAAGGTGCGGTGGTTGGTACAAGAGATGAGTGATCAACACAAGGCGCGGTGGTTGGTACAGGAGATGGTAACGATCCTAAAGGCAATACTTACTCAAGTTTTTCGGGCTGGTCATCCAAATCATCTCGAGGCTCTTCTCTTGTGTCCTCAGCTTGAAGTCTTCGAAGTCAATCCGCCCGATGAACAACGAGTCGAAGCCAAACTGTGCAAACAGAAATAGTTTATTATACTGTACATAAAAAACAAAGGCATAATACCTACACTCCAAGGCTGTAGCGAATGTGACCAGACCGATTCTTAAGGTAAATGTTCATCCACAATGGATACACGTGAACACATGGTCATGTCCACCATCACGCACCACCTGACCTCTCACACGATCTGTGTGTGGCCTATCTGCAATATCATACGGCTTTATTTCATTTCTAGGCTTTGCCATCCATACAACACAATGAGCGGCGTTTTGCTCCTACATTGCCGTATCAATGGCCGTTCAATAATGTCCCACTTACATACATCCGTGTAGGGTAGTAAAGGACGACCCCGAGATCCTTCACCCATCTGCAACCCATATTTTACCCTTCTTCAGAAGAGTTTAAACTTAAGAGTAGAGTTGCACAAGATTGTGTACTTTTCCCCACCCTCTTTGGAATATACTTTTGACTTCTATTGAAATATACCTATCGTGATCAGGATGGTGGGGGAGGGGGGGGGGGGTGAGTCAATAAGTAAGTCACACAGTTCTGTGGTATGGCAGGTAAATGTAGTTGGTGTTTTCTACAGGTGTCATTAGTTGACAGCAACATCGAACTTTATATTCCCGGTCGTCAGTTAGCGCTAGGTGTCTCATGCGCATGCGCAGCGCATAAACAAAATGGCGACTGTACTTACGGAGTGTACAACCAAAGAGCAACGTGCTGTTGTGCGTTTTTTGTGGGTAAAAGGACTGCCTGCAAAAGACATTCATAAGGAAATGCTTCCTGCTTATGCTGACTCATCATCATCATCATCATCATCATCATCATCATCATCATCATCATCATCATCATCATCATCATCATCATCATCATCATCATCATCATCATCTTCCACTTTTGCCGTCAAGTGTCGTGGGGAGGAATAATTTGCGCTCCAGCGCCCGATGGGCGGCACTGGATCGTGTCATTCCGTATGATTGTACAATGTCTTTGATATTGTCAATCCATTTTCTTCTTGGACGTCCTCTTGGTCCCGTCGCAGATGATCTTTGATGTAAGGCCAGTGATGGTAGTTGTTGGTGTTGCATTATATCGACATGGCCAAACCACTTGATCTTCTGTCTTTCAATAAATGTGGCCCAAGGTCTTGATCCCACTGTCTGTCTAATAACAGCATTTCTTACTCGGTCTCGGATTGTTAAGTTGGTAGCTCTCCTCAGGCATCTCATCTCGCAGGTGTTGATTTTGCGAAAGTGTGATTTGGATAAGTCCAAGTTTGAGATTCGTAGCATAGGGTTGGTGTGAATATGCTGTTTATTATCTGTCGCTTTGCATGGGTATATTTGGATGTTTCAGTAAGGGTGATAGTTGAAATGTACGTGCACTAGCTTTTTGACATCTGATTTCGATTTCTCTGTCCAATCTACCGTCTTCTATGATCATACTTCAAAGATATTTGAATTCTTTAACTTGTTTCAGAATTGTTCTATAGTGAGCCCGGCGATCTGCTAACTTGCGTTACTTCGGTTTGGGCTGTGTTTATAATCATATTGTATCTGCTGCAGGTTGAACTCAGATTAGTAATATGATTCTGTAGTCTGCCCTCATCGTTGTAAAACAGGTACTGATCGTCTGAAAATAGAAGTTCATTTATTTACCGTGGATCAGTTGTTTCATCTGGAGTAAAGAGTTATAAATGTTCTGAATCTGTATAACTGTTTTGACTTCTGCAGGTATGAAATTTGGTTCCTGTTGTCCATGACTTTTAGGCACAAAAGTGAGGTTTTGTATGTTGTGTGTGGGGTTAAGTAGTTCTTGAAAGTATTCTGCCCACCGTGCTAGTCTTAGTTGTGGATTAAATATTGGTATACCTCTTTTGCTGTTTATGATGATGGTTGGGTTGTAGCATGCATCTCTGTTTCTCATTGTATTGACACGTTTATAAAAATTCTCGTGGGTAGTCTTTGCTAAGGATCGCCATCTGTTCACCGTATATTCGCCAGGATTAATCTTTAGATGCTCTAATTGTTCGTTTGGCATTACGTCGTGCTATTCTATAAGTAACATAGTCTTGTTAAGATTTGGTTGTGATCCACTTTTTGAACGCTACCTTCTTTTTGAATATGTTATCTTTAACTTCGTTGTTCCATCAAGCTGCTCTTAATCTTTTGTCCTACCATATTTTCTTTGTTCCACATTTACTTTCCAGTGTGTCTAGCATGGCAGCCTTGAAAATTGCCCGTTTCTTATCTACACTTGAGTAGTCATCAGTATGCTACCAGGCCGAATCAAAGCGTGCTTCAGTGCAATGGAACATCCTTCTTCGCCTTGTGTCCAAAAATTCACGGTTACGCCCAGCAGGGAAGGTTATGCTGACAGTGTTCTGGAATTGTCAAGGAGTGCTTTTAACCAATTTCAAGAAGAAAGGTGACAATGTTAATTCTGAATCGTACTGTGAAGTTCTATCAATGCTTCATGGTGCAATTCGAAGAAAACATCCAGGACTGTTGACTAGAGGAGTGTTGCTTCTTCATGCCAATGCCAGACCACATACGGCTCGATTAACTCAGGAGAAAATTAACCAACTAAGGTGGGAAGTTCTGGAACATCCACCTTACAGGCCCGACTTAGCCCGTAGCGATTTACATCTTTTTGGTCCACTGAAAACCTACCTTGGCTGGAGACATTTCGTGAATGACACCGAAGTTGAATGTGATGTGAAAACGTGATTTAGAAAACAGAGCACGCATATCTATGCAGCCGGTTTGGGATGACTGATAAAGCGATAGGATAAGTGCATCAATATTGGTTTAAATTATGTTGAAATATAAAGGGATAATGTATAAATAAAAATAAACAGGTTTCAAATTGTTATCATATTTAGTTATTTTTCTACAGCCATTTGTGACTTACTTATTGACTTCCCCTCGTATATACCTTCACTCATATTCAGATTGCGGCCTCTATAATGCTCAGAGATTGAAGATCGAGATCAAAATTAGGAGGGAACTGATCAAAGAATTGCCCTTTGCCGATGATGCTGCATGTACGACCCACTCTACGTAAGAATTGTCACATCTACCATCTGCATTCTTTAATGCTTGTTATGAATGTGGTTTAACGATTATCAAAATAGAAGACTACCAACCTATCAAATAGCCAACCAACCTTCAGACAAACCAAGCAAGAAATAATCAATTATCCAACAAACCAACAAATCAACCATCCAACAACCGGACAACTAACCAGCCTATCAACCAGATAGCCAACCAATCAACCAACCAGCCAACCAGCCAATCAACAATCAACAGAAGGAGAACTGTAGAGATATTATCTGTATCTGGAAACACAACAAGTAAAAGATACAGTATGCGATAAAAACAGATCAATTACACATATATGGAAAACTAAATAAAACATAACTAAATAAAACATAATATAACAATAATATAAGCCACAGCAGTATTTAAAAAAAAAACAGATGACAGAAAAATTACAGAGCCTTATTAGTAAAGACTCTCCAAATCTGTCCATCATGCGTTGTGTTAAAAATAAATGTTTAAATAAAAAAGATCGACAGCCTTGTTACGAGTCTCGAAATCTTTCCGTCATCTGTTATGTTAAAAAGAAAAAGAAAAGAAAGATCGACAGCCTTATTAGTAAACACTCTCCAAATCTTTCCGCCATCTGTTATATCAAACAAAACATCGACAACCTTATTAGTAAAGCCTCTCTACTCTCTAAATCTTTCTGCCATCTGTTATGTTCAACAAAACATCGACAGCCTTGTTAGTAAAGACTCTCCAAATCTTTCCGTCATCTGTTATGTTAAACAAAAATCGACAGCCTTTTTAGTAAAGCCTCTTCAAATCTTTCCGTTATCTGTTATGTTAAAAAAAAATCGACAGCCTTGTTAGTAAAGACTCTCCAAATCTTTCCGTCATCTGTTATGTTAAACAAACCATCGACAGCCTTGTTAGTAAAGATACCAACACTGTGGTGAAGTGGTTGAGATGATAATGTACTCTCTAAACCAGAAATCGCAGTTAAAGGGACACAACAGAGACGGGTCACTTCCTTCAACTCAAACCACTTCTGCACACCTACCTGGGCAAATATGGAGGCATGTTCCCTGGAGTGACCGAACTGATCCACATGCCAGCCGGTCCTGGGCTGGGCACAGGAGCCCAGCTTCTCCCGGATGAAGTCGAAGCCTAGGGTATGCTGGTCGATGATGTCGTTGTACATCGTGACGGCGGCGTCACTCATCACCCAGCCGCCGTTGATAATCTCTAGGCGACCTATTTGAATCCATGGAAGACACAGTTACTCAGGATGATCTTAACTTGCAACTTAACACTTACTATTTGTGTAAGTTTAAGAATCAACATAATTGCACATAGATACAGAAAATTAGGGATATCTTAAGTAATAAGTCACGATCATTGAATGTAAGAAAGAGAACGAACGAACGAACGAATGAACGGACGGACTTTATTTTCAAAGGGTAACAAATTGGGCACGCAGTGCCTCGAAGTGCCTACACAGGCAACCGTCGAGGTATCAACTCGTAATAATGCAAAACAGCAACGAAGGACGAGGAATTAAACTTGCGTCCTTACCTTGAATACAATGACAATCAACGGCAAAAGTCAAGATATCAAAACGCTACCAGAAGTTTATTCCGTAGCAGACATGTGAACATTAAACTCACGCAGACCTGTAGGTTGACCCCTATAGACGGGGTCGGCACCTACTTTACTAATCCACCGATGAGTGTCCAGTCTACTGCGCTCTGCTTGACGCCCTGATCCACTGATTCCATTTAAGCTGTAATTCCACTCTAGGTTTTTCCGCCCGGTTACTTCATTGCGGTATCATCATCAACAGATCCCTCTCCTGACTCAGAGCTGTCTCACGCTCATATCATCGCGTCCAGAGGTCACCTCACACAGATCCTTAGAAAACCACGTCCTTGTTCGAAATCACCATCACAGCCTCTCCTGTTGCTATCTACTGACGTTATCCTTTTCCACCGCCTATTCCAATGACGTCATTCTGTCTAAACGCCATGTGGCGAGAGGTCCCGGGTTCAAATCCCGGACGAGCCCCCATATGCCTCGAAGTGCCTACACCGGCAACCGTCGAGGTATCAACTCGTAATAATGCAAAACAGCAACGAAGGACGAGGAATTAAACTTGCGTCCTTACCTTGAATACAATGACAATAAACGGCAAAAGTCAAGATATCAAAACGCTACCAGAAGTTTATTCCGTAGCAGACATGTGAACATTAAACTCACGCAGACCTGTAGGTTGACCCCTATAGACGGGGTCGGCACCTACTTTACTAATCCACCGATGAGTGTCCAGTCTACTGCGCTCTGCTTGACGCCCTGATCCACTGATTCCATTTAAGCTGTAATTCCACTCTAGGTTTTTCCGCCCGGTTACTTCATTGCGGTATCATCATCAACAGATCCCTCTCCTGACTCAGAGCTGTCTCACGCTCATATCATCGCGTCCAGAGGTCACCTCACACAGATCTTTAGAAAACCACGTCCTTGTTCGAAATCACCATCACAGCCTCTCCTGTTGCTATCTACTGACGTTATCCTTTTCCACCGCCTATTCCAATGACGTCATTCTGTCTAAACGCCATGTGGCGAGAGGTCCCGGGTTCAAATCCCGGACGAGCCCCCATATGCCTCGAAGTGCCTACACCGGCAACCGTCGAGGTATGAACTCGTAATAATGCAAAACAGCAACGAAGGACGAGGAATTAAACTTGCGTCCTTACCTTGAATACAATGACAATCAACGGCAAAAGTCAAGATATCAAAACGCTACCAGAAGTTTATTCCGTAGCAGACATGTGAACATTAAACTCACGCAGACCTGTAGGTTGACCCCTATAGACAGGGTCGGCACCTACTTTACTAATCCACCGATGAGTGTCCAGTCTACTGCGCTCTGCTTGACGCCCTAATCCACTGATTCCATTTAAGCTGTAATTCCACTCTAGGTTTTTCCGCCCGGTTACTTCACTGCGGTATCATCATCAACAGATCCCTCTCCTGACTCAGAGCTGTCTCACGCTCATATCATCGCGTCCAGAGGTCACCTCACACAGATCCTTAGAAAAACACGTCCATGTTCGAAATCACCATCACAGCCTCTCCTGTTGCTATCTACTGACGTTATCCTTTTCCACCGCCTATTCCAATGACGTCATTCTGTCTAAACGCCATGCGGCACGCAGGCCCCTCTTACATTCGGCCCTTCCAATCACTAATCTTTCGTTCATCAGTGCATAGTAGATTCACATAGGAAAAAAAAAACATTGTCAAATGAATGTTGTAAACCAGTGGTTCCCAAGCTTTTCAAGCATAGGGCCATATCTACTATTTTCGGTAGTTAATCGGGCCACAAAGTTATAAAATTATAAAAGTCTTGCAATATCATTCTTACCTTTCTTAACTTTCGTCAACAAAATTCTAAAACTTTAAAGGCAGTCAGTGTCAGTACTACACTGTGGTCATTTTTTGGTTTAAAATCAAAAGTTCATATAACAATAAATTTTTAATCAGTTTAGAAAATCACTATTAATGTAATTAATTTACAATTGCAGCTGTTCTTCATAACCAGTTACTTCAGATCAGATGCCAGTTTATCAATGTCTGGGCACAAATCTGTCCTGCCCAAAGTCATAAGCGCAGCTAGGTTACTGTCGGTGAGTCTGGAAACGTTGCTTGTTTTTTTTAAAATATGTGTTCAAATTGTTCGACAGGCAGTAGTCGCCAGAATGAAATCATATGATCAGCTGAAGGTAAAGCAGGCAGCTCCAGGAATTTACATCCCAGTGCAGAATTGCATTTCAATTCAATTACTTCGTGCTGAAGGTTTTGCTGTAATTGACGGAGCTTGGCATCAGGAAATACGAACGGACTTATGAAGAGGGCAAAATTATCATCCTCTATTGTAAACTGTTGAAATCTCGACTGAAAGATATCCAGAAGACTTTCAACTTTTACTTTGTACTGTAACAAGTCACATTTCTTTTCCACCATAAGCGTCTTCAGAGTTGGAAACGCCTCTAAAGTCCCCTTAGTCAGCTGTCCGATAAACAGTCGAGGTTTAATTTTAAATGAAGAAATATCATCGCACAAATTTGTGAATAGTTTGTGTTTTCCCTGGATCCTCGCATTTAAAGAGTTTAAATGAGACGTGATGTCCACCAAACATGCCAGGTCATTAAGCCAGTCACCTTTCAGCAAACATTCCCGTTCTGTGGGCAATTCATTTATTTCAGACAGAAACGGATAGACACTATTTTTCAGTGCCCAGAAACGTGACAGAACTTTCCCTTTAGATAGCCATCTGACATCACAGTGTAACAGTATATAACCGTATTCTTAGTTCAGGTCTGATAGAAACTATCTGAACTCACGCCCTGTTCAGCGGCTTACTTCGAATATTGTTCACACATCTCAGAACAACATCGATGACATGTTTCAGATTTAATGTCTTTCCACACAGAGCTTCTTGGTGAATGATACAATGATATTTTAATATAGTGCAGCCAAGAAACTGTTCCAATAGTGCTAGACATCCAGACTTTTTACCCGTCAAAGCCGGAGCACCGTCGGTGCATACATTGTCCAATTTGGTCCACTATATGTTGTTTTTCTCTACACACAACTTCAGAGTTTCAAACAGATCAGTCCCTTTGGTAGTTGCATGCATCGATTCAAGCCCTAGAAATTCTTCAATGACTTCAAAATTATCGTTTATTGCTCGAACAAATACAGTGACCTGAGCTGTGTCAGAAATGTCAGTGGATTCATCCATTGCCAATGAAAAAAAAACAATTAACAATTGTTT
Source organism: Cepaea nemoralis (assembly GCA_014155875.1). Classification (NCBI taxonomy): domain Eukaryota; kingdom Metazoa; phylum Mollusca; class Gastropoda; order Stylommatophora; family Helicidae; genus Cepaea; species Cepaea nemoralis. The sequence continues at coordinate 120,582 of JACEFZ010022263.1, read as the reverse complement.
ATATGTGCTGCTACTTGACGATGGACATCGTTGGCTAACTCTTCAACTCGCCTGGCCATAGTATTATTAGACAAAGGAATCTGATAAAATTGTGTTTCACACTGTTTATTGCCAAGCATTCTAGCAGCAATTTAAACGAAATGCTTGATTATTTCTTCTGCATTGGTAAACGGCTTCTTTTTGCGAGTCAACAAAAGAGCGATTTCGTACGCCGCAACAACAGCACGCTTGCTCTGTTCGTTAGCCTTGGTGAAAAATTTAAATATTGAGCACAACCCACTACTGGCAACGCCGATCGCATTCTGGTATAAACCTAAGGTCTATCCACGTCAATATGGAAGCACTATACTCGAGTTTCGCCCTCGTTTGAGCTCGTCAGTAGTGCATATCCCTGATCGGATCCGGAAACAGTCCCGGATCACGCGTGTGAAGCGGGTGTGTAACCACGCGACACACACTGGACACACCAAATTATCACAACAGAATATCACAACGCTACCCATCGTAGGCTATGCTCAAGATTGCCCAATCGCCGCGACCGACGTCCGTCAATCGATGGGACCCGAACGATCAGGACTCATCACACACACATCCCCAACCCACACACATACTCCACACACCCATTCACCCACCCACATACACATTCCCTACCCACACCCCAACCCACCAACACCCACACACTTCCAACCATCCTCCCAAATATATCCAACCCACACACACATCCCTCACACACACACACATACATCTCCCACCGACCACACATCCCTTCACCCATCCACACGTCACCCATCAATCCACACACATCTCCCACACACAACCCCACCACGCATACATTCCCCACACCCCCACACACACATTCCTCACATACACACCCACACACACACATCCTCCTAGCTAGACACACACATGATGCTAAACATGATCACTGCAAACTGGTATGAATAAACTCCCACTCTTTACATACACATGCACTGACGATTGTCGTGAGCATTCTCGGAAAAATTGTAAGAAATGGAGAAAAAATGTACATATACATTGTTTAGCGTAAAAGTGATGCATTTCAACTCTTTCTCTCTCTCTTTCTCTCTCTCTCTCTCTCTCTCTCTCTCTCTCTCTCTCTCTCTCTCTCTCTCTCTCTCTCTCTCTCTCTCTCTCTCATGTGTAGATGTGAGAAGATATGTGTGTGAGCGGCGGATGTGTGTGGGTGTGGTATATGCGGGTGGCGGGGTGTGTGTGGGTGGGAGGTGTGTGGTTTTGGGTGGTTATGGGTGGGGGATATGTGTGGGCAGGTGGGGAGATGTGTTTATGGGTGGGATGTGTGTATAGGTGGGGATGTGTAGTTGAGAGGTGGCGAATATTGGGTGGGTGAGTGGGTGTAGGTTGGCTTATGTGTGTGTGGGTGGGTGGGGAAAATTGTGAGAGTGCGGGATATGTGTGTGGATAGGTGCGGGATGTGTGGGTTGGCGGGGGTATGTGTGTGTGTGGTTCTTCTTCTTCTTCTTCTTCTTCTTCTTCTTCTTCTTCTTCTTCTTCTTCTTCTTCTTCTTCTTCTTCTTCTTCTTCTTCTTCTTCTTCTTCTTCTTCTTCTTCTTCTTCTTCTTCTTCTTCTTCTTCTTCTTCTTCTCCTTCTTCTCCTTCTTCTTCTTCTTGGTGTGTGAGGATGTGTGTGTGGGTGGGGAAATGTGTGTGGGTGGGGGATCAGTGGGTGGGTGGCGGCATGTATGTTTCGCCTGGTTCTGTGTGAGTGCGTGGAGGTATGTGTAGGTGGGTGGGGGAGGTTTGGAGGGTGGGGGATGTGTTGGTGGCTGAGGGATATGAGGGTGGATGGGGGATGTGTCTCGCAGCATTGCAATATGCACTGTTTATGTTTAACTTTCATTTGACAATGTTTTTTTTTTTGCTTTCTCATGTGAATGTATCATGCGTAATATGCATTGTTTATGCTTACAAAATCTATTTGACAATGTTTTTTTTCTCTATGTTAATGTAACATGCACATTTGATGAATGAAAGATGAGTGATTGAAAGGGCCGAATGTAAGACGGGTCTGTGTGCCCAATTTGTTACCCTTTTAAAATAAAGTTTGTTCTTTCGTTTGTTCGTTCGTTCGTTCGTTCATTCGTTCTCTCTCTCTCTCTCTCTCTCTCTCTCTCTCTCTCTCACTCACTCACTCACTCTCTCCCACTCACTAACTCTCTCACTCAACGTTACAGTAATGTTATATTATACATGATAAAATCAAATGGCATACACAATGATTATATGAAAGATGAGAATACACATAAAATATGGAATGGCATGTTACACGACATGCGTGTGCTGTGCTGAAGTGCTATATAGAACCTGTTTTTTTTTTCTTTTCTGTATGGCAGTGAATCTTGGAATGTAAATGAACAAATTAGGAAAAGATTTGAAGCAACATAAATGTGGTTTCCGAGACGAATGTTGCGAATTCTTTGGACCGCCAGAGTAACTAACAATGACTATCTGAAAGAGGCTAATGAAACTAGAGCATTTTATACAACAATAAGAAAGAGACGAACAGCTTTCTGTGGTCATGTGATGAGAAGAAAGGCACTGAAGAACATAGCGACAGCTAGAAAGATCGAGGGGAAGAGAGACAGAGACGGACCAAGAGAAATGATGCTGGACGGATTGAGACGTTGAGATGGAGAAATATCATCAGCAGAGTTGACCCAGAACACCAAAGACAGAGATCTGTGGAGAGACATTACAGCCTACGCCAGCTGGCAGGGCACTTGATGATGATAATCATTATAGTTAACAATGCAATACAAATTAAACAAACAAGTTTCGAATCTGGAACTTGCTGTGAGTCTATTGCATTTTGTAGGGTTGAGTGCACATACGAATAAGGGGGGGGGAAGAGGGGTGTCTTTCCCTCTGTTGACAGGTGACAACAACAGGCGCCAAACCCTGGTTCAAACGCTTAGAACATGATCAGTGTAGCTCTCTATCAACTACACTAAGGTGTACGCCATCGTTACACTTAGGGCATTCCCAAACGTGCTTAGTCTCGTGCTTCTGTTGCCAAGGAAGGGTTCTCATGCTGCTGCTACCAGTGACCACCTGATGAAACTTCTTCTTTCGTTCGCTTGAAATATGTCTATAACTGAAATATTGTCTCTTGTATGAATTGTTTAGTTCACTCAGCAGTCCATAGAGTTTATCTCCCACTGTTGCCTAGATATGTTGTATTTTGGGCAGTCTTGGAGTATGTGCTCTGCTGTCTGCGACGCCAATCCACATGTGCACATGGCTGTTTCACCAAACTTGAATTTTGTATTTATGTGGATGCATAATCTATTGTGTCCTATTCTGAGGCGTAGAATAATGACTTATTCTGGTCTGTCCATAACGTGGTAGTCGTCTTGAACAGGTTTTGGTGGTTTTCTGATTTTCTGATTTTTTTCTTTTGGTGGTATGTAATGGGCACATCGGGCTGTTCTTCTTTTGCTCCTTACTTAGCCAATCGATCAGCTCTGTCGTTTTCGGGTACTCCACAGTGTGATGGCATCCACTGTATGGTGACCTTTATGGCAGTACTTTCTCCTGTTGGTACTCTGGCCGTGTCCCTAGTATTTTTTTGGGTATTCTATGTACACTTCCTCTCCTCCATTTCGAGCAGCATTTTGTGCTGACCCATCTGTGTAGATCGGATCCAGAGGCCCTGTGGGTATTCTTCATGAAGGAAGCTGAGAGTGGCTGTTCTACGCTGTGCACTGTTCTGTGTTTCCTTGTCAAATATTCCTCTCACTATCATGCTCCGAGATTTTTCCTTACGCAGTGAGCATCGTCCAGAGACCCCCATCCCCCCGCCCACCCCGCTCACTTCCCGCTACACCAACCTCTTCGTGTCCCGATCTTCTGTTTGATTTTGTTGCGCATCGACCCGTGGGCTGGGCACACGAAGACACGCAGTATTTGATATCTGTATGTTAAACATTCTTTGTTTTGTTTTAGTTCAGGCTATTTTCTCAAACAATCATGTTATAATCATATACTCTGAAAACAATTGGCAGTAGTTTATCCTTAGGTTTCTATAATATCTCAGTGCTATGAAACTCCTCTTGTCTTTTGTATTCGTAATTAATATCTCTAACTATTCTCTCATCTTTGTCTATATTGCTATTGCTGACTGAAATAAATGTTTGATTCACGATTGATGTTTCTGTGTGTTATGACAAAATTAAAAACAATGACGTAGCGAAAGTGTATGGCAGTAAAAATAAAATGCTGAAATTAATTGAACAAAACTGTAATTAATACTTTTACTGAAACCGTGCCGTTTTGACAGACGACAATGTGTAATATTGTGCTTCAAACTACAACCCATAGCGGGGGCCAAGGATGAATCATACCTCTCTATAGCACAATGTCTGGGATGAATTTTAGAGACCATGTGTTGCCCATGCAGCATGTTCCCTGTCTCGGTGTGCCATGTTTACTCCAGAGGAAAGGTAACACCAATATCTCTGGAACAAGACGAGCTGCAGGAGTTGCCTTTTCAGCATAGCAATAATCTATCTGCCCGCCTATCGGAACTTCGATCCTAGACCAGTTGCCGATCAAGGCTTGGGGCCTGGTCTGCCCTGCCATGACAATTTAGTCTTTAGGTTGCATATTCTCGCACTAGGATAATGCCATGTATTCTTACAATTGCGTTTCTCCGCCCGATGCAGTTGGCACAATGTGGGTTGTCGGGTTTGGTGAGCATAAATACGAATGCATTGATCGTCCAGAGTACTCACAATAAGTACCTGAAATAGGCTAATGAAAATAAACAGAACATAAAACTATAATAGAGAGACAAACAGCGCTCTTTGATCAAATAATGAGACGAACGACACTGGAAAACATCGTGTCAAGGAAACAGATCAGTGATAGAAAAGGCAGAGGCATTCCGAGAGAAATGATGCTGGATGAACTCAGTCGGTGGCATTGAGGAAAATCATTCATAGCTTTGATCCATAACATGAACGGTGATTCATGAAGAGACAAAACTGCCTACGTCACTTTGCAGAGTATATGATGATGAAAGTATAAATATAAACTACGATGGTTAGAAAGCATTGAACAAGGGTAGATCTTTACCCATTTGGATCTTATCACTACAGAGGATGCTCGGGAATTTGAAATAAGATCTAGAATCACTGAAACCAACATTAGTAACATCATCTGACATCAATAATGAGCTGCTGATGAGAAACATCACTACCAATTGCTGGCCCGTGGCACTGTATGGCGCCGAAACATGAAATATAACCAGAAAGATGAAACGATCTTTGGCATTAGCTAGATAGTGTGTTGTTGTTTTTTAAAAAAAAACATAAGTTAGTTGCATAGCCTATACAGGACGTCGCAGTCAATCCCAGCATGTTTAGGCTGTTAATGAACAATATTCTAATAAATTGGTTGATTGGGCTCCTTCACAATATGAGACGTGGGGTCCTAATCTTGGAAGAATGATAGAGGGCACAATTAAAAGGGAACAGATAAAAGATGGAGGGCGCAATCCAAGGGAAGACGTTAAGGTGTCGGCATAACTAGAGCTGAAGTGAGTTGTTGAAAGCAGGGATCTGTGGAGTGCCATGATCCCAAGTTCAACACCTATCTTCGGTCAGACCAATCTGATGATGATGAGAACAAGGGACAGTACAGTGACATAATCACATTATGTCAACATCTATATGGATGTTCGTCCATCACGAATGATGAGGACCATTCATTCATTGCATCTTTTGATTAGATGAAGAACGAATGACTTACGCTTTAGTTTGGATTATAGTGAGGAAGTGGTTGCGCAACTCCGTCGACCTCACTCTCTCGTCTGCGTCCATCTGGTTCCAGTGGCGAGCATGGCAAGACGACTGGAGACGGACTCAGATGCAGTGGACGTTAGGCTGCCACGGCCAGTTATCCCTGTATATATTGGCTCTCAAATACAAATGGTAGCCTAGAGCCTCGTGCAAACGGCCCTTCCGTCAATTCCTTTAATTTTCAGCTTTAAGACAAGGGTAGTGACAAGCAACAAGCGTATGAATACTGATAGGATCAACCAGATATCAGTCGGATAGACAGACTGACCGCCAGTACAGACCACACACACATGCGGCCAACGAGTTTCTGCCTACAGAAGTTGTTTCTCGTCTAAGTTGCGAACAAATCTTCGGCTGAGCCTCATCAGTTTACAATGCATATGACTTCTGGCGGGATCAATTGGATATCTATCGAACGGACTATTCACGCACACGCAGGCCAAGAGTAGCATCGCTAAAGCGCGCCCTCCCGGTACAAGATGATACATGCAAAAAGGGACAGTACAGTGTCATAATCACATTATGTCGACATTTAGGAATAGTACGATGACATGATCACATGACTTCAAAATCTACCTCAAGACCTCCTAATCTGGCGAAAATAACGATAATGTTAATGATGATGGTCAGATCATTATCAATCAACTCACGCTCTTTAATCAGCTGCAGGATATCTGCCCGCTGCTTGTCGTCGATCTCGTCCCAGTAGCGCGACAGATACTTCATCTCCACGAAGATAAACCTCCGAGACCTGTCTTTCATCAGTTCCGTGATTGTGGCGTTGAAGGTACACCGAACGCAGCCAGTAGCCCACACATTGGGGACAGCTGTGGAAATGTCAGTAAAACAATGGGCTTTAAAGTGTAAGGGGAATGTGGTGCTAGACTCGTATTTCTATAGACTAAATGGCATACTACGGGTGATGTGGTCAGTAACACACCAACCGCCTTATCTTCCCAAAACATTTCCTGGTACCCATTTTATGCTGGGTTGAGTTGAGCTAAGAGCCAACATCACTGCACTCAGGACATTCCCATATGCGTCAAGCCCCCTCGTTCAACAGCCAGCGAAGAGTCACACTACTAATCGTTCCCATCGCTATCTGATTGTAAGTTCTTCTGGTCTTCCCTCTTAGTTTTCGGATTCTTCCAGAACCACTGTCGAGCCCCCGCAATCTCATTCTTTCCACATACGGGTTCTCGATATGTTCCCCCGCCCTCTCCACCTGGTTCCACAGGGCTCGACCCCCTCCCCCCCTTATCCATAGGCAATCTACCACCAAGAGATGCATTCCTTGCTAGCCTATCAGCCTGTTCATTCCCCCGCACTCCCGCATGACCAGGGCAAAATATCCATACACTTCTCACAATCTGCGAACTCTGAAGCGAGTCAAGCCATTCCGCGCGCAACATTCCTTTCTCCATATTACTAAGCATACTCCCTGAGTCCGTAATGAAGACAATGTGTGTTGCAGTGGTCTCCTCTAACCAACAGAATGTCGCTGACACTGCTTCCACTAGAGAGTCCGTAATGAAGACAATGTGTGTTGCAGTGGTCTCCTCTAACCAACGGAATGCCCTGACACTGCTTCCACTAGAGAGTCCGTAATGAAGACACTGTGTGTTGCAGTGGTCTCCTCTAACCAACATAATGTGGCTGACACTGCTTCCACTAGAGAGTCCGTAATGAAGACAATGTGTGTTGCAATGGTCTCCTCTAACCAACGGAATGCCCTAACACTGCTTCCACTAGAGAGTCCGTAATGAAGACAATGTGTGTTGCAGTGGTCTCCTCTAACCAACAGAATGTCGCTGACACTGCTTCCACTAGAGAGTCCGTAATGAAGATAATGTGTGTTGCAGTGGTCTCCTCTAACCAACGGAATGCCCTGACACTGCTTCCACTAGAGAGTCCGTAATGAAGACAATGTGTGTTGCAATGGTCTCCTCTAACCATCAGAATGTCGCTAACACTGCTTCCACTAGAGAGTCCGTAATGAAGACAATGTGTGTTGCAGTGGTCTCCTCTAACCAACAGAATGTCGCTGACACTGCTTCCACTAGACAGTCCGTAATGAAGATAATGTGTGTTGCAGTGGTCTCCTCTAACCAACGGAATGCCCTGACACTGCTTCCACTAGAGAGTCCGTAATGAAGACAATGGGTGTTGTGTGGTCTCCTCTAACCAACGGAATGCCCTGACACTGCTTCCACTAGAGAATCCGTAATGAAGACAATGTGTGTTGCAGTGGTCTCCCCTAACCAACTGATTGCCCTGACACTGCTTCCACTAGAGAGTCCGTAATGAAGACAATGTGTGTTGCAGTGGTCTCCCCTAACCAACTGATTGCCCTGACACTGCTTCCACTAGAGAGTCCGTAATGAAGACAATGTGTGTTGCAGTGGTCTCCTCTAACCAACGGAATGCCCTGACACTGCTTCCACTAGAGAGTCCGTAATGAAGACAATGTGTGTTGCAGTGGTCTCCTCTAACCAACGGAATGCCCTGACACTGCTTCCACTAGAGAGTCCGTAATGAAGACAATGGGTGTTGTGGTTGTCTTCTCTAACCAACGGAATGCGCTGATACTGCTTCCACTAGAGAGTCCGTAATGAAGACAATGTGTGTTGCAGTGGTCTCCTCTAACCAACGGAATGCCCTGACACTGCTTCCACTAGAGAGTCCGTAATGAAGACAATGTGTGTTGCTGGTTGTCTCCTCTAACCAACGAATGCGCTGATACTGCTTCCACTAGACAGTCCGTAATGAAGACAATTGTGTGTTGCAGTTGGTCTCCTCTAACAACGAATGCCCTGGACAACTGCTTCCACTAGAGAGTCCGTAATGAAGACAATTGTGTTGCAGTGGTCTCTCTAACAACGGAATGCCCTGACATGCTTCACTAGAGAGTCGCCGTAATGAAGACAATGTGTGTTGCAGTGGTCTCCTCTAACCAACAGAATGTCGCTAACACTGCTTCCACTAGAGAGTCCGTAATGAAGACAATGTGTGTTGCAGTGGTCTCCTCTAACCAACAGAATGTGGCTGACACTGCTTCCACTAGAGAGTCCGTAATGAAGACAATTGTGTTGCAGTGGTCTCCTCTAACCAACGGAATGTGGCTGACACTGCTTCCACTAGAGAGTCCGTAATGAAGACAATTGTGTTGCAGTGGTCTCCTCTAACCAACTGAATGCGTTGACACTGCTTCCCACTAGAGAGTCCGTAATGAAGACAATGGTGTTGCAGTGGTCTCCTCTAACCAACGGAATGCGCTAACACTGCTTCCACTAGAGAGTCCAAGACAGCTTAAAAAATTCGAATCCACTCAAATGCGATTCGAACCATGATCCCCGGGTCGGCAGGTAAGCGTCTAGCCATTACACGACCACGGCTCTCAGCTATGGGTATCTGCGCATCTTTATTGTTTGTTGAGTGGGCTACACAAAGGGCAAGAATGAGGGTTAAAAGGGTATAAGGATCGACTTCATTGCACCAGGTTTTATCCCACCAAGGGAAATCTCCTTTCTCACAGCTAACTAACCGCCTGTGGAAAGCATCGCAATAGCACATCCCCGTTTGTCCAAACCACTGTGGCCATGAACTGGTTGCGTACCATGGGATAATTTACTGATGTACGCGACTTCCCGTATCTGCCATGAGATTATATACAGTAGTTTTCTTTATGCAATCCTCGTTAATTTTATATATATAATACAACATACCAGCTACCATATTAACAACTTCAAAGTCATAACTGTGACACACCCCTACTTGCCATTTCCCGCCATCCATGTTTGTTCAGTCAACACCGACTGTTTGTTTGGCGCTGAATTTGTTATTACGACACAAATATTGCAATGCCGGCCACGTCAGACGTAGAACTACACATTTCAAAAAGTAAGGATACTACAGCACTAATTTCAAAAGTAAGGATACTACAGAACTCATTTCAAAAGTAAGGATAGTACAACTGCACGTTCCAAAAGTAGGGACAGTACAGCATTCATTTCCACTGCCTTCATGAGTATTGGGTAAATGGCGCCAGCCGCAATCTTTGTATACATAAATGGTCACTCGGTGACAGTTATTCGACTATACCGCCAGCCGCTTTTACTTCCAAGAACATTTTCCGGTGCCCATTCTACACTGTATTGACCTGTGAGCCATCGTCAATTACAAACATGCCAATGTGAAGAGGAATTTGAACACACGACCACCGAGCTGGGAAGTAAGTGTAATAACCGTTGCACTCCCGCGCTCCCGAGAGAAATACAAGCATGATATTAATTAGTAGTATTGAAAGCTGTAAGAGGTAAAGACTGCTAGATACTGATTTCGGTGTGCAGTCAGTAAAACACTAAAACACGAGGGGTTGACTTGTATCTGTTGGCTGGTGTAGCATCTTTCTTAATGCTGTCCTCTGCAGTAGTGATTAGTGCGGGTCGTCATCACCGCACTCCGAACATAGCTGCATCAATCTCCCCCTTACCATTCCCGCCAGCGTACCTCTATTGATTTGGGGGATGAGTGGTCTCGAGTGCTGGAGGTCCCGGGTTAAAACCCCGGTGAGGGTCGGGATTTTTTCAAGTGGACTTCTAGTAACAAAATGTCCCCTGGTCTCTGGGTAGTGAGATCTGACCCCATGTGTATTGTTGCGCACGTAAAACATCCCTTGGCAGTTATAAATCGAAAAAGAGTAACCTTACGGCGCTGCCCGGGCAAAATTTCGAGTTAAAAATCTACCCAAAGCATTTCAGGATTCTCGCCGGTGCTACGGAGTTTTTGCACAGAGCTGAGATTCTCCGGACTCAGGTTTTAGTTAGGAGTAGAACGGAAAATTTATGGGTTACACCCGAGGCCGTGATGTTGATCCGTCGACTAAACTAAAAAAAAAAAAAAACACACACACACACTAAGTAGCTCTATTGATTGTATCAGTTCTGAATTGCTTAAAGAAATGTCTTGTGCTCTTGACGAAACCTTCATGTCTGACGGCTCCAACGCTTGACTTCAATTTCTCTGGACAGTGAAGCAGGTTCCCAAGTTTGCTTAACTTAATCAGAGCCGAAAGATAACATATCGCCAAATACCATCTGCCATTTGGACAGAAGGACGATATATCGCCACAATAGGGTTATCGTGATTTTTTAAAAAAATGTTTTGTTTCGCGGTATTTTCCGCAATTTCAATGCTCATTCATTCATTCAGTTGCATGTCCTTTACAGAACCTCACTCCCATCACAACCTTCTGGAAATCTTCTCGGTCTAAGCAAGATGTACCGCGTCCGATACACCCATCTGGAGATCATATGCCACATCCTGCACCCTGGAGATCATCTGCCACATCCTGCACCTATCTTCTCATTGGTCCTCTCAACCACCTCTCCACCCAGGCATACACCCCACCATTACCGTTATTTCCAAATCCTCATGACTCACGATGCGACCAAAATACTCCAACCCTCTTTGTCATATCGTCATCAACAGCAAACCCTCTTCAATATTCAGCTCCCGAAGCACAGATGCGCGTGCTCTTTACCCTATCCAAGACATCCTTAGAACCTCTCCACAACATTTCCACTCTAAGGCATTCACGCGCTGTTCAGCCTATTCGGCAGTTCAATGTCCAGTGGCAGGAAATTTACATTATAATGTTTGTTCATTTGATAGTGTACCATGTTTGGTCTAAACCTGCTTTAGTTTTGCACTGAATCAGGTAAAGTCGTCTGTTCATGCTGCGTCCCTTATGGCATTGGTGTTGTCTGGCCCATTCATTGCTCTTCCCTCCTCGATCATCGCATGTCCCCCAAACGATCGGCTCGCTCGATGTCTGTCACGCCTGAGTAACCTGGTACATTGATGAAAGTCAGCTGAACTAACTTGTGTGTGCTCAGTATGTCGAACCATGCATGTCGTATGAGTCCACCCTGGACCTTCTTGAGCGTGTTCATTGAGTCGCCCAGTGTGTATGCGTGTGGATACTTTTGTTTGCCGAGCCCATTCATTAGTTACAGCCGGTGTTTCTGTCGTAAGGCTGTTTGTTGTCACGGCAGATAACAAAAAGACAAAACAGATAGACAGATAAACAGAAGACATTAACAAAAGACAGACAGACAAGACAAAACAGAGAGACAGATAAACATATGACAGATGAACTGAGGACAGATGAACAGAAGACAGATAGACAAGACAAAACATGTGACAGATAAACAGAAGACAGATGAACAGAAGACATATAGAGAAGACAAAACAGACAGACAAACAGAAGGCAGAGAAACAAGACAAAACAGATAGACATACAAACAAGACAGAAAGACAAGACAAAACAGATAAACAGAACAGAAATAAACAAGACAGACATACAGACAGATAGATACTAACAGTCAGACACGCGGCTTAAAAGTCACTGCAATATATAGACTGAAAGGTAGACAGATAGATCGACAGACATACAGACAGACGGACGGACACGAGGTATTGAAGACAGCGCACAAGATAACAGAAATACAAAATACCTACACTGGCCCACATAGTACTGCTCCACCGTCTTGACCCAACCTACGTCGATATGGCTGTGCGGGATGAGGTGAACGTTGATTTCATCCTCCTTCACTTCGGGACATCTCTGAAGTGATCGGGTTGAATTTAAGAGACATAAATAAACAGTTTGTCTAAACCATGTTTCAGGACACCAAGTTATTACTTGTACGAGGGAGCTTCAAATAAAACCCTTAAATATTATTTTGTGGGTGCCTGAAAATATTCTGAAAAACAGTAAAGAACAAATGTATCATTTTTCGATGTAGTCACCACAGCGATCAGTCCTCCAGCGTCAATAAAGTGCTTGGATTCCTGTAGAAAAATAATTCCCCGGGGTCACTACTCGGTGCTACTGACCCGGTCGTGAACAGTCTGTCATAGAAGTCACGCCGTTATGAAACTTCCTACCCCACTCATATACTTGCTGCACTGCATCACCATACTGGGCCTCTATTCGCCGACGAATGTCTATAGGTTTCACCCCCTTCACTGACCAAAAAAAAAAAAAACGGATAAAAGAACGCAACTCTTTGGTGTATGTCAAAAGTAGGATGGTCATCTTTAAACTATCCTTATGACGTCACCGTGTTCGTCTGCACCGTGATGTCACGTGCCTAATACTCTTGACATCCTTAACAACAATGTTGATAGGTTACAAAACAATGACATGGTTATTGTAATTTATATCACACTACTAAAGTTTTCATTTGAAGCCCCTCTCATAATTTGTTTCCTTTTGAGGCCTGGTAATAAACCGGCGTATCAATTGCAACGAGAAAAAGAGTATTGAAGTGCTACATAGAAGCTATACTTTTGTAGGAATGTGAAGCGTGGAGAATGAGCAGACAAGCTGAAAAACATCTGATGCAGTATAAATGTGGTTTCTGAGGAGAATACAAAGAATACCATGGGCATGCAGAAAAACCAATGACTTAGTCCTATAAGAAACAAATGAAAACCGTAAACTGATTAGAGAAATTAGACGGTCTTTTCTGGATACAATTGAGGGGCTCGTCGCTGGAGCTACCGAGTTCTGATTGCCGTTCTGAGGAAGGAGACGAGTTTGATTGGGTACAACCAGGTGCAATGAAGTCCAACCTCTTCATTTAACATTTATCTTGTTAACTCGATCCCCTGTGTATTCTGTGCATGAATTCTTCTTATGATTTATCTGATTTATTTGTATTTTATAATATATTTTCTTGCGACCCCCAAATAGTATTTCATTATTTTGTGTGGTTTGGTCAAGTAAACTGTTCATCCGGGGGTTGCCCAGATTGAGGCCGGTGGTAGTCAATCAGTGACACCTGTAGCTGTCTCCCACCGTCAGAGGCAACCCATGGCGCCCCATGTCTACGCCAATTGACTAGGACTTATAGCCCGTAACTGCTACCTCTCGCTTTGATTCCGAGATCGGTTAAGACCAGGGATAGAGTTATACCTCTCCATAGCACAAAGCCTGGGCTGAAATATAGAGACCATGTGTTGCCCATGCAGCATGATCCCCCTCTCGGTCTGCCTAGTTCACTCCAGAGGAAAATTACCACCAATACATCTCGAAAAAGACAACTGCAGTAGGTGCTGGATCAGCAAAGCAATGCTCTAACTGTCCGTCTGTCGGAGCTTCGATCCCAGACCAGCTGCCAACTAAGGCTTACTGCCTGGTTTGCCCTGCTATGACATTTTGTCTTTAGGTTGTATTTTCTGGCACCAGGATAAGGCTTGTATCCTCCCAATGGCGCTCCTCCGCCCGAAGCAGTTGGCACAATGTGGAGTGTAGGGTTTGGTAAGCGCGACCCAACATTCAGCGCTAAGTGAAAGCAGGTAGTACCGTCTACTGTCATACGGTAGCTCAGTCATATCTGCCTAAGATTTGACGCAAGAGTCTGTCAAGACATCAAGGTGTCATAGATGTATGTTGTGTTGTTAGCGAGTAAACAGATTATCTGTGACGTGCTGTTAGCAAGTAAATTGTTTATATATGTTGTGTTGTTAGCGCATAAACTGTTTATCTCAACAAGTAACATCAAAGAAGAAAACATTCTACAAAGCATCCTAACCACGAAAACTATGATCATTAGCAGTGGAATGGAAATGTCATTCATGAACATCACAGTAAACGGGAAGATACTAGAACAAGTAACAAGTTTCTCCTATCTTGGACATGTAATAACAAATGACGACAGAAGTGAAATAGAAATCAAAAAGAGAATAGGAATGACCAAAAATTCTGTCAGCAGCGTGAATTCAGTATTAACTTATAGAGAGATTAAGAACGCATTAAAAGTGAGAATTGTCAAATGCTACGTATATTCAACAGGACTGTAAGGCGCGGAAGCCTGGACATTGAACAAGCAACTAGAAAGCCGAATAGAGGCCCTAGAGATGTGGATATACAGACGAATATGTCGTATTTCATGGAAACAAAAACAATCAAATACAGAGGTTCTAGAAAAACTGGGAATGAAAAGAGAGTTGATGAAAGAAATAAAAAAGAGGCAAGTGAAATATTTCGGCCACGTTAAAGGACATAATACTCTTATAAAACCATACTAGAGAGCAAGGTTGAGGGCAAGCAAGCAAGAGGTAGGCAGCGATACAAGTAGAAAGATAACATCAAGAGATGGACGAACGTCAATCTGACAGAATGTACAATCAAGGCGAGAGACAGACATTGTTGGAGATCCATTGCTGCCAAACTTTATTGTGGAAGCGGCACCTGATTGATTGATTGAATCTGTTTATATTTGTAGTGTTGTTACCAAGTAAACTGTTTATATGTGTTGTGTTGTTACCAAGTAAACTGTTTGTATGTGTTGTGTTGTTACCAAGTAAACTGTTTGTATCTGTTGTGTTGTTACCAAGTAAAATGTTTATCTGTTTGGTTGCCAAAACATTTTTTAAATATTTGTGTGTGTCCTGTTCCCAAATATTCTGTTTCGCTGTTATAAGTTTTTCCGCCGAATAATTTGTGTGTGCGTGTGTGTGTATGTATGTGTGTGTGTATGTATGTGTGTGGCTGTGTATGTGTGTGGCTGTGTGTGTGGCTGTATGTGTGGCTGTATGTGTGGCTGTGTGTGTGGGTGTGTGTATGTGCGAGCGTGTGTACGTGCGTGTGTGTGTGTATGTGTGTGTGGCTGTGTGTGTGTGGCTGTGTGTGTGGCTGTATGTGTGGCTGTGTGTGTGGGTGTGTGTATGTGCGAGCGTGTGTACGTGCGTGCGTGTGTGCGTGCGTACGTGCGTGCGTGTGTGCGCGTGTGTGTGTGTGTGTGTGTGTGTGTGGTGGCTGGCTGGCTGGCTGTTCTGTATCTTGCTAAATAAATTATTTGGTTGTTTTGTGTCTAATTGCCAAGTAAATAGTCTAGCTGTTTTCAGTCTAGTTGCAAACTACATTGTATGGCTGTTGCGGATATGGTTGCCAAATATAATGTTTGGCGGTGTTGAATGCTCTTGCCAAATGAACAATTTAGCAAGTTTGAGCTGTTGCCAAGCATGATTGAGTCTTGATCCTTTCTTTCCATGTAAACCCCGTTTAGTTATCAGTCTCACTTTTTCACGGGAGTCGCACATACGCAGCTGTTTTGGTTGTGTGTGGTTGTTGCAGCGTATGACTGTTGATTGATTGATTGATTGATTGATTGATTGATTTAGGAACCGACATCACAGCATTCTGGGCATTCCCTTAAGCGCTCCGTCTCCATTCTCAGCAGCAGCAAAGAGTTCCAACACTAATAGTACCAGTAGCAATCTGATTATATGTCCGTCTCGCCTTTCCTCTGAGCGTTGATCGTCGGCCAGATCCCCTTGTCACCCCTCGCTGTCGCATTCTTGCCAGACCATGGTTATCCATTTACTCCTCCGAGGTGTACACATGCTCCCACAAGGTTGCAACCACATCTGCTTTGTCATGCATCAATACTCCACCAAGTTTTGCCGAGCCATCCAATCTGTCCGTCTGTTCATTCCCCAGCACACCAGCATGCCCCGGAGAAAAGATCCAGACGATGCTTGTCACCCGTGACTTCCGAAGCGAAGCAAGCCACTCTGCACGAAGCTTGCCTGTCTTCACCCTACTCAGCATGCTTTCTGAGTCAGTTACAATCACGATGTGTGTGTGTATCGTATTCTCCATCCAGCGGAAAGCTGCACTGACCGCCTCCACCTCCATTCTTAAGCTAGATGTTGTGATATCATATGCCAGGCTCTCCTGCACCAAACGTCGACCATTGGCTTTTGCTAAGAACCCCCAGGCACTTCTCCTACCTCTCAACACCGACCCATCTGTGTAGATAATCACATCACCTGAGCGAGCATTATCCTGAATTAGTTGCTGGATTTCCACTTCCGTGGCCCCTGCTGGCCACTCCCTGCACTCCCGGCTCAATGTGATTATAACTCTGCACAAGTCTGACTGCTCCGCTGACACTCTGACCCACTCTTCTCCTCTCCTAATGTTCTCCAAGGGGCACACCTGCCTGATCGTATCCTCCGCCTGAGCCATCCATGATTTCCCTCTTATCAGTCGCTGACCCTTAACGGTGTCCAGCGCCTCATGCAACGGGTGATCTGTGTCTGCAGCTACTCTGAGGTATGCCTTCGCCTGCATCACCTTGAGCCTACCTGCAACAGACGGCAAACCAAGGATGTAACGCATACACACAACTGGGGTGTCTCTGGTGCATCCCAGAATGACTCGCATCGCTTCGTTCTGTATGCGCTCTAATTTCACCAGCTGACTCTTTGAGACAGTGAGCAGTCCTAGTCCATAATCAATCACTGAGAGGATCAAGTGCTGGTATAGTGTGAAAAGCATTCTCTGCTCTGTGTCCATTGCAGCCATAGTTTTAAGTGCATTGAGTCCCTTTGAGATCTTGTTATAACCGTCTCCACATGGTCCTTGAAGGACAGGCTCCTGTCAAATGTGATTCCCAGATACTTCAGTTTGTTCTCTCTGTTGACGCTTCTACCATCTATCGTGAGGCTTGGGACATCAGCTCTCACAATCCTGTTGTCCAGAGAGCACCACAAAACAGCTGCCTTTTCTGGGTGGATGACAGCACTCATTTCAGTGCACCAGTCAATCACATTGTCTACTGTTGCCTGTAGCTCCTGGGCTGTTTGCTCCCTATCTCTCCCCTGCCTATATGCAAGAATATCATCTGCAAATGTTAGTATCCTTCCAACCCCTGGTGCTTCTAGGTTTGCAATCTTGCTCGTATACACATTAAAGAGCACCGGTGAGATTGCTGATCCCTGTGGCAGTCCCGGGGTTAAAATATGTGGCTCTGAGGTCCATGCACCCAGACGGAGAGCAACCCGGAGAGAATGTAGGACGGCTGCTATCCAGTTCACCAACCAGGGATTGACCCCCTTCTCCATCAGTACGGTCATCAAAGTATATCGAACTCTATTGTATTCATCCTCGAGATCAAGCGCTACCGCCATCGTTTCCTGTCTACTCTGGAACCCCTCATAAACATCAAAGGCAAAAGTGGCTGCATTTGAACAGATATCTTATCCTTGCCTGTAGCTCCCCAGGCCTCTTGGAAGAAGCTTCCCTCTTTCCAAGAACTCTTGCAGCTTGACAGCGACTATCTTCTCTAGAACCTTCCCAAATGTATTTTGAAGGGTGATGATCCTAAAGCCACTAAGCTTTGAATGATCCTTGAATGGTTTTGGGAGAGGGATGAAATAGCTGTGCACCCAATCCTGCGGTACTGATGCTGTCCTAATGCTCTGGTTAAAGCAGTCGGTCATTTCCTTCAGGTCTGCATCGCCCAAAGCCTTCATGTGGCCATACCTAACCCCATAGGACCCTGGTGCCGTTTCGTTTGCCTTTTTCAAAATATGTTTAACATCTTCAACCCGTATGATGTCTTCATAATGCTTATTCTTCATGGTGCCAGATAACTCCTCTCTAACTGCATCTCTGGTGTCCGCATCATCATGATTGGTCTGCTCTAAAAATCTCTGGAGAAACGCCTCCCCTTTCTCTTTGTCTGTTGTCACGCGCACAACATCATCTCTATCAATTGTTCCCACTGTCATAGGCCGATCTTTTCTTTGCATTTGTCTGTGCAGTTTCCAGAATTTTAGCAGTGTTTTATCACCTCCAATCTCCTTCATGAAACATTCCCATTTTGCGTTTTTGGCCTCTGCAGCACAACGCTTGAAGACCTCCACTTGACATTTTCCGCGGTGTCCACTTCCTCTTGTGAGCTTCGGGGTGTCTGTCGCACTTTCCTTAGCTGCTTCCCTGCAGCTCTCTTTGCTTTCCAAGCCTGGTCTACTTCTGGGGTCCACCATGGGGACTGCAAAAAAGGAGTTTTAACATTCCTGTTGCAAGCCCGCTGTCTGAGGCGTCCAAGAAGGCTATCGGACCTCTCATACCGGAAGGTCTTGCGCGCTCTCCCAGCCTTAACTTTCCTGACTTTAGAGATCAGGACTGAGCATGGCAAGTGATCACTCTCATGGTCATTCAAAACAGTCCACTGTACATCAAGGACTGATGACTGGGAGACAAGTGCCAAGTCAATAGCCGTGTCTGCATCGCCATGCCTCATTGCCATTCTAGTCGGCCTACCATCATTTATGCAGACCACATCGGAGTCCACCATGGCATCCGCAAGGGCAATTCCCTGTCGGTTTTCTCCACTACTGTCTCAGTCTCTGCTCCTCGCATTGAAGTCTCCACATATGAGTATCCTATCCTCCAATTCCTTAAGCCAGTCCCAGTGTTCCTTTCTGACAAAACAGACCACTGTAGCATATACAGTTATGATGTTCCAACTTAAGCCACCAATCTCCATTTGTATACCTTGGACCTCTCTTGCACTATGATTCCATTGGCTCAAGTCAAGTACCATATGCTTCACTCCTTTCTTCACCAGCAGACCTTGCCCATGTCTCTTCTGCCCAGTAGGGTTTATATAACTGGCGTACCCAGGGCAATGATATTTGTCTGTATTTAGCTCCTGGAGCATGAGGACATCAAAATCATATATAAGCCTCGCTAATACAGGACCTCTCTGCCTGGCACTACGACAATTCTAGTATCTCACTCTTACATGGTTGAAACCTAGTCTCTCCACTTTTCGTCTTGTTCTCCTGGCGCCTGCCCTCCTATTTCTATGTCTTCTTCTCAAACTATTTCCTCGTCTTCTCCTCCTCACTCTCTCTCTCTTCGCTAGCCTCTGAAAGATGTGTCAAGCGCAGAGCACGTGCTCCGTAGCTCCGGCGACGATTCCCGTGTTGAATTAATTCCACAAGCAAAGTTTGGATATTGCAGGAAGTGCCTGCTTGCCAGGGAAGAGGCAGGGGATGTCCCGCAGGAATCCAAACGCCTGGTGCCGCCCCACAAGCCTGCCAGACGTCCAACGTTCACGACCAGCTTACCCATGGCCATCCAGTTCCTCAGCACGCTGGTCCACCTTGAACCTGAGGGTTTATATTTGGAGTTTTCCGTCTCCTAGATGGACTGCTGTCCAAAGCTAACAGGTTCCACCTACCATGGGGAGGGGTTAGAGCGACCCTGACTCGCTTGGCAGGCACGTCTCCGAACATATGAGGCATTTTCTAAGGAACCCAGAACCCACCATGAGATCCTGCCTCGCCCTCTGTGCCCACCGCCAGTTGGTTCGCGGCTGCTTATTGGGTATTCGCAGCTAACCTCTATATCTAGAGGCCGTTTCACGATCCGCCACCTGTGAACGCGCTGGGATGGGGATGGTCGCCCCAGCTTTACCCCATGACTGTATGAACAGGAGTCCAGCGAACTGCTTTGCTGCTGGCGTTCGCTGTCTGTGAACTCCAGCGTGAATTCCTGTATGTCGGATGAAGACATCCTGTTGTCCAACATCAGTGTGATGTCATACCCGACTGAGGTTTGCATGAGTATCCGTTGTCCCATGTCTGGCTTACTGGTATGCAGACTGGTAGTTCCTCGCCGTGCAGGCAGATACTCTCCGACTTCGGAAGAATCAGCGATCCTTCTACGTTAACCAGGACCCCGAAGGGACCTGTTGCCCAGGACGCACGACTAGGACGTGTTAGTAGGTCATGGCCAGTATAGAACCTGGCCCTAGTGCCTTGGAAACACCTCTCGTCCCATCCAGCGAACTGATACTCTAATATTCTCAACTATATTTATACTGCTAACAGTATCATTTATTTTGATAACATCAGTCCTTATGTCAAACCTAGACAATGACAGAACAACAGAAATGAAAAATTACAACAACAGAAGTGAGGTTCCTGAGAAGAATACTCAATGTATCAAGAAGAGAGAAAATCAGACATCAGGAAATCAGGACTAAAGTGGGGGTTAAAACAGAGCTAGATTTCATCAGAAAACAGCAAGTTAAATGGTTTGGCCAAACACTAGGCAACAAACTAACATAAATAGCAACTGGGGAATAATTTGAGGCTACTGGCACAGTTCTTAAATAAGCATGCATGTATTGTTTGGCGCTCATAGAAGAAGAGGAAAGAAACAGAGATTAGAGGACGCACTAGACAACATAAAACTTGAAAGAAGAAGAAGAAGCCGATTGTGTAAACGATGAACAGAGAGAATAACATAGTCTATGTGAATCTCGATATACGAAGTCAAAAATGGGCACTCTCCCGGTGTTTATCCGTCACCTCGACACCGCAAGGTAAAAGAGGAACAAGATGAAATGAGATGAGATGAGATGAGATGAAATGAAATGAGATGAGATGAGATGAGAGAATGAACGCCAGTCATAAGCCAAGGACTGTATCATAGAGCCAGCAGGGCTAGTGAACATAAAGAATCAGTTAACCAACCAATGAAATCTCACAACTGTTTTGCGTCTTATCGGCAGACGGCGATCGGAAGTCTTGCTTCACATCACCCACCAGGATGTACGCACTGGAACATGCTGGAGATACAGGTCATACAGGTGTGCACAGACCAGCTGGCAAATAATGCACCCATACACGCGGTAAGCAGCATGAACAGGGCTGGTATCATCAGCACAGTAGGGGCTCGGTTGGCGGATACTGACGAGACTCCGACGCTAGCCTGATGATATGAAATGGGGGTGTAGTCTCTGGTCGAGGGAAAGAGTGGAGATACCACGACCAACACATTATGGGAAGTGTACAGAAATACTTTGGTGTGTCTGCTGCTTCGGTGGATTGAAAAACATCAGGAATGCTGAATGCGAAGTGGCGACGTTCGATATAGCATAACATAACATAATATTACATGACATGATATAGCACAGCATATCATATCATATCATATCATATCATAACATATCGTATCGTATCGTATCATATCATATCATGTCATGTCATGTCATGTCATGTCATATATCATATATCATATCATATCATATCATATCATATCATATCATATATCATAACAACATAACATAACATAACATTCTTACCGAAAATGAACAGGTGCCTTCCCAATGCACCACTGACTCTAGAATCCGGTGTTCCTGGATGTTGTACACAAGGGAGTTGGTCTTTCTGGTGGCCCAGTAGTAGATGGCGATCTGCACGGCCGCCAGACAGAACACCCACTGCAGTGCTCGCTTTAGCGACAGCCTCATTGTGGCGGGTCAAGGCAGGAGGAGCGGTTCTATTTAGATGTTGGTGATTCTTCCCTGTGGATGGGTGGACAAGGTGAGATAATACTGGGAAATTAGAGGACAGGTGGACAAGGTGAGATAATACTGGGCAATTAGAGGAAATAGACAGGTGAGACATGTCCACAGGGTGAGATATTATTATGAAATTGGAGGAGATAGAGAGGTGAGACAAGGGACAAGGTGAGATAATACTGGGAAACTAGAGGAGATAGACAGGAGAGGCATGTGGATAAGGTGAGATAATACATGGAAATTAGAGGATATAGACAGGAGAGGCATGTGGATAAGGTGAGATAACACTTGGAAATTAGAGGAGATAGACAGGAGAGGCATGTGGATAAGGTGAGATAATACATGGAAATTAGAGGAGATAGAGAGATCAGACAGGTGGATAAGGTGAGATAATACTGGGAAATTAGGGGAAATAGACAGGAGAGGCATGTGGATAAAGTGAGATAATATTGGGGAATTAGAGGAGATAGAGAGGTGTGACAGGTGGACAAGGTGAGATAATACTGGGAATTTAGAGGAGATAGGCAGGTGTGACCGGTGGGCAAGGTGAGATAATATGGGGAAATTAGAGGAGACAGGCAGGTGAGCATGTAGATAAGGTGAGATAATACTGGGTAATTAGAGGAGATAGAGAGGTGTGACAGGAGGGCAAGGTGAGATAATATGGGGAAATTAGAGAGTATGGACGGGTGGGCATGGTGAGATAATACTGGGAAATTAGCGGAGATAGAGAGGTGTAACAGATGAGTAAATACAGAAGCCACTAACAACAGGTTGAACGATTTATTGCCTGGTAAATTTTACTGCATTCCGTGCGGCGTATACTGTAGAGTTACATATCACATGAAGTGTGTGTGTGTGGGGGGGGGGGGGGGGATACTTTGGTTGAAAAACCTAAAACACAGTCACTGATATTGTTGGACTGTGGAGCTTCTGTGATCGCCACGGTAATCGCTCCAAATTCAAAATGAAATCTTCTGTCTGCACACAACTAGCTGCAATTGCCTAATTGCCAATGCCTCGGTGTATTTGAGCAATCGTTTATTGTTTGTCGAATATAATACAAGAAATGCCCTTTCCTTGTTAACGTTATGATTGCTATTAAGAAATTGTCTCGAAAACGGCGAGCTCGGCGTTTCATGACCTGCCAACTGCACAGGGATTCCTGAAGACTGATTAACTCTGTTCCACCAACACTGGTATATGTTCGGCTGCTAATTCTACTAGCTGTCGTTCCATTCTAGCTAGACAAGCGGAGATAAAAGCAACGGAGACAGATGCGCCAAAGACGCGTGAGCAGAAATAAAGATATGGAGTGTTCAGAATTTGTCGTGACCTAGAATATATGACGACAGTGCCTTTACTGCACATTCACGGGAACTCATTATTAAGTTGGGTCGACCAGGAAACTCAGGACACGTTTATGAACTAACTAACTAACTAACTAACGAAGGAACGACTGAACGAACGAGCTAACTAACTAGGGTCAACTTCATTGCACCAGGTTTTATCCCATATTGCTTAGTCTCTTCCACAGGGCTGCCTGCTAAAAGTGTCACGCAAATCACGAGCTCCGTAGCTCCAGCGACGACGGAGAAAATTGTACTCGCGAACCAAACGACGTAGTCCGAAATCAAACTCACGACTTCGGAGCGTTAGGCAGGCGCGTGACCATTTGACCACGGAGACTCTCCAGGGTCAACTCAAGCACTTAAATCTCGAGGGTTGACAGCATTGCACTGGATTTATCCCACATGCCTCAGTCTTCTTCTGCAGAACTGTAAGCCTGATGCCGGGAGCATCACACAAAGCACCAACTCCTCAGCTCCAGTGACGACTTTCAGACATTTCCGGAACTCAAATATTGCACTCGGGCTCTGAACGATGCAATTCTGGTAACGAACCTAAAACCTTCAGATCGCCGGGCACATGGTTTAACCTACCTCTCCACGCAGACATGAGCTCAGGTCAGCGCAACTATACAGTATAACAATGTTCATCATCACTTCTATCATCACTATCTTCATCATCATTGTCACTCTTAATTGCCTTTCCAATTGGCGAGCATAGGAGCTCACAACTGCGGTTGTCTAACGGCCTGCATTCAAATGTATGTGATGTATCTGTACACTCCAGGTTCTATTCTCGCTACTTTCTTTTGCCTATTTTCCCAGTCATCTCGCCGGATGTGGAAGTATTGTTCCGTTTCTGTGTTAAGACATGGTCAGTAATGTCGATTCTCCACTCATGTCTGTGACACGTCTATGATGTGTGCTGTAATGTCGATTCTCTACTCATGTCTGTGACATGTCTATGATGTATTCTGTAATGTCGACTGTCTGATGTTTTTTTGTGACAATTCTATAATGGGACCTGTAAAGTAGACTGTCCGATATTGTCTGTGACATGTCTATGATGTCTCAGTAATATCGACTGTCTACTAATGTGACAAGTCTATGAATGTCGACTGTCCACTGATGTCTGTGGCAAGTCTATGATGTGACCTGTGATTCGACTGCCTACACAAGTCTATGACAAGTCTTTGGTGCGGATAGTAATGCCGACTGTTTATCGAAACCTTGTACCGCTATTGTACATGTTTACATGGCAAGAGCAGTAACACATCTGTTATTGCACCCATCTAGTCAATGATCAAGCATAGCATGAACAATAAATCTACAGGTATTGCTCTGCACCCACAGAAGCAAAAGAAAGAAGTAAAGATTAACGAACACACTAGGCAATATAACAATTTAAAGCTATAGTGACACCACTAGGACTAGAACTAACCACCCCTCCCCCCTTTTCCCAAATGACAACAGCGCCTCTCTGAATGAACAAGTGCACGTCATTGCATGGCCAAGTTGACTGATTAAGACAATTCAGAAATAAACAGACTCGTATATGTATTGTTTGACTCTCATAGAAGTAGAATAAAGAAGTATAGACTAGAGGACGAGTGAGGCCACATATACAGCGAAAGCTATAGTTATCGACTGGGATTCGAACACGTCACCTCCAAATGACGACAACATCTCGCTGCAGGGACACGTGTACGTTATTTGGAGGTTATAGATTCGAGTCCCGGTGGGTAACTATAAGTTATCATCATGTGCCGTTCCGGTAAGCGTGGGCGGTCATGTTTCGCCATCTCACTTGAGTCGTGGATAAGCTCAGTGTTCTTGTCTTGACTATGCCACGGGGCCAAGCCATCCACGTATTTACTTCTCTGCCCTGCTCTTGTTCTCTTCCCATCGATCTTGCCAGTTTGTCACCAAGTTCTCATATTTATTTCTTCTCATAACGTGACCAATAAATTGTAACTGTCTACATCTAATTTATCAAATAAGTTTACGAATTTTATTTTGCTGTCCATCCATGTTATTCTTTGCATTTTCCTCAGAAACCACATTTCCACAGCCATCAGATGTTTTTCAGCCTGTTTGCTCAGTGTCCACGCTTTACATCCATACAAAAGCATAGGTTCTATATAGCACCTCAACACTATTTTCTCGTTGCAACTGACATCTTTTTATTGGTCAGTATGTTTTCCATCTTGCAAAAGGCTGCCTTCGCCATAGCGATTCTTTTTTGTAATAATTAATATCGTTAAGGCATCTCCCATCAGATATATATTATAAGTTATTATTACTTAGTATAGTCTTCCAGTGCGTTCTCTGATCTCTGCTTCTTTCCTCTACTTCTAAGAGCGTCAAACAATAAATGTCTTTTTACTTACGAACTGTTGTTGTGACCTGAAAGGGTTCCCTGATTGAGAGATAGACTGATGAAGACTATCACGGAAAATAAAGTTACGCGGATAAACACAATAGGAAGCTGTTTTCATGTGGTCATTAACGTTCTTGTTGCATTCAACATGACCGTTCACTTTTGTGCGCACTCTCTGTTCTCTGTGAGCTAATTTAGACAATTTGGCGCCCACAACTATATCATCAACATTGTGAGTTGAGTTGTGTCAAGAATCGACATCACGGAATAGGAGACATTCCCATGCGTGCTCCATCCTTATCTTCAGGAGCCAGCGAAGAGTCCCAGTAATAATGGTACCAGCAGCAGTCTGATTATGTGTCCGTCCGGTCTTTCCTCTGAGTCTTGAATGTCGGTCAGATTCTCTGATCACTCACTGCAGCGCCATTCTCTCCAGGCCGTAATGGTGTACTCGTTCTTCTACACTATACACACGATTGTATGGGCCAGAAGACATCTGTCTTATCATGCACTAATACTCCACCAAGCGTGCAAACCCAGCGAATCTGCCCGCCTGCCCTTTTCCCACCACTCCAGCATATTCTGGGGGAAAAAATCCAACAGTTGCTCTCTATTTGTGATTGTTGAATGTAAGCCTGACACTTTGCCCGAAGCATGCAGTCTTCAGTCTTCACTTTTCTCATCATACTTTGTGAGTCCGTTACAATTACGACATGCGTGTGCTGTTTGTCCCCCAGCCAGCGGAACGCCGCAGTGACTGCTTCCACCTCCATTCTCTGACTATATGTTGTGGTATCATATGCCAGGCTCTCCTTTACCAAAGCGGTCTACCAACCTTCGCCACACATTCCCAGGTACTTTTATATCAGTTGTTGTATGACCACAGAACACAGTTTGTCTCCCCCGTAATAACACAGTGTGTCTTCCCTGTAAGAACACAGTTTGTATCCCCTGTAAGAACAGTTTGTATCCTCTAAGAACACTGTTTATCTCCGCTGTTATAACACATTTTGTCTCCCCTGTCAGAACACATTTTGTCTCCCCTGTAAGAACACAGTTTGTCTCCCCTGTAAGAATGCAGATTGTCTCCCCCGTAAGAACACCGACATTCTACAAAATCTAAGGAAACAGGCGCGTCAATAGATCACGTCTCGCAAACTGAAATACTTGGGTCATATTAAACACCTGAGTTCTTAATAAAACTAAGATAGTTGCCTATCCTTTACAATACGTCAACCCGAGATTTTTGACTGTTTCTGATTTCTTGAGGAGCGGCTGGCCGAGTGGCTAGAACGCCGGACTCTCATTCGGGAGATCCGGGTTCGATCCCTCGGTAAGGTGTTGGTATTTTTTTCTGTCGGGGGAAAAAAGAAAATCCTAACATGCACAGTTCGTGGAGACTGCACTAGCCAGGCGGCCTTAATTCTTCAGGCTCAAAGACCCCTCTGCCATACACCGCAAGGTACTATATTGGCAGTAAATGACAGTTCTGATTACTTGGCATGTTTATGTTCAGTATTTTGCTATTGCTTTCTGAACGACCGGCACTCATACTATAGTATAAAAACCAACACAAGGCGGTCTCCTGTCAAATCGCACGCAGCTGTGTATCAATCGCGGTATGCGAGATTGCGAATTTCGTTCGTTATCTCCCCTGTAGTATCACAGTTTGTCTCCCCTGTCAGAACACAGTTTGTTTTCCCTGTAAGAACACTGTCAAAGACTGAAGTATAGAAGACCACCCTGAATGAGTGGTCTACCTCAAGATAGAAGACCACCCTGAATGAGTGGTCTACCTCAAGTAGATTCGAGGTAACCCAGTGCCCCTACATGAGGGCAGGGTAGGTGATAGGGAGGGGAACTATTAACTAGTTCTCTCATGAGACACGGAGATGTCTACCACAGAGAGTAAGCACTCTGGTCACGGCAGAATCACGCCTACGTGATAGCCACGGAGAAGTGGAATCCCACTCAAGAGTAAACGGCTACTCTAAGCGTGCTGAGTGTTGCAGCACGCAAAAAGCCGAAGGACGCACGAGGTCCTTCCGCGGGCTGTGTAGCCACGCGAGTAGAATAGTCAGACGGGGACTGACTTTCATAGTGAGCGCATCGATTAGTGTCGATGCGCGTTTCCTTAGCCAAGTAGATAGAGTTAGCTGTAGGGATAGGATATGATTTTTTATCGACTGGGATTCGAACACGTCACCTCCAAATGACGACAACATCTCGCTGCAGGGACACGTGTACGTTATTTGGAGGTTATAGATTCGAGTCCCGGTGGGTAACTATAAGTTATCATCATGTGCCGTTCCGGTAAGCGTGGGCGGTCATGTTTCGCCATCTCACTTGAGTCGTGGATAAGCTCAGTGTTCTTGTCTTGACTATGCCACGGGGCCAAGCCATCCACGTATTTACTTCTCTGCCCTGCTCTTGTTCTCTTCCATCGATCTTGCCAGTTTGTCACCAAGTTCTCATATTTATTTCTTCTCATAACGTGACCAATAAATTGTAACTGTCTACATCTAATTTATCAAATAAGTTTACGAATTTTATTTTGCTGTCCATCCATGTTATTCTTTGCATTTTCCTCAGAAACCACATTTCCACAGCCATCAGATGTTTTTCAGCCTGTTGCTCAGTGTCCACGCTTTACATCCATACAAAAGCATAGGGTTCTATATAGCACCTCAACACTATTTTCTCGTTGCAACTGACATCTTTTTATTGGTCAGTATGTTTTCCATCTTGCAAAAGGCTGCCTTCGCCATAAGCGATTCTTTTTTGTAATAATTAATATCGTTAAGGCATCTCCCATCAGATATATATTATAAGTTATTATTACTTAGTATAGTCTTCCAGTGCGTTCTCTGATCTCTGCTTCTTTTCCTCTACTTCTAAGAGCGTCAAACAATAAATGTCTTTTTACTTACGAACTGTTGTTGTGACCTGAAAGGGTTCCCTGATTGAGAGATAGACTGATGAAGACTATCACGGAAAATAAAGTTACGCGGATAAACACAATAGGAAGCTGTTTTCATGTGGTCATTAACGTTCTTGTTGCATTCAACATGACCGTTCACCTTTTGTGCGCACTCTCTGTTCTCTAGTGAGCTAATTTAGACAATTTGGCGCCCACAACTATATCATCAACATTGTGAGTTGAGTTGTGTCAAGAATCGACATCACGGAATAGGAGACATTCCCATGCGTGCTCCATCCTTATCTTCAGGAGCCAGCGAAGAGTCCCAGTAATAATGGTACCAGCAGCAGTCTGATTATGTGTCCGTCCGGTCTTTCCTCTGAGTCTTGAATGTCGGTCAGATTCTCTGATCACTCACTGCAGCGCCATTCTCTCCAGGCCGTAATGGTGTACTCGTTCTTCTACACTATACACACGATTGTATGGGCCAGAAGACATCTGTCTTATCATGCACTAATACTCCACCAAGCGTGCAAACCCAGCGAATCTGCCCGCCTGCCCTTTTCCCACCACTCCAGCATATTCTGGGGGAAAAAATCCAACAGTTGCTCTCTATTTGTGATTGTTTGAATGTAAGCCTGACACTTTGCCCGAAGCATGCAGTCTTCCAGTCTTCACTTTTCTCATCATACTTTGTGAGTCCGTTACAATTACGACATGCGTGTGCTGTTTGTCCCCCAGCCAGCGGAACGCCGCAGTGACTGCTTCCACCTCATTCTCTGACTATATGTTGTGGTATCATATGCCAGGCTCTCCTTTACCAAAGCGGTCTACCAACCTTCGCCACACATTCCCAGGTACTTTTATATCAGTTGTGGTATGACCACAGAACACAGTTTGTCTCCCCCGTAATAACACAGTGTGTCTTCCCTGTAAGAACACAGTTTGTATCCCCTGTAAGAACAGTTTTGTATCCTCTAAGAACACTGTTTATCTCCGCTGTTATAACACATTTTGTCTCCCCTGTCAGAACACATTTTGTCTCCCCTGTAAGAACACAGTTTGTCTCCCCTGTAAGAATGCAGATTGTCTCCCCCGTAAGAACACCGACATTCTACAAAATCTAAGGAAACAGGCGCGTCAATAGATCACGTCTCGCAAACTGAAATACTTGGGTCATATTAAACACCTGAGTTCTTAATAAAACTAAGATAGTTGCCTATCCTTTACAATACGTCAACCCGAGATTTTTGACTGTTTTCTGATTTCTTGAGGAGCGGCTGGCCGAGTGGCTAGAACGCCGGACTCTCATTCGGGAGATCCGGGTTCGATCCCTCGGTAAGGTGTTGGTATTTTTTTCTGTCGGGGGAAAAAAAGAAAATCCTAACATGCACAGTTCGTGGAGACTGCACTAGCCAGGCGGCCTTAATTCTTCAGGCTCAAAGACCCCTCTGCCATACACCGCAAGGTACTATATTGGCAGTAAATGACAGTTCTGATTACTTGGCATGTTTATGTTCAGTATTTTGCTATTGCTTTCTGAACGACCGGCACTCATACTATAGTATAAAAACCAACACAAGGCGGTCTCCTGTCAAATCGCACGCAGCTGTGTATCATCGCGGTATGCGAGATTGCGAATTTCGTTCGTTATCTCCCCTGTAGTATCACAGTTTGTCTCCCCTGTCAGAAACACAGTTTGTTTTCCCTGTAAGAACACTGTCAAAGACTGAAGTATAGAAGACCACCCTGAATGAGTGGTCTACCTCAAGATAGAAGACCACCCTGAATGAGTGGTCTACCTCAAGTAGATTCGAGGTAACCCAGTGCCCCTACATGAGGGCAGGGTAGGTGATAGGGAGGGGAACTATTAACTAGTTCTCTCATGAGACACGGAGATGTCTACCACAGAGAGTAAGCACTCTGGTCACGGCAGAATCACGCCTACGTGATAGCCACGGAGAAGTGGAATCCCACTCAAGAGTAAACGGCTACTCTAAGCGTGCTGAGTGTTGCAGCACGCAAAAAGCCGAAGGACGCACGAGGTCCTTCCGCGGGCTGTGTAGCCACGCGAGTAGAATAGTCAGACGGGGACTGACTTTCATAGTGAGCGCATCGATTAGTGTCGATGCGCGTTTCCTTAGCCAAGTAGATAGAGTTAGCTGTAGGGATAGGATATGACTGGATAGGGAATTCTGTGTCTTTATGTGTGATTTAATAGCGACCGTTTTTGTGCAGTAATCTATTGTTAAAGAGCCAGTGACAATAAAATGCATCATCCATACCTCTCGTACGACTTGCAATATTTTTGTGTGGTACGGGAGAAGTTGATCCTATAATGCCTGACGCATCGGTTGCTGACAGGCTAGGATTAAAGTGGTGTCAGAAGTGTAGCTTGGACAATTGTTCAAGCTAAAACACTCACCCACGGCTCTGAAATAGTATTATTGTTATTAAATCACGGGGTTTAATTTGTGTTAGTGTGATAATGACGTGTGCAGACTAGGTCGAGTTGCGAGCTGTGCTGTGCCTATCGTGACCAAATAATATTTATTTGTGCTTAATGAAATATTTTGTGCTTATAATCATGTGTTCTTCGAAGTTGTAAGTATTGATATTATTGTTTTCTATCATTTATTTATGTAATTACTTATTTGTTTATGAATATGTGTCAAATATGATTCACGGCGGAGCGATACACAAAACAAAATGAGCCGAGAACATTATTGATTTTCCAATCTAAAAATAGTGCTGCGCCTCTGACGTATTGCGGCTGACAAACAGCTGTATTACGCCATTTGCAATCGGCGACGGATTGTTGACAAATCGCAAAGCGGCTGCTCGCCTGAATCATTGGCTTATACCAAACATTATTTGTTCAAATACGTTATTTATTGAATATATTTATTTATTTAAACATTATTATTACCTTTATATTTATTTCAAAGCATTTATTTAATTATTTATATACCTATTCTAATTTGTTACCGTCACGATGGCACTACTTTTGCTATGCAAATAAGACTTGGCCTGCACAACACTTCCATAGATTAAACTAGAATAGGAAAGCAAGGCATACGACGTTAGAACGAAGACAGGACATTGACATTTAATATTAATTAGACTACATTGTACTGTTCTGGGGGCATGTGATGTGATTGTACCAAATTGTCTAAAGTCATATATCATTTACAAGTTGTTAATTGTTACTGCTCCTGTAAACCAGGCAGAACAACAGCTGTTTGGAAGAAGAGCACAAGGTGTATGTCATAGTGCCTAACGATTTGACCTGAGGTGCCAAACGATTGTACCTGATTGATCTGGAATGTTAAGATAAGTATACCCAAACTATTTTCAATGCAATATGATTAATAATGCATCTCTTTTTCAGGGTGTGATCTATTAGAATATTTTTTTCGTGTCATCCATTTTTCAAGGTGTAATCTAAAAATATATCAGTGGTGCACAGTGTGGTAAATTACTTCATATTCCGAATATAAATAAGTGAGTAAATATTGAAGTGCCTGTCAACGCTAGCTAATAACCCAACAACATGGCATCTTTAGCTGATTTCATAAAAACAGGCAAAGAATTACAATACACAGGAAAGGAGCTAGAGCAATATGCTGACCTAAAATTTAAGGAAGCAAAAGATGCTGAGAGAGATGAACGTGCACGAGAAAGACAACATCAGAAGGAAAAGGAAGAACGGGATAGACAACATCAGAAGGAGATTGCAGAACTAGCTGAGATAACAAAACAGAAGCAGTTAGAACATGATAAGGAGATTAAACAAAAAGAACTAGAATTAAAGCAAAAGCAACTAGATCAGGAGAAAGAACTAAAGCAAAAGACATTAGATCAGGAGAAAGAACTAAAGCAAAAAGAGATAGATGAAATGGCAAGAGTTAAGGAAAAACAAATACAAGTGGAATCAGAGACACAGTTAAAGATGAAAGGGATGGATGTAGATTCACACTTAGAGATCTCCGCTACTAAACTAAAGAGTCAGCAGGAAGAAAATAAATTTAATAAGTATAAGAATATTATTAAACCATTCTGTAAAGAAGACTCCATATCAGCCTGGACAGAAAATGTCGAATATCAGTTTAAGTACCACCAAGTACCAATCGAGATGTGGGCTATGATTTACATGAAGAACCTTAGTGGGGAGCCCCTTAAAGTGATAGAATCAATACCAACTGAGCTTAGATCTAACTATCAGTACATCCATGATAGGATAATGCAACATTTCTTACTTGATGCCCCTGGGTATCAAGTACAGTTTTCCAACCTGAAACCAAAACCCAGTGAGACTTTCATTGATTACGTCTCAAATGTCCAGAGCGTACTAAATAGATGGCTTAATGCTGCAAACATAGGAAAAGATTTTGAAAAACTTAAAAATTTAATAGCCATGGATAAAGTCATATCCACAATACCATCTCCTTTCGCTAAATTTCTTCAGCAGTCAGACATTGAGACCATAGAACAATTTGAAAAAAAGGCTCAGCTTATTTTTCCTCCAATAGGGAGATTTTTTAAACATCTAATAGCGACTCTGAAATAGTTTCTTTTGTTAAGGACCAACCTAAAAGCTATCGGAGTAATAAAAAACCATTTCAGAGAGTCGACAAAAAAGACCATAAATTACCCAAATGTGTGTATTGCCAACTTTTTCATGATACTTATTCTATGTGTGATAAATCGCCTAACTATCCGGCACATCTTGAAAATGTCATTAAGAAGCAACAAAACAAGAGAACTGCATACAGGCGTGCAGTCAAATGCTTCTTCTGTTCCAGCTACGGCCATTATTCAAATAAGTGCCTGGGCCGCCAGCGAATAAAAGCCAACAATGCAGTGTTAATTGATACATCATCTGATAGTGAGAGTGAGACTGACTGTGAAGTTGAAAATGAATTACCTGTTAACCAAAATGAAAATGTGCGTTCTGTAAATGATGTATTGAGCTTTGACAGTTGTGAACGATGTCACCAATTCCATGCAGACGGAAAATTAGAATGTGGGCATACAGTACCATTCTCCACTGAGAGTGTAAACGCAGCATTAGCATCCAGAGGCAATTTGGTGTTCCACAATGCATTGGTCAACGAAAAACCATGCCAATGTTTGCTGGACAGTGGGAGCACTCTTATAGGTCTTAGAAAGGAACTGGTGAATCCAAGTGATTATACAGGTAACTCAGTCAAATGCCGAACTTTTTCGGGCAATATTGAAATTTACCCTTTGGCAAAAGCCCGTATTAACACTCCTTTCCTTTCTGGTACCTTTACATGTGCGATTTTAGATAACCCTTGTACTGATTTGATTTTGGGATGTTTACCCCAATTAAAACATTGCACGAACAAAGAAATAGCTGCATGGGAGAAATTAAATGCAGCTAATGTAACAACCAGAGCAGATACTATGAAACACCAAGACACATTACAGGATGAAAGACTACTGTTGCTATCACCAACTAGCATAGATGATACCAGCAGACAAAAGTTCATAGACCAGAAATTAAATGCAGCTAATGCAACAACCAGAGCAGATACTATGAAACACCAAGACACATTACAGGATGAAAGACTACTGTTGCTATCACCAACTAGCATAGATGATACCAGCAGACAAAAGTTCATAGACCAGAAATTAAATGCAGCTAATGCAACAACCAGAGCAGATACTATGAAACACCAAGACACATTACAGGATGAAAGACTACTGTTGCTATCACCAACTAGCACAGATGATACCAGCAGACAAAAGTTCATAGACCAGCAAAAAGCTGATCCGAGTGTGTCTCCGTATCTGAAGTTATTGAAAGAAAAAGCCAAAGTAACGAAAAACGCATCATGGGTTTTTAGACTGAATAATGGCATTCTTACCCGCTATTATACAACTGGTAACCACGAGATTCAGCAAACGGTGTTACCTGTACAACATCGCCAAACTGTGCTAATGATTGCACACGAGTCACCGTTTGCTGGTCACCTTGCATACGACAAAACCAGGGCCAGAATTCAGGCTCATTTTTATTGGCCGGGTTTTTGTAACGACATAAAACTATTTTGTCGTTCATGTAATGTCTGTCAACAACTAGTACGTAAGGGTTACATCCTACAGCTGAAGTGCAGCCTTCAACACTAGCCTCTAGGCCATTTGAGAGTGTGGCGGTCGATATTGTTGGACCCCTAAACCAGGTGTCCAGCAAAGGAAATCGCTTCATTTTAACGATGGTGGACCTATGTTCAAGGTGGGTTGAGGCAGTAGCTTTGAAATACATCACCTCCAAAGACGTTGCCAATGTTTTTCTACACTTGTTCTCACGATTCGGATTCCCTCGTACCATCTTATCCGACCGTGGAACCCAATTCATATCGGCTGCAACGCAAGCCCTTACTAAAATGTTAGGGATTAATCAACAGTTTACAACAGCGTATCATCCAGCCAGCAATGGAATCGTAGAAAAACTTAACGGAGATCTGAAACATATGCTGGCTAAGGTGACAGCAGAAAACCCAGCTGATTGGGATACACTGTTACCAACAGTGCTGTTCGCCTATCGGGAGATTCCCCATTCAAGCACGGGTTTCTCACCGTTTGAATTAGTGTACGGGGCTAACCCACGTGGACCCCTAACAATTTATCATCAGGTAGTAACTAATTCCATTGAAATTCCAACCCCTAAAACACCTTATGAAATTGTAACAGAGACACGAGACAAGATTATGAAATCGTGTATCATAGCCAAGGCAGCTTTGGAGAGGAAGGGTCAAATCTACCGCCAGTACGCAAATAAAGGTGCGAGAACTATTAATCTTGAACCAGATCAAGACATACTGCTTTTACTTCCAGACAAACGAAATTTATTATTGACCTCATGGCAAGGGCCATTCAAGGTGGTACGTAAAATTTCAGATGTCGACTATGAAATATCAATAAACGGACACTTAAAGATATTTCATGTCAACATGTTGAAACCTTACTTTTCACGACAAGAGACAGAATTAGAGACAGACGAACACAATACATCCACACCGATTGATGAGACGACGGACATACACAACGCAACTACACTAGTTAGCGAGACTGGCAAATCCGACGATATCCATACACCTAGTGAGTTTACAGAAAACGCACTTAGCACCACAACTGTACTGAATCAGGTAGACGACGACGGGATGGAACTACCTGTTCCAATTGTCGACAAGACTGCGACATTAGATTCTATACGAGTAGAACAGGGACTAACAGACGAGCAACGACGACAGATAATAGAGTTAGTAACGGAATATAAGGACATATTTTCCGACATTCCAGGCAGGACGGACAGAATCGAACACTCCATCCTTCTTTCAGACTCTAAGCCTATCAAATGCAGGCCGTACTCTATCCCACTCAGCTATAGAGAAAGTCTAAATAAGGAAATTCTTAATTTAGAAGCTAGTGGGATCATTCAGAAATCTACATCTGAGTACTCCTTTCCAATCGTCCTTGTCAAGAAAAAAGACTCCACCATTCGTCTTTGTGTGGACTATAGAAAGCTCAATAATGTCACTAAGATCGACGCAGAACCAATTCCTTCCTGCGAAGATCTTATTCTGGACATGTCCACTTCCAAAATCTTCTCTAAATTAGACCTTACTAAGGGATATTGGCAGGTCCCTATGCAGACTGAATCTATCCATCTTACTGCTTTCTCAACACCTTTAGGTCTCTACGAGTGGCGTTTTCTTCCTTTCGGACTTCGCAACGCTCCTGCCACTTTCGTACGCTTAACTAGAGATTTACTTCATGGAGTGACGAATACAGTGACATATATAGATGATATTTGTGTCCATACAGATGACTGGACAACACACTTACTGAAACTCAGACATGTCTTCGATAGGTTGCGACTCTTCGGTCTCACTGTCAAACCGAGCAAAGTCGAATTGGGCCTACAAGAAATTGATTTTTTGGGTCATGTCATTTCACAAGGACAACTAAAAACTGACAATAGAATTATTACTAAAATTATGAACCTGACCATGCCTACAACGAAAAAGCAGGTCAGGAGTATTTTGGGTTTAGTAAATTACTATAGTAAGTTCATACCGAACTTAGCTGAAATTACAAGTGTATTTTCAAATGTGTTAAAAGCATCAGTCAAATTAGATGTCAAAGATGCATTATTAATTTCTGCATTGTCAAAATTGAAACTCCTATTTAGTAATGTACCAATCCTCCGTTTGCCTAATCCTAAGCTCGTTTATTATCTTAGGACAGATGCTAGCAGGATTTCCATCGCTGCAGTACTAGGCCAGTTTTATGATGGCATCTTCCATCCAATTTGCTACGTGAGCCGCAAGATCACACCTGCTGAGTCCAGATATTCCATATCAGAGTTGGAAGCCCTAAGCGTCATATATGCGGTGAGGAAGTTGCATCGATTTCTGGCGGGTGTTCACTTTGTGGTCCAGACTGACAACTCCCCGATCACGGTCATACAAAGTGGAGTACATCGCAACGACCGCATCTACAGGTGGTCATTGATATTACAGAATTATACTTTTGGTATAGAACATATTAAGGGTAGGGATAACATTCTGGCAGATACCCTGAGTCGACCATCTGAGGTAGAAATACCTGATATTCCACATGAGTAGTTAGTATAAGAAAGGTTAATTAGTACTCTAAGAGGATCCTTTGTAAAATATCCTATTTATTACATAGACATGATTTTCAGGACTGTGTGCTAAGAACATTGAACTACCATGTGTCCGTAGACAGCAAAATAAGAACTATGCTCCAGGAACAAGTGTATCACCGTGTGTACATAGACAGCTCGTTACTTACTATGCTCCATTTGTGTTCCGGTGAATCACCTGTGTTAATCATGGAAGAACAGTGTCAGAACATTTCATAAATAACAGACACGAATTTACTGGTCTACGTCACGTGCGGAATCTACGAGCGAAATAAGACCCATAGGACACAATTATGACTGTGTAGTGTATTTAGTATACCCAGGATAATTATGTATATATAAACTATGCCAACGAAAACAATTTCTGAACATTATGGCAACCAATAACCTGAGGTAAATAGATACCATGTATATATACCTAAGATTGTGATATGTATTATAACAGTTTTAATATAGTGTTAAATTATAGTTAGATTAGTTACTTTAAGATAGAGTAGATTAGATTTAGAGAATATAAATAGATTTTTTTGTAGTTTAAATAAATCATTAATTTACCCACTTACGTAGGATAAAATTAGATTAGGACAGTACTTACACTTAATAATAGCTAATTAAAAAACCAGGATAGAAAGTTTAGATAAGACCAGTATTATTTAGTGTAGATAGGAATAACACCATTTAGTTCATTTCATTTCACTTTATTTCATTCCATCTTAATGAACACTTCAACAACATCATCATTTAATATTAAATGTAGTTTACACCTTATAGGATTAAAGTATACAAATAACATTCATCAATTACAACATTTAGAATAAATATATCAATCATATATTTGTTTTTTCATTAAAACATTATTTAGAATTTTGTTACATTTCACATCACCCATTTCAGAAAAGTACATAACTCATCTCACATCATTTTCATTTGTAGATAGTTAGATTACTTCCCTTAAATTAGATTGATTTTCTACAACAAGTTAGAATATATAGATATAGAATTAGTATTAGTATGTCATTAGAATATAGAGTTTAGTAATATCAGGGTACAATTCTATCAACCCTATTTCATCCATGTACATATTTTGTAAATACATGACTCGTGCAGTAAGTTAGGCACAGTCATTAAGCTCAACGTTTTCAAATGAGCTAAACTTGTACAGTGTCACTTCAAGGTTTTTAAACAGTTGGGAGGATAAAAGATGTGTGACAGAAGTGTGAAAGTGAGAGAAAAAGGAAAATATACCAGAGAGAATGGGGACAACCAGCGGATTTTTTCTGCCGCTCAACGCGACTTTTTTATTTTTTGTCTGCGTCAAGCGTTTGCTTTCGATAGTGAAAATGTATTGTCTTCAATGTGGTGTGTATAGTTTAGTGTAGTTTAGTATAGATCTTAGATAAAGTATTTTAAGTCTCATAAGACGGAAACGTAGCCACGAATTAGTGTTATACACTTGTTTGTGGCCACATTTAACCGAATTATGGCACTTGAAAACTAACTTACATACATATTATAGATAGACACATATGTTAGAAATTAAAGTATATTAATAGTTACATGAAAACACACAACCAACCAGGAAAACAAACAGGTAAATTACATACATTTGTTAAAACAAAGAGGGATAATTCCGGGTCAGGGGACACAATAGACAACGAATCACTAACTTAACAGTGAAAGATAACTTTACACGCGGAAGCGAGATAGGTAAAGCCTGTCGCACACAGCTTGTGTAAAGGTTGTTTAATATTATATGGGGGACATGAAGCAATTCATGTGTTGACCCTAAGAAAGTCAACTTTGTATGGGTAGTGAGTTAATTTGCTATTTGAGGGCAGGTCTTATAAGACAATGGTCCGGTTCAGACAAACCTCTAATTAATATAATATTGCGATGAGAAGAGGGCTCACGCTAACCAGACAAGTTTGTGGCGATCACCAGTAGCCAAGTAAAGTGAGACTACATTGTGACAATAGTCAGTAGGAGTCTATTTCGTTACCCAGAACCAGGTTATCAATAGTCTTTGACAAAAAAATTAGAGACACTAATTTTTTAGAAACCTCTTGCGTCACAACCATGAGTCAAAGTTTGTAACGCAACACAGGAGGGGAGGGTGTGTGTCAAAGACTGAAGTATAGAAGACCACCCTGAATGAGTGGTCTACCTCAAGATAGAAGACCACCCTGAATGAGTGGTCTACCTCAAGTAGATTCGAGGTAACCCAGTGCACCTACATGAGGGCAGGGTAGGTGATAGGGAGGGGAACTATTAACTAGTTCTCTCATGAGACACGGAGATGTCTACCACAGAGAGTAAGCACTCTGGTCACGGCAAAATCACGCCTACGTGATAGCCACGGAGAAGTGGAATCCCACTCAAGAGTAAACGGCTACTCTAAGCGTGCTGAGTGTTGCAGCACGCAAAAAGCCGAAGGACGCACGAGGTCCTTCCGCGGGCTGTGTAGCCACGCGAGTAGAATAGTCAGACGGGGACTGACTTTCATAGTGAGCGCATCGATTAGTGTCGATGCGCGTTTCCTTAGCCAAGTAGATAGAGTTAGCTGTAGGGATAGGATATGACTGGATAGGGAATTCTGTGTCTTTATGTGTGATTTAATAGCGACCGTTTTTGTGCAGTAATCTATTGTTAAAGAGCCAGTGACAATAAAATGCATCATCCATACCTCTCGTACGACTTGCAATATTTTTGTGTGGTACGGGAGAAGTTGATCCTGTAATGCCTGACGCATCGGTTGCTGACAAACACAGATTGTCTCCCCTGTAAGGACGCAGATTGTCTCCCCTGTAAGAACGCCGACATTCTACAACATCGAAGAAAACAGGCGCATTAGTAGGTCACGTCTCGCAATCTGAAATACTTTGCTCGTATTAAACCACGAGTTCAGAAAGGAACCGACCGGTTCAGAAAGCAATGGCAAACTACTGAACGTAACACCTCGCCAAGAAATCACAACCAGTCCCAAGAAATAGATCTGGTTGACCATGACGTCCTGTAAAGGATATGCAACTAACTTGTATATTTGATGTATCTCGTGAGGAGCGTACTGCAGAAATCACACAACCTAAACTAAACCAATGAGACAAATCATTCAAGCTGAAAATATACAGCACACATATTCACACAATAATTTAAATCTAAATTTGAGAGTATCGACTCCACCGGGTTTATCCCATATGGCTCGAATTCTTTCAGCATGGCGGCCTGTCGAAAGCGTCACACAAAGTACGAACTCCGTATCTGCAGCAACGACCCCCGGAGTTAGAAAAACTGCACTCATGAACCACATGACAGGGGTCGGAATCGAATCCATGATCATCGCAGAGCGAGGAAGGCGGTTTAACTATTCCGCTACGCAGACAACCCCTATATTAAAATTCACTACGGGAAAATATTTCGAATGTCTGAATAAAACGGTTGAGTTCCTGCCAGGAGGCAATCATTGCTAACATGCGTACTTGCCATGGGATCTAGATATACGAAGCACATATTTGGGCACTCCCCCGCTGTTGCAAGCTTTTCATCGACACCGCAAGGTGCAAGAGGAGCAGGGTGAGATGAGATGAGATGAGACGGGACGAGACGAGATGAAATGAGATGAGACGAGATGAAATGAGATGGGATAAGATGAAGCGAGATGAAATGAGATGAGATGAGATGATACGAGATGAGCTAAGACGAGACTAGAATAAATGAAACGAGATGAGATAGGATGAGACGAAATGAGATAAAATGAGACGTACCTGACTAGCGGATCAGGCCAGATACCGAGAATTCTTTCTGCTTTCTTGGCCTCGGGTCCCAGTCAAAAAAATATACATGAGTCTGTATTTCTTTTTTCTTCGCACGATTTCAGAATACCTTTATGCTCTAATGCCCTCTATCCCTTCTTCTCTCATGTCTATAAAATATGTTATCACAGTCGCACATCGCATTACAGACGATAGGGAAAAAAAAGTTTCCGGGCGAATTAAAATGTATTATTACTACGTTATAATATATTTCTGCAAAGTGTATCTTACACATGAGAACAAAGGATAACTTCCCACGCGTGCGTAGTTACACAAACATATTCTTGAGTTCCAGTTGAGTGTTATTTCAATGCCTAACCCAAACTTGCTGAAGTAGTGTAGTCTTTCTTTGCTAGATGTGCAATTCAAGGCAAGAGTGCATGTCAAGGCTATATGTGTTGCCCCATCTGTGTCCTGTCTGTGTGTGTTTAGTTTATTTTGGTGGGCTGCCTCAAAGAAAATCAAGAGAATCGACGTCATTGCACTGCGTTTTATTCTTTCTAGCGGAGTCTCTCGGCAAATTGGATAAAAGCCGGCAGCGACCTTGGCACGGAGCACGAACTCCTTAGCCCCTGGCGATTATCTGTGTATCGACTGCTTGGCCTCCGTCTAGCTCTCTAACCATAGATGTTGTTGTTGCCTGCATGGTGACAATCATTCAGTGTCTTTGCCGGCTGGCGTGGGTAATTATGCTCCTCCACAAATTGCGATCTCCGACGGATTAATTCATGGGTCGAATCCCTTCAATGCGATAACACAAGACTGTCTAGAATGTCTTATTAGTCTGTCTCAGGGTGATAATAGAAGTAAGTAAACAACCGCTTACACGTCTTCAAGCGCATTGGATAAATGGTGCCAGACCCATGTTTGTAAGACTAATCATCACCCAGTGAGTGCAGTGGTCAGTATCCCACAGGCCTTCTTTACTTCCCACGACATTTTCTGACACACTCTTTAGGCTAGTTCGACCCGGGAGTTCAGACCTATATGGTGTTTATGACTAAAGTGGTATAGAGATAGTGTGGGCACAACCTCCAGACCGGCTAATAGAAAACACCTCGTTCAAACTATATCCTAGACTTTTTAGGAGTTGACAAAAATGTGCACCATGGAGCAAAAAAAAAGAAAAAGAAAATGTGCACCATGGAGCAAACACAATGGGAGGTTTCTTGTCGTCAGAAGCTGACTACCTCCTTTTAAAGTTTCAGCTCCCTTTTACTTCTTTAAGAGTGAACCCATCTGAGCAACAACTGCCAAGTGTCTTTCTCTTGTATTGAGTCCGTACCCGGCAACTCAGCTTCGTGACAAGCATACAAGATACAATCTTTTTGAGCCATCCTAATTTATTTTCCAGGGGCGTGTGCCTTAGACATCGTGGTGCCAATCTTTCCAATGCCTCCTCATGGCTGGCGAGCGGTGTCTTAAGGGTTAAAGCTAATATTCCAGAGGATTCTTCAATCAACCCTCCAACCAACCACCCACCCACCAATCAATCAACCAACTAACCAACTCACCCAACAACCAATCAAACTCCCAATCAATCAACCAAATAACCAACTCACCAACCAACCCACTTATCAATCCAACTAACAACCTCATCCATCAAACAACCAATCCACCAATCGACCACTTAACCAAATCACCCATCTACCACCAACCCACAAACCGACAAATCAATCGATCAACTAACAAACTCACCCACAAACAAAGCAACCCTTCCACCAATCAATCAAAAAAATAATCAAGTGTCTGTGAAGAAATACACCCGCACACAAAAACCACGTTCCGAAGCAAAACGCCTGCAATACTCTGTGACGTATGAGCACCATCACAATGTGTAGGTTCTATTGCATTAATAAATGGGTGATCAGTCTCTTCCTCACTAAGCGGCCAGAAAACCCTGGCGTCGGATACTCGTCTGAACGCGCTTAAAACATTATCTTCTTAGCCTTCTAGTGATTATACCATCGCGCACGCAATTACACACACATAACATAACTGCACCGAAGTAACACAATCACGGGTACAATTTAACCAGAACCTCAAAGTCCAATCAATGCCATGCGTGTCGACGTTGCA
Organism: Cepaea nemoralis; assembly: GCA_014155875.1. Taxonomy (NCBI): domain Eukaryota; kingdom Metazoa; phylum Mollusca; class Gastropoda; order Stylommatophora; family Helicidae; genus Cepaea; species Cepaea nemoralis. Next base: position 77,326 of record JACEFZ010022263.1, on the reverse strand, counting down.
ACAGCTGAATGCAAAAATCAATGGTCCACTTTCGACATCTCTCTTTCCATATCCATTCAAGACTGATTTAAATCAGGAACGCATGTCTGCCTCAAACTGATAACGAAATGTTTGCACAATTAACGTCTGTCGTTTTGTGGTTTGTGTGCGTTTGTGTGTGCGTGTATGTGTGTGTGTGTGTGTGTGTGTGTGTGTGTGTGTGAGAGAGAGAGAGAGAGAGAGAGAGAGAGAGAGAGAGAGAGAGAGAGAGAGAGAGAGAGTGCGTGTGGTGTCCTCTTCTATTTAAAAAAAAAAGTAATGGCTCATTGTACACACCTTAACAAAAAGTAGCTTTCGACCTAACACATTAATATGGTAGCTGACATGTTGTATTTTATATCCAATTAAAGCGGGTTGCATACGCAAAACTAATGTATAGAAGCCCATGGCAGAGAGGGGAAGTGGCTTAACACGATGGCACTGAATCAGTTAAGGCGCATTGGCTATATGGTGCTAGACCCAGGGGTTTAAGACAAATCGGCACACGGTAGGAGAGTGAACACAACCATCCCGTTCGCCTTGAATTCTTCACGTATTTCCTGGTACCCATTTGTGCCTGCATAGACCTGAGAGCCTAAGTCAATGTTTATAACCCCGTGTGGATGAGGTTTCGAACCCAAGGCCATTGAACTGCGGCGGGAGGGTGTAGTGACACGAGCACTACGGCTCATCACTATCATCATCTGCCATGCCAATAAGCGTGGGCAGTCATGTTTTGCCATCTCACTCGATCACCAGAATCGTGGATCAGCTCTGTGTTCTTCACTCAACCATGCCACGTGGCCAAGCCATCCAGGATTTACTTCTCTGCCTTCCCCTGTTATCAGTTATCAGTTATCAGTTGGAGTATCTTCATTGCACTCCGGACAGGTCCATAGGTGCTCAGATCCTCCCCCCCCCCCCCCCCAGCATATGCATCAGCGTCCGGTGGCTAATAGTGCCAGTTCTGTGTTCGTTGACGAGGCACCTCGTTTTCCCGATGTACCTCTCGCGTCTGACCGTGCTGATACTTACTCCCAAGTCTTTCATCCTGGACAGCGATGCGGATTCACTGACGTCAAAGTCCTCTGTTCTAGCCATCTTGTTCTTGCCCTCCCCTGGTTCTCTCTCTCTCTCTCTCTCTCTCTCTCTCTCTCTCTCTCTCTCTCTCTCTCTCTCTCTCTCTCTCTCTCTCTCTCTTCCCCCCCCCCCCCCCCCCCCCACGATCTTGCCAGTTGTTACCAAATTCTCCAATTTATTTCATTTCATAACATGTCCAAAAATGTTGACTGTCTACGTCTAATTTCTCTAATCAGTTTACGGTTTTCATTTGTTTCTTGTACGACTTGGTCATTGCTTGTTCTGTCTGTCTATGGTATTCCTTGCATTCTCCTGAGAAACCACATTTCTACAGCCATCAGATGTTGTTTTTTTTTAGCTTGACTGCTCATTGTCCACGCATCACATCCATACAATATGTTGGTTAGTTGGTGGGTGGGTGGATGAGTTGGTTGATTCGTAGGTGGGTTGGTTGGTGGGTGAGTTGATGGGTGTGATGATTTATAAGTGGGTTGGTGGATCGGGGTGGTGGGTTGGTACATATATGGTGGGTTGATGGGTAGGTTGGACACGGTACCAGAGTATCATCTTCAAGATGACTGTGTTACAGAGCTCTCCATCCCCTCTCCTAGCTCAGAAATCAGCGGGGTGTGTAAGACGGGTACTGGAGCTTACCATCATTCGAAGAAGCATATCAGGATGTAACCAGGTAATGATGCAGTGCTGCACACACAGATCGGCTGGGTTTATGTGGATGATGTTCCAGATGGGTCATGTTTCAGATGGGTCATGTTCCAGATGGGTCATGTTTCAGATGGGTTATGTTTCAGACGGATCATGTTTCAGATGGGTCATGTTCCAGGTGGGTCATGTTACAGATGGGTCATGTTCCAGGTGGGTCATATTTCACTGGGTCGTGTTTCACAAGGGTCATGTTTCAGATCACAGACAGGTCACTGTCACCAGACTCCACCTTAACGCCTAGGCATAAAATGAACCGCCGGGCTTGAACCCTGAACTATCCGCGTGGTAGGCGCATGTGATAACCATTGTATTACAGAAACTGAAACTGAAGATCGGAATCTGCGGCTTAGGTTTAGTGAACGCAGTTGAACAAGTTCGTGACATACTGCATCGAGGTTTCGGCATCACCCTCAAGGGAAATGAAATTTAATCGATTTGCTTTAATTTTGATGTTAAGAGTGTCGGTCGGTGCAATAACAAAGTACTAAATGTAACATCGCATAGTAAAGACCAAACAATAGGTAAATGCTAGGGTTGGGTGCTACGTCCTTCGTGTCAAACACACGCTACTGACTATTTTTAAACAGTTATAGACGTTAATGTAACATTTCAAAAAGAAATAGAAAAATCAGAACTAACATATACACCTGCACACACAATGCAAAAGTAGATATGGAGAAAATAGGAGAATGGAACAGCTCAACGCGTCCATAGAAAATCATCACCATTCTCATGTGCCATGCCGATAATCGTGGGCTGTCATGTTTGACCATCTCATACGATCAACAGAGTCGTGAATCAGCTCTGTGTTTTTGACTCGACCATTTCACGGGGCCAAGCCATCTAGATATTTACTTCTCTGTATTTCTCTCCTTCTTTTCCCCTCAATCCTGCCAGTTGTCACCAAGTTCTCAAGCTTATTTCTTCTCATAACGTGCCCAAAAATATCTTGTCTGTCTACTTCTAATTTCTCTAATCAGTTTACGGTTTTCATTTGTTTCTTGTAGGACTTTGTCGTGACGTAACTTATATCTGATCCTGTTGTTATCATCAAGGATTCCACCTTCGCCAGTCCTCCTTTTTGTGATTTTGTTTACACTGTGTCTGTGTTTATTATCTCTCATTTTTTTTCGGTAGGAGTTACACGTACGTGTTTTTATTTTCTATACATGATAACAATAAACGCAATGAGATAAAGAAGACGCGCCCGTGTCAAAGAAAATATAACAAAGAAGATGCATGCAAATATACATACGTACAACAAATACTTATCTGGCAGAGCCACAGTGGTGTCTTGAAAACTATAGCTGTGTGTTCGGAATACCTGGTTGAGTGTGGCCTAACTGGAAGTCCGATATTGAGGATGTGTGGAAGGGAGGGAAAGAGAGGCGTGTTTAGAAAGAGCGAGTGGTAATAGAATTAATTCAAGTAAGCTTGTTAGGTCGGTGCTATGTGGGTGGTAGGTGGGTGGTGGGTGGGTTTTAGGTGGGTGTTAGGTGGGTAGTAGGTCTGTGTTAGGTTGGTATTATGTGGGTGCTAGGCAGAACCGAACGACCGAACGACCGACCGACGGACCGATAGACCGACAGACCGACAGACCGAAGGAGGGAGGGAGGGGAATAGACCGACAGATAGACAGCCAACCTGCCAGCCAGCCAGACGGGCAGACGGGCAGACCGACAGACAGACAGACAGACAGACAGACAGACAGACAGACAGGAGACAGACGGACGGACAGCCAGCCAGCCAACCAGACAGACAGACAGACAGACAGACAGACAGACAGACAGGCAGGCAGGCAAACAGACAGACAGACAGACAGACAGTTAGATAGATAGATAGATAGATAGATAGATAGATAGATAGATAGGTAGGTAGATAGGTAGATAGATAGATAGATAGATAGATAGATAGATAGATAGATAGATAGGTAGGTAGGTAGGTAGGTAGGTAGGTAGGTAGATAGATAGATAGATAGATAGATAGATAGATAGATAGATAGATAGATAGATAGATAGATAGATAGATAGATAGATAGATAGATAGATAGATAGATAGATAGATAGATATGGAGAAGGTGACCGCTGAAATATGGTAAGCAAATCCAATTAAAGACCATGAAGACACGGTATCGATTTTATAATGTTTATTACTGGATCAATATTACTCCCTTTTATTGCACAGGCTCTGCAGCATGTAATTGGATTATGTTATTGTACATAGAAAGTACGAGCACTTGGAACTGAACAATACGAAAACAGAAATTATGGTTTTCTCCAAGAAGAAATAAATACCACATTGTAACATTTATGTAAATGGTAAATTTATGACACAGGTTAATCAGTACAACTTCAAGGGGTTTCAAATGAACACCTTAAAAGTGTGATAGAAATTACAATAATAATAAACAATAATTGCCTTGTAACCTGTCGATATTGTTGTTAAGGATGTCAAGAGAATCAAGCACGTGACATCACGATGCAGACGAACACGGCGACTTCATAAGGACAGTTTAAAGATAGTAAATAACGCGGAATAGTTTTCGAAGGTACACTTAGTGAATTAAAATACAATTTTTATTTAAAATTAAATTTTAAATTAAATATAAACATATACTTCTTAGGTTTTCTAAGAATTATAAGCTTTAATTGAATGTAAAATTTAATTTTAATCTCGATACAAGAAGCCCATAACCGGACACTCTCGCGTTGTTTATGCTTCACCTTGACACCGCAAGGTATAAGGGGAGCAAGATGAAATGAGATTAGATAAAAGCCTATAATTAATATTGCTGCTTATTTATTGACATCCCTTGAAAACGAAAATTGTTAGGCATTGGAGGTAACAACGTGCGATCTTGTGCAAAGTGATTGATTGTGGAGCAAAAATCACTGCGCTTTGATATTTTCTTTCTTTGTCGTCGTGCGTTCAATATTGTTTGGTTTGCACTTAATTGCGTTGTCCCTGTTACAGCAGAGCCGCGATATTTCCCGACTTCTTTGTTCGCTAGTTGACCGAGTGAGTTTTCCCGATAACGAAATTCAATTTGCGCCCTATCCTTTCGCTCTATCTCAATTACCACCACCACCAGCTGTTTACTTCTCTCGGCTGTCGCATACTTATTCTACAAAGGTATGTTCACCGTAAGATACAAATCGATGTTTTTAAGTATATAATACGGTGCCCTGAAAATATATCAGAAAGATAACACCTTAACAATCGCTCATGTCCGTTTTGGACAAACATATATGGTTTATATCATGACTAGACGACCCGGTCCGGCTCCGCCCAGCACCTGGCGGGGAGCGTCTATTTTAATTCATATTCGGCCCCTGCTCCCGTTCCCGTTCCCAAAAAAGACGACCCGGCCAGGCTTCGCCCAGCCTCTGGCGTGGAGCGTCTCATTTAATTCATATTCGGCCCCTGCTCCCGTTCCCGTTCCCAAAAAAGACGACCCGGCCCGGCTTCGCCCAACGCCTGGCGGAGAGCGTCTCATTTAATTCATGTTCGGCCCCTGCTCACGTTCCCGTTCCCAAAAAAGACGACCCGGCCGGCTTCGCTCAGTCCCTGGCGGGGAGCGTCTCATTTAATTCATGTTCGGCCCCTGCTCCCGTTCCCGTTCATAAAATTAAAAATTGATTTTAAACTAACTAACTATTTCAGTTGCATCCACGCGAGTGAGAACAACAACTGTTCCAAACTAATTTCTGGTTTAATCAGAGAGTGAGTTCCCTTGCAGCAAGATGGCGGAACATTTATTCGTCTGTTTCTAAAGCTCGTGCCATTTTCTTTCGTGCTGGAGGAAAAATTGTTGATTTTAAACTAAATAACTATGCCAGTTGGCAGCGCGGCAATGAAAAGAACATCTGTAGAAAATTTCATCTCAATTGGATGGACCGTTCAGGAACGCATAAAGGACACACAAACAAAGACCATTCTCTTTATATATATATATATATATATATATATATATATATATATATATATATATATATATATATATATATATATATATATATATATATATATATATATATATATATATATATATATATATATATGAGCTTATGTTCCTGGAAGCCTTGGGGTGTGGTTTTATAGAAGAATGCTGAAAATTAATTGGACAGCTAAACAGAGTCATCAGGACGTTTTAATGGAACCTGAGTCGCAAAGACAACTTATCACAAACATCAGAAAGAGGCAATCTTCGTTTATTTTATTTAGTATTATTTTTTTTTAAATTGTGTCCACATTATGAGAGAAAAAAAACACACAACTAGAACTTGTGACAACCGGCAATATTTGCCGAAAGAGAGATAGAGGAAGACCGCGAAAGAAGATTCTTGACAGTCTTGTGTCATGGCACGGAAGGAAGTCAACACACAAATTAATCCATGACGTCGGAGATTTAATTTGCGGAGAGGAATGATCACCCACGCCAGCCGACAAGGCAATGGATGATGATGATGAACTTATGGTGGCCCTGCAATATTACTTCGGCACAACACTACAAAATGTTCTCCAGCGCTGTTGAAGAGTTTTGGATCAGCTACAACCAACAACCTGTTTTCACAGCGCAGATGATACCACTCTGCTAAACCCACCCCAACTGTAACGTAATACCTGGACCTGAATACTGTACTAGTAACACTATCATCCTGTTCTGAACAGAACTAATCCAAAAGCAGTCTTTCGTAAGCTAGAATGTGTCCTGATTCTTTGCTGTCGTGTGTACATTATAGCTAGATTTGAACTCAAACATAGTTCATACACGTACAACTACTTTAAGTGTACTGGACTGACTTTTGCGTGTGGATTAGCTTTCCTTATTACCAGTGTCCCTCGCCATCAGGTAAACCCACTTCGACGTCTGAGGTACTTGTAATTTACGTCCCCAAGGCAAGGACGAGGAGTCAACATTTTAGTCAAACTGACCGGTATATGGGTTGAACCAGCTACCTCGGCACCAGCATACCAAAGGTTTAAGAGCCAGGGCTCTCATTCATTCTGCCATGCACATTTCCAATTCCAATTCCAATTTTCAAAACAAAAATTCCAAATTCGGCCTCGTTAAACCTGCCTCTTCAGCTGTGGTTATTGTTGAGGTTTTTGTGGGTTTATTCACCCTTAGTTCTTGTCTTGTGCTCTCTTACGAGTGAGTATTTTCTCGGACTGGTTATGTAAGCGTTTGTGTCTGTGACGTCAGCTTGAGGGATGGTCGGCGGCTGTCCTTTGTTCCTGTCTCTGGCTATTTCTTTTGTTAGTGAAGGTTCCTGGCTCGTTTGGCTTGACTGGTTGCAGTCCTTAAAAGGACTTTTTATTTGGTGTTTTTTTTTTTTTTTTGGCCTCCTTTTTGTGTATTTTCTGTAGGAGCTTTTCTACGTTTCCATTTTCCATCTTGCGTCTGTTTTCTTCTTCGAGTTTGAGCTTCTGTTGCCATTCGATTTTTTCTTCTGCGGTCAGAAATGGGACGATCTCTCCGTCATCTATATAGTACTGCCACGGGTGTTCGTCATCCTTGTATAAAGCTGGCTCTTCAGTGATACGGAAGGGCATTGATTTTCCCTTGTATTTCTTGTGCTTCCATGCGCCTTCTGTATTCATTGCACCTGAGTTCGTATTTCCTCTTTATCTCCTCGAGTTCTTCATCGGTAAATAATGGTGGTATCGAGGCGCCCTCTCTGCCGTCGTCAGGGGTTCATCTCGGTTTTCTTCGGATGTCTGGCGGGATATTGGCTTCCCTTTGGCTGTTTCGGGCGTCGTGGTTGGGCTGCTGGCTTTCGCTTGCGATTCAGTCTCGGTCTCTTGGTTTTCATTTTGCGGTTTCTCTGTAATTTCTTGTACGGCTTCTGTTGTTTTGTTTCGGAATATTTCCATTTCAGTTTTCTGTAGTTCTTGCTCTGATTTAATGGTTTGTAGGATGTTTTTGTTCTCCTTCTTAATCCGTGCCATCTGTTCCACTTCTTGCTTGATGTATTGCTGGATCTCCTTTATTTCCGCCAGTAGTTTTTCGTTGTCGCTGGTCGGAGTCGGCGTCAGCTGTGACTTGACTTGTTTCTTCAACTCGTCTATCTGTTTGTGCAGTTGATCTCTTTCAGCTTGTGATATACCCGTGGCTGTCTCGCACCTCCACATTGCTTCGTTGTATGGTGTCTTTGTGTTGATGGCGAGCTTTAATACGTCTCTGTGTCGTTGCAGGTACGGACAGCCCAAGTATCTTGCTCCGGGCTTGCCCAGGCAGTTGGTGCACTTTCTTTTGTTGTTGGGTGCTCGAAAGTCCGTGTCCAGCTTGGTCAGCGAACACTCCTTGAAGGCATGATGATCGGCTCAGTAACGGCAGATTTCCGTATTACTGTGACATGCTGCTCTGCTGTGGCCGGCCCTCTGACATCTGGAACATTGGGTGATCCTCGGGATGAATCTCTCTGGCTGCTGCATTCTCTTCTTGATTGATACTGTGGTTGGCATTTCGCTGCCCACCGACGTCACCACTGCCAAGGGTGTAGGTATCTTGGAGTAGGCGATGAGCTGCTCCGCCTTCAAGAATCGGATGTGACGATTCTCTTCTCGTAGATGCTTCAGGATTTCTTCGTCTGTCAGCTCCACTTAATCCACTTGACAACCCATCGGACTGTTTTTGAGTTGGTGTTCCCGGCTCTGGTGTCTTTCTCCGCCTTCTTCTCTGCTGTCTTGGATCTTGTCTGTGGTGGGCTGTCGATCTTTTCCCTCATGGTGGCTTCAGTAGAAGCTGTAGTTTCAGGTTCTTTGTTACAGCTCGCAGGCGGGCTCTCCACGTTCTTCTTCTTGTGGGCTCCCACACTGCACATCTTGGATACCGCGTGATTCTTGGTGTTCTTGCAAGGTGCCATTTTCCCCCGTATCAGGCTTCTTGACTTGTTCAGGCGACTTGTCTTGTTAGCGCTCGCAGTTGCGAATGTCACGCACCCACGAAAAAATACCACGCACAAGAAGTAGGTGGATTAAATATGTGATAGAAGAAGTCACGCTTGTATCATATCTTGAAGCCACCCATTTCGTTCTCATCTTGTCCGCCTCCCTGCTACACTTCCATCCATACTTATCTTGTGCAGACTGGCGTGTCTTTGTATATGTCCAAAATATTTCATTATCCTCCTTTCTGTCCTTGAAAAAGATTATTAGAATCGAACGTCGGTTGTAGTCTGTGTTCTATAATACTTATCTTATTATTGTATTACTTCATCATTATATATTCGTTGATTATTTCTTGTTTTGGATAATGTTCACACTGTTTTCACCTGTATGGAGCCTACTATAACGGATGCACACAGTCTGTGTTTAGTATGTCTCTTCTTTTCGAATGAGCTAAATATACTTACTTGTTTGTTATTCATATCCTCATATTGTTTGTCTCACCAGTGACAAAGGGAGGCTGGGTGGCCTAGTGGCTAGATACTCGTCTGCCGTCGCAGTGGATTTGGGTTCGATCCACAGCGAATTCAGATATTTACATACTGACCAGGGATCCCAGGTGGACCCAGCCTAACATGGGTCCCTAGCGTGTCCAGGGGAGTGAAGACAGCCGACGGGATAGTGATCACATCCCCAAGGGAGAATCGAGTGGTTTCTAGAAAATATGGGTGTAGCACCATATGTCCGGTACGCTGTAAGGCGTATTACAGGTCCTTGACGTAATAGTGACATGATAATTACAGGTCCTTGACTTAATAGTGACATGATAATTACAGGTCCTTGACGTAATAGTGACATGATAAATACAGGTCCTTGACGTAATAGTGACATGATAATTACAGGTCCTTGACGTAATAGTGACATGATAATTACAGGTCCTTGACGTAATAGTGACATGATAATTACAGGTCCTTGACTTAATAGTGACATGATAATTACAGGTCCTTGACTTAATAGTGACATGATAATTACAGGTCCTTGACTTAACAGTGACATGATAATTGCAGGTCCTTGACTTAATAGTGACATGATAATTACAGGTCCTTGACGTAAT
>JACEFZ010022263.1:15000-65000 GCA_014155875.1 Cepaea nemoralis | reverse complement strand
AAAATACGGTAAAGTGGCATAACACTTAAGTGACTTAGCAGATTCAGTGACAAACAAAAAAGCACGTTTAGACCACACACACACACAATGGATGGTATAAGATGGGAGGTAGGGGTGTCTTACAGTTATGACTTACAAGATGTTAATATGGTAGCAGACATGTTGTTAATGCATCATATTCCGTGCCGTTAAGCGTGGGCGGTCATCTTTCACCATCTCACTCGATCACCAAAGTCGTGGATCAGCTCAGTCTTCTTGTCTCGACCATACTACGTGAGCAAGCCATCTAGGTATTTACTTCTCTGCCTTCCCCTTATTCTCTTCTCCTTGATCTTCCCACTTATCACCAAGTTCTCTAATTTATTTCCTCTCTTAAGGTGACAAAACATGTTGGCTGTCTGTGTCTATTTTCTCTAATCAGTGTACTATTTTCATTTGTTTCTTGTAGGACTTGGTCATTGGTGTTTCTATCTGTTCATGGTATTCTATGCATTTTCTTCAGAAATTACATTTCCCCCGCTATCAGATGTTATTCAGCTTGTCTGTTTATTGCACAAATTTCAGAAATGTTGCATCATAACGCAATGACAAAATTTCGGCGCTATATAAGCCCATGGCAGATACGATAAGTCACTTCAGGCGATTAATCATTCTATGTTAATCATTCATTAATCATTCTATGTTAATCATTCATTAATCATTCTATGTTAATCAGTTAAAAAACATAACACGCTTATAGAAAAAACATACTGGAGGGCAAGCGAGCAAGAGGTAGACAATGATACAAGTGGGAAGATAACATCAAGAGATGGACGAACAGCAATGTGACAGAATGTACAACCAAGCCGAGAGGTTGACAGTGTTGGAGATCCAACCTTTATTGTGAAGACGGCACCTGATTGATTTATTAATGAGTAAAGTAAATGACTTTCTTACATGTCCTAAAAGGCATAGGACATATGGTGTACACGCCCCATGGGCACTCGGTGGTTGAAGTTTTCAGTATCGTATCGGTCGCCTTCATTTCCCCAGACATGTCCCGGTACTCATGTTAATGACTATAAAGTGCTAGCCCCATGGTTTTATAGTCCAGTCGGCACTCGAAGGTTAGCTGGTCAGCATGACCGAATGGGTAAAAACGCGTGTTCTTAAACATCCGTTGTGATTATGCCGATGTAAGGGGTTCAACCCCTATACTGGACAGATGGACTAAAATGTTGACCTGTCGTCCTTGACTTGGGAACGTAAATTACAAGTATCTCTAAAGTCGGAGTGGGTTCGCCTGTTTGCAAGGGATACTGTTAATATGAATATCTAATCCACACGCTAGGGGTTAAGGAGGTTGTTCGTAATCCCGTATACTCTCGTACGAAAAGCAGCGGCGCGAGATTCAGCATCTGATGACGTTACGTTGGTTACTTACGGAGGTATGTGAGCCGGTCGTTCAGAAACCAATGGCCAACTACTGAACGTAAAACTTGCCAAGACATCAACAGCACTTGAAGAATGCTGCTGTTGACTACAATGTCCTGTAAAAGATATGCAAAAAAAACAAAAACATTCACACGCAAAATTCAGTCCACTATAAATAGTGTTTATGGACTACGCTTGAGTTCAAAGCAAGCGAGCGCAAATAAAAAACAAACCACTGGAAGGGGAATGAGGTCGATGTCACGGCGGACGACTTTACGTCCAATGACATTTCTTAGTACCAATGTTGGGATAGCTCGACCTGGGAGACGGCGGGCCAGATCAGTTTAAAGCAATTAGTCTCGATACGATTCGAACTTATTACCGCCGCACAGTATGGTATGGTTAACTGATCTGTTCATGTCGTCTGGCTTTAATCAATGAACTATACTTAGGAGGACCGGCTCCGTGGCGAAGGCGTTACGGGCGCAGTTCGAAATCCCGTATACCGCGTTCGAAACACAGCTGTGGGCGATTTCGCAGCAGGACGCCTTACGTTTGCTTTTATGAACTGGTCGTTCAGAAAGCAATGGCAAACTTCTGAATGTAAACTTGCCAAGAGATCACAAACAGCCACAAAATGCTGAGATTGACTGCGACGTCATATAAAGGATATGCAACTAACTTTTAATACGGAGGACACGAGGAACCCGTTGTACTGTACGTGTTAGTGTAATTTTCTGTAAAACATGAAAGTGTGTGTGTGTGTGTGTGTGTGTGTGTGTGTGTGCGCGCGCTTGTGGTATAGTATGATTGGTGAAATGAGAATAATACCAATACTCCGTGTCCATCTAGTGTGATTGAAAAAATATCACATAAAGAGTTTTCTTTCTTCCAACCATTAACATGTCAACTGTTTAAACACGTTTCACTGTTTAAAATCAATTCTCCAAACACATGTTAACTGTAATATGTTTATTTTGCTCTGTTGATTCATTGAGAACTTATGCTTACTCTTGAGGTGAAGGCACGTATATATCTTACACTAGCAGGCTCTTTGAGACATTGACCAGTTTTGTCCCACCAACGCAACTGGATTTAAGATATAGAATGATGATTGTTTATAAAGCTCATAGATTTATTGAATTTCGAGTCCCGCATATTGCTTCTAGGCAGGGCCAGACCTAATGATTTCGCGGGCCTTATACGGTTAGCGAGCCGGATGTCCCACGCCCTGTCTTAAAGAGAAGAGTTTGTGACAACATATTTTACTGATAACAGGACACGTCGTGTGTAAAATGTCCGTGTAGACATAAGGCGTGACATTAAACAATAAGGTTTATGATCATGTGTACTGTTTGACTATCTTTGTCTGTTATTATCACTGATCGTGTGCTGTTATGCTAACTGGTTTGTTGCCTAAGTGTGTACTTAAGATTTATGACAGAATCTATGAGCGTTAGTTGGTTTTTATTCCTGGAATCTCGGGTCAGGATGCAGACACTGGAGTACACTGGTCCTCAACTTCTCTGTGTCGTCTGATAATTTAAATGCAACGCTCGTCATTTATTTTATCTGTTGTCTAAATGTGTGAGCTTTTCACATTTATTTGTCCTCCTTTGCTTTATTTACGGAGAATTTGTGTTCTTGTTCTAATTGTTCTTGTATTGCTGCTGCTGCTGCAAGGGCTGGCATATCGGAAGTTCAAGCACAAATGCATTGAGCGCCACGGCCACGCAGACTGCCAAGAAAGAGTACTAAACTGTTAAACCTGTCTTGTTGTATGATAGTCAATCATGGGACATGAATGAACAGATTAGAAAGAGCATTGAAGCAACAGAGATGTGGTTCCTGAGACAAATGTTGTGAAATCCTTGGACTGCTAGAGTAACTAACAATGACTGTCTGAAAGAGGCTAATGAAACCAATACATTATATACAACAATAAGAAAGAGACAAACAGCTTTTTCTTTGTCGTGTGATGAGAAGAGGGGCATTGGAAAACATCGTGACGGCTGGAAACATCAGTGGCAAAAGAGGCAGAAGCAGACTAAGTGAAATGATACTGGATGGAGTGAGATGGTGGTATGAAAAAATATCAGCGGAGTGGATCCACAATACCAAGGACCATACTATCTGTGTAAAGACATGATCGCCTACCCCAGAGTACATGCTGATGATGTTTAGTCTATACAATGTTGTTTCGTTGCACACTGTACGATTTAAAAGGTTCGCACAAGTCTTTTACAGAACGTTGCAATCAAAGGCAAAATAGTTAATTGATGTACAAAAGATGAGTAATTGGAAGGGCCGAATAGGACGGGCCTGCATTCCCAATTTGTGACCCTTTGAAACTAAAGTTCATTCCTTCGTTCGCCCACGGACATGACATTATCAGTACATCACCCTACCAACTACACCAACTCGCTAGCTAAAGGAAGTAGCCTCACTTTTCACTAACGTTCTCCTTGAAGAAACAAGGAAGACCATCTGCATGAAAGAAAAGAAACAATTACAACCACACGTGATCGCATGAAAGAGAAGAAATTGAAGCTAGGTCATCTAAATCAGACAGATAAATCGATACCAAGTCAAATGACACATGCTACGAGTTGGCTTGACTTTCATACATCAACAATGTACCACGAGTTGGGTTGACTTTCACACATAAGCAATGTACCACGAGTTGGGTTGACTTTCACACATAAACAATGTACCACAAGTGGTTTCGTGTGGAGTTCTTATTTTTTTTTATTCGTATATCCTTTACAGGACATCGCTGTCAACAGCAGCATCTTTCAGCTGTCTGTTGATTTCTTGGCAAGATTACGCTCAGTAGTATGCCATTGCTTTCTGAGCGGCCGGCTCAGTTATCCCGGAAGTCACCAGCGGGAGTAGAATCGCTCCTAGCTCTCGCCCGCTACGAGACTCTGCGCGATAAACGGGATTACGGAGAGGAAGTGTTGTAACCCCTCGGCCAGAGAGACCGGCGGAGTTCTTATCACAACAACTAAAAGGGCATGCCTACATTGGAAGTAAATGATCATCAGCATGGGCCATGCCTATACGCGATGGCAGTCATGTTTCGCCGTCTCACACGATCACCAGAGTAAATAGGTTATCAAAACAGCAATAGGTTTGGGGAAATGGAAACCGGCCAATAAGATAGTAAACTTGAGATAAGAAAGTACAGGATCCTGCTCCACACGTTGAAGAGTGTTGAGTATATGGCGCTAGCCCTGTATTTTAAGTTGAGTTGAGCTAAGAAACAACATCACTGCACTCCAGACATTCCCATATGTCCCCCGTCACCTCGTTCAACAGCCAGCGAAGAGTGACACTACTAATCGTTTTCACCGCTATCTGATTGAATGTTCTCCTGGACTTCGATCTCTGTTTTGAGATTCGTCCAGAACCCCTGCCCACCCCGCCATTTCATTATCTCGACGTACGGGTGCTCAGTCTCTTCCATCGCTTTCTCCTCCTGGTCCCACAGACACCCGTCCAACTCTCCCTTGTCCATAGGTAATCTACCACCGAGAGGTGTATTCCTTGCCAGCCTATCAGCCTGTTCATTCCCTCACACTCCAGCATGACCAGGGCAGAAATCCATACAATTCTCACAATCTTGACCTCTGAAACGAGGCAAACAATTCTACACGAAACATTCCTTTCTCCACCTTACTAAGCATACGCCGTGAATCCGTAATGAATAAGATGTGTGTTAAAGCGATGTCCTCCAACCACCGAAAGGCTGCTGTTACTGCTTCCACTTTCATTCTTATGCTGGAGATAATAGTTTATTTTATTTTACAGACCACGTGTATTATTTTATAGACCAAGTATCTTATTTTATAGACCAAGTATCTTATTTTATAGAACAAGTATATTATTTTATAGACCAAGTATATTATTTTATAGACCAAGAATATTATTTTATAGACCAAGTATATTATTTTATAGGCTATGTATATTATTTTATAGACCAAGTACTGTATATTATTTTATAGACCAAGTATCTTATTTTATAGACCAAGTATATTATTTTATAGACCAAGTATATTATTTTATAGACCAAGTATATTATTTTATAGGCCAAGTGTATTATTTTATAGACCAAGTACTGTATTTTATTTTATAGACCAAGTATATTATTTTATTTTTTTTTTTTTTTTTTTTTGCATATCCCTTACAGGACATCGCTGTCAACAGCAGCATCTTTCAGCTGTCTGTTGATCTCTTGGCAAGATTACGCTCAGTAGTTTGCCATTGCTTTCTGAGCGGCCGGCTCAGTTATCCCGCAAGTCACCAGCGGGGGTCGAACCGCTCCCAGTTCTCTCCCGCTACGAGACTCTGCGTGATAAACGGGATTACGGAGAAAGTGTTGTAACCCCTCAGCCAGAGAGACTGGCTATTATTTTATAGACCAAGTATATTATTTTATAGACCAAGTATATTATTTTATAGACCAAGTATATTATTTTATAGGCCAAGTATATCATTTTATAAACCATGTATATTATTTTATAGACGAAGTATATTATTTTATGGACCAAGTATATTGTTTTATAGACCAATAGACACTCAATGAGTGATGTGATCAACATTATACCATCATCATCATCAAGTGCCCTGCCAGCTGACGTAGGCGTTCATGGCTCTCCACAGATCTCGGTCTTCGGTTTTCTGGATCAACTCTGCTGCTGATATTCCTCCGTGCCACAGTCTCAATCCATCCAGCATCATTTCTCTTGTTCTGCCTCTGCCTCTCTTCCCCTCGATCTTTCCAGTTGTCACGATGTTCTCCATTGCCTCTCTTCTCATTACATGACCAAAGAAAGCTGTTTGTCTCTTTCTTATTGTTGTATATAATGTTCTAGTTTCATTAGCCTGTTTCAGGCAGTCGTTGTTAGTTACTTTGGCAGTCCCAGGAATTCGCAACATTCGTCTCAGGAACCACATATCTATTGCTTCTAATTTATTCTTAATTTGTTCATTTACATTCCAAGATTCACTGCCATACAGCAAAACTGGTTCTAAATAGCATTTCAGCACTCTCTTTCTTACATACATTATACCAGCGAGCTTTATTTCCCAAACCCGGTAGTCAACAATAAATTGCATTGTTTAGTATTATTTTAAGCTAGGTCGACGTTGGAACATACGTGAATTCTTAAAACTCGCATCTGGTGATGGTTAGGGGGATAGGGGCGGGGGCGGGGGGTGTTTCGAACACATAATCACCAGAGCGACAGCAAAGACGCTAGCCTATGTCAACTCCGCGGCTTCTGAAGAAAGTCAAGACTAAACAGGCGCACCAAACAAAGAATGTGGAAACTGTAGCATGTCTGGCATTCATACCATTCATAACCATTCATTCTGGTTCTTATCGTAACTACTGCAGAAGCACGTCTATACGACAAGAAAGTAGATGTTGAAAACAGCAACAGGTACTGGTGAACGAGAAACAGACACATAAGATAGTAAACGTAACATATCAATAAGAATGAGGTTAAGTATGTAAGCTGACAGACAGACAGGTAAACAGACAGATGGAGAGACAAGTAGATTGATATAGTCACAGACAGACGATTGTGATATATTTCTTTCACAAGCCGTCAACGTCGCTGTAAATATTTCCCGCAATACCACTTCAAGACTACCACCGCAACAGTGCTGGTTTGTTCCACACTTCTAAAATCCAAATTTTACAAGAACAGACTCATGTTCGACGTGATAGCCAAAAACCTGGAGGGGAAAAAGCTACATAAAAAGACGAACGACCGGAACACGGCCTGTTTACATCAACCACGCACGGGACAGATCTGAGATAGTTGAAGGAGTGAGAGCACCCTCCCAATCGAATAGTAAAATATAACATAGTTTGATTAATAAGAGGAGGAAAGCCTCAGCCAACAAAGACATCGCATTTGGGAAAACGAATCCAAGGCAGATCTTGAAACCTGTTGTCGACGTGTCGTGAAGCCATGCAACCAAAATGAAGGTAAAAACAATAATGTTTTAGATTAGTTTAGTCTGTGAGCCTGTTTCCCGAAAAGAGTTGGCAAGTCAATGTGTTGTAAACCACGTAATTAATCCTTAAGAAATTAATTTAGTAGAAACTAAATGTTATATTCAGTTATCATATTCATGGATAAACTGTGCATTAGGATAAACCACAGTGAGATTCCGTTTCTCCCAGTCAAACAACTCATTTAATGTGTAAGCATTAGACCTAGGTTGTTCATTTTATTTCTTAGGTTAAACTCAATCAGCAGTGATTTACACGTTGGTGAGTAACTTAAGATTTACGAAGCTAAGAATATTTAGTTCACTAAGAAGAAACTATTTTAAAAGTGCAAACACTGGTAAGACAAATTAGTGTAATGTGTAATAGTCAAGTAGTTTTTTTTTCCCCATGAGCACATGGGAGCCAATTAGATTTTTATATGTATCATAATTTTATGTGGTGAGTCAAAGGTATTTTCTTTGTCGTTAAACATGTGGGTTTATCATTTGTGAGACACATAATAATACCTAATCACCCGCCATGTAAGTGTGGTTATGATGCATGATGAATGAATGTGGATTGGGTATATCACATAAATATATGTATTTGATGAGAGCATGCGGGGATCCATGTGCAATTTCATTATTGCTAAACATGAGGAATCATCCTTTGTGAATCTCATAAGTATGCCTAATGATCACATAAGTCTATGTCATTGAAGAGAGCATGCCTGTGGTGAGTCATGTGTGATTTCATTATTGTTAAACAGATAGAAATGTATCATTTATGAACCACATCAGTATGACTAATTGTCATCCACACAGATATGATTGTGTCTGATGACTGATGGGGGAATGATTGAGGTGCCATTGTAATGTCATTGTTGTTGAATCTGTGAATTTATCATGTGTAAAGCACATACATATGCTTAATTGTCTTCCATACAGATTTGATTGTGTCTGATGAATGATTGGGGAATGATTGAGATTTCATTGTGATGTCAATGGTGTTAACATTTAAAGTTAGCATTGGGAAATCACATAAGTATAATTACTTATCTTACATGCTAGTATGAGAATGATTTCTAATGAATGAGTGAAATGATCATCCATGCACATATGAATATTATGTCTGTTGAATGAGGAGAGTGAGTGAGATGAATGAAGTAACATGCTGAGAAGGAGTATAAGCTGGCAATCAATCTCATGATAAAGGCAACTTTGATGTGTAATGTCCTGTCTATTAGCAGAGAATATGTTCTGCATAGCCCATACACTACTTAATAACTTAGTCCACTCCGATGCATGAAACTACTTTGTATTAAATATCACTCATGAAACCATCATCTGGTTTGGTTCCCTAAGCACGACACAACCCATATTACATATCACGCATACTATAAGTATCTGGTTTTGTGTCTTAAGTAAGACCCCACTTTGTATTATAAATCACTTATGTTACAACATATGGGCTAATGTCCTGATGATTGTAATGATAATGATGTTGATGATAATGATATAATGATAATGATGAGAATGATGATGATGGCGATAGTGATTGTCGATGGCGATGACGATGATGATGAAAGAATTCACCTGAATACTATATCAGAATGGCTACCATGATGTACTTATATTGTTTATAAGCAACTACTCATTGCAATGAGGAATGATTTAAAAACCCCTTAATGTATGAGACCCCTTTTCTTTAATTTAAAAAGATGTAGAGAAAATAACTAGGTACAGAAAAGGATGGGGATCTTAGTTGTCACATTCCAAATAAATCAAGATAGTACTCAACCTGGAGACCCTGCTGACAGGCATAGGTGAAGATGAAACTGCACATCTGCTAGTCTAAACCTCGAACATCTTATAATGGAAGATTGGATGTAAAGCAAACATCTATGTTGGTGATAACAAATTGAGAACACCAAGACTGTCTTTCTCCAATGTTTATTTTTCTCTAGGAACAAGATTCATTTTATTAATTTCCCTTGTTGTGTTCTTAGGAGTTTACAGCATTTCATTTCTGATGTTCATATTGATGATATCATTAGATTTATGATTGTTGCTGAAATTTCAGGCAGTGACTATAACCATATAGATCCAGACCTAGCTTTGTGAATGTAACAGGTTGGCTGAATGTAGCAGCTTGACTGAATGAGGCAGCTGATATAGTGAGGCCAAATACTACCTGCAAGAAGTTCCACTAAACAGTTAGGACAGGTAACATAGAGAACTTAGTCTTGTGCCTGATGGTGGAGAACCAATAGCCACTATCCTATTAGTACCGGGAAAATCAACCAACTAAACACAGGAAGATACATAATTTCAGGAAACTATTAACCACAGGGATCCAAGAACTCTGGAATAGAGCACGCTGATTGCATACCCAGTTTCAGACTTAATCTATCCCAAGGGAAGATGGATAGTCACTAGCACTGAGGAACTGGACTGTCATTGATGTCAATGGAACTGGAAAGGTCGAGGCATCAAGGTTATAGATAGTAATAATGAAATATACGTATATGAACTTTGTTGTGAATTGGATTGATATTTTATGACATGTATGACCAAATATCATCATTCATGTATAATAAATTATGAAAATAAGGGATATTTTCTCTTTTGAGAGTTTTCTTGTCGTAGTAAAATTGTTTTATTTAACAACCCTAGATTAATAATTATTTAGTTGGTAGAGGAGAGGCAAGGAACCACCAAAAGGATATTTTGGGTATTCAGAGAAAAACTTTTCACTTATTTCCTGGAGGTATTCCTTGGTTCTCCGAAACTCTATTTATGGTCTCAAGACTGAGTCAGTAACAGCTAAATTAATTATTACGGGCAGGATCACATTGAGAAAGAGGAACTTAGTATCCTTTCTCTCTTTGGGGTTGTCCTAACAACCCTACATCCGACAACGATCATACAGATAGACGTAACGACACAATGACAGTTTAGAAATTCAAAATAATGTTTTCCCATAGTGAATTTGAATAACAAAAACACACAAAACCCGTGGTTGACAGCTGGAATTACAGGTATGCCCCGCTATACGTCGCTTCGGTTTACGTCGTTTCGCTATAACATCGTTGTCACATTGCGACATGACTTCACTTTACGTCGCTACCTTTCGCCATAACATCGTTTTGAGGCTGGGACAATTCATGCAGGTGCTGACAAGATCAAAGATGGTACTAAAAACTTAACCCCCTTTGAGTGCTTCTAAGATCACTCGTACCAAATGTACTCTTATGGAGAACATGGAATCACTATTGGCCGTCTGGATTGAATACCAGAAGCAACGGAATATGCCTGTGAGCAAGATGGTTATCCAAGAGAAACAGTCTCTCTATGAAGATCTAGCTAGGACAGCGGGTGAGAGCAGTACTAGTGGTGATGATGATAGTTTTGGAGCGAGTCGTGGTTGGTTTTAGCGCTGTAAGAAGCGTTCACTCCTGCACAACAATCAGACAACAGGTGAAGGGCGAGTGCTGATACTGCAGCCGCAGAGCGTTTCCCTGCAGAGTTAATGATCATGATTGAGGAGGGTGGGTACTGTGCAAAAGCTATTTGACACATTTTTTGTTCAAGCAAAGAAGAGCCAGGAAAAGAGGCAGGAATAGGTTACAGTTTCATCCTCAGATGAAGAGGCAGAATTTAATGCCTCTACGTTCCAATAACTCTAGACTCGCCCTCCAACCCTCCTCTATTTAGCCAATATATATTGACAACCATCAAAATAAACATTACTGAGGTACACGATACACTGTATTTCATTTAATTATATGGGAAGTAGTGTTTCGCTATACGTCGTTTCACTTAACGTCGCGTTTTCCAAGAACGTAACCACGACGTTAACCGGGGCCTAGCTGTGCTGTGTGAATATGTGTGCTGTATGTATATTTTCAGCTTGGAGGATTTATCTTATTGCTTTAGTTTATGTTGTGTGATTTCTGCAGTATGTACCTGACGAGATGCAGAGAAATATGCCAGGCAATAAATTGTACAATCTATTGTTTGTGTCGTCGTTATTCAAAGTTTGCGCAATTAAATTAATTAATGTATTAATAATTACACTGGTGTAATGACGGATAGACAGGCAAAGAGGTGGATAGGTAAGTAGGTTGGTAGGTAGGTAGGTAAGCAGGTAGGTATGTAAGTAGGTAAGTAGGTAGGCATGTAGGTAGGAATTAGGTAGGTAGGTAGGTAGGTAGTTAGGCAGGTTGGTAGGTAGGTAAGTAGGTAGGTGGGTAGGTAGGTAGGTAGGTAAGTTGATGGGTAAGCAGATAGATAGGTAGGTAAGTAGGTAGGTAGGTAGGTAAGTAGGTAGGTAAGTAAGTATTAGCTAGGTAGGTAGGTTGGTAGGTAGTTAAGTATTGGGTAGGTCGGTCGGTCGGTCGGTCACTCGGTAAGTAGGTAGATAGGCAGGTAGGTAGGTAGGTAGGTTGGTTAGTTGGTAGGTAAACAGACAGACAATCAGACCAGTAGAAATGAATATACCATGCACACAATTTAATGAATAAATACATTACCAAATAAAACAAACAAACAAAGAGACAAACACACGTTATTTTCAAAGGGTTAAGAATTGGGCACGCAGGCCCGTCTAACATTCTGCCCTTCTATCACTCTCTTTGATACATTATACCATTCACACATCATTCAAGGCTAACTGTAAACAGCAACAATATAAAATATATGCATTACAAAGGCATGGGGAAAATGAAAAATCAATACTACACGACTCAGTAATAGCAATGACTGGTGTTGCACTTGTTATTAGCTATGATGAACATACTGGCCTACCAAAAGGGGACTGGCTGTTATACTAGGGCTTTATTATTATTATTATTATTATTATTTTTATTAAGTAGACAGACAGACAGACAGACAGACAGACAGACAGACAGACAGACAGACAGACAGACTCAGGCCCACATGATGCTTGCTAGAAAGTGGAACATGCCTACAGACAGGCAGGAAGGCAGTCAGATAGACAGACACATATCTAGCTTGCTAGACAGACAGACATATAGAGAGACAGGCAGGCAGATAGGTAGACAGACAAATAGGTAGGTAGGTAGGTAGGTAGGTAAGTAGGTAAAGAGACAGACAGATCGGTATGTATGTAAATAGGTAGGTAGGTAAATAGACTGACATATATTTAGGTAGGTAGGTAGGTAGGTAGGTAGGAGTGAGGCAGACAGACCACGAGAAAAATATGACACTATCTTGAATCAATGACCTACCTGATTCTATGATACTTCCAGGATGTTTAATCCCGCCTAATTAGTTTATAACACTCTCAACAGAATGTAATCGTAATCCAACACAACACCTGGTACTATTAGCTTGCCACCGAGGTCATGTGTCAATACTTATGTATGTAAACTCTAACTGTGTTTACCACGAGTGTGTTCCGAACTCTTTTCACAATTAGTAAATGTATTCCTGCACGCCAGTCGCGCTGCATAGAAATAGTACTGTAGCAAATAAAACACCGAACCCCTTTGCGGGATTTGTATCCGGTTTTGATGCTGTTCCTGTATTTGATAGACTAGTCGACGATTGATGGGTGCTATTATTAATATCACACCGGCTGCTTTGACGTTCAGAACATGGGGTAATCATCATCATCATGTGCGAGGGTCAACATGGCCAAAGGGATAAGAATGATGGCTTTTAAACTTTCGCTGTGTTGGTGCCGAGGTAGCGGGTTCATTCCCTACACGGGTCAGTTGGACTAAAAGATTGACTTCTCGTCCTTGACTTGGGGACGTAAATTACAAGTACTTCAGAAGTCGGAGTGGGTTTGCCTGATGGCGAGGGACACTGGTAGTAGGGACAGATAATCCACACGCAAACATCAGTCCAGTGCTCTAGAAGTAGTTGCACGTCTATGGACAATGTTGGCGTTCAAAGTGAGCGAAGGAAAATAAAATAATCATCATCATGTGTCAGGGCGGTAAGCATGGGCGGGCGTGTGTCACGGCGGTAAGCATGGGCGGGCGTGTGTCACGGCGGTAAGCATGGGCGGGCGTGTGTCAGGGCGGTAAACATGGGCGGGCATGTGTCAGGGCGGTAAGCATGGGCGGGCGTGTGTCACGGCGGTAAGCATGGGCGGGCGTGTGTCACGGCGGTAAGCATGGGCGGGCGTGTGTCACGGCGGTAAGCATGGGCGGGCGTGTGTCAGGGCGGTAAACATGGGCGGGCATGTGTCAGGGCGGTAAGCATGGGCGGGCGTGTGTCACGGCGGTAAGCATGGGCGGGCGTGTGTCACGGCGGTAAGCATGGGCGGGCGTGTGTCACGGCGGTAAGCATGGGCGGGCGTGTGTCAGGGCGGTAAGCATGGGCGGGCGTGTGTCAGGGCGGTAAGCATGGGCGGGCATGTGTCAGGGCGGTAAGCATGGGCGGGCGTGTGTCAGGGCGGTAAGCATGGGCGGGCGTGTGTCAGGGCGGTAAGCATGGGCGGGCGTGTGTCGCCATCTTGCATGTGTCAGGGCGGTAAGCATGGGCGGGCATGTGTCAGGGCGGTAAGCATGGGCGGGCGTGTGTCAGGGCGGTAAGCATGGGCGGGCGTGTGTCGCCATCTTGCATGTGTCAGGGCGGTAAGCATGGCGGGCGTGTGTCAGGGCGGTAAGCATGGGCGGGCATGTGTCAGGGCGGTAAGCATGGGCGGGCGTGTGTCAGGGCGGTAAGCATGGGCGGGCATGTGTCAGGGCGGTAAGCATGGGCGGGCGTGTGTCGCCATCTTGCATGTGTCAGGGCGGTAAGTGGGCGGGCATGTGTCAGGGCGGTAAGCATGGGCGGGCGTGGGTCGCCATCTTGCATGTGTCAGGGCGGTAAGCATGGGCGGGCGTGGGTCAGGGCGGTAAGCATGGGCGGGCGTGTCAGGGCGGTAAGCATGGGCGGGCGTGTGTCGCCATCTTGCATGTGTCAGGGCGGTAAGCGTGGGCGGGCATGTGTCAGGGCGGTAAGCATGGGCGGGCGTGGGTCGCCATCTTGCATGTGTCAGGGCGGTAAGCATGGGCGGGCGTGGGTCAGGGCGGTAAGCATGGGCGGGCGTGTGTCAGGGCGGTAAGCATGGGCGGGCGTGTGTCGCCATCTTGCATGTATCAGGGCGGTAAGCGTGGGCGGGCATGTGTCAGGGCGGTAAGCATGGGCGGGCGTGGGTCGTCATCTTGCATGTGTCAGGGCGGTAAGCATGGGCGGGCGTGGGTCAGGGCGGTAAGCATGGGCGGGCGTGGGTCGCCACCTTGCATGTGTCAGGGCGGTAAGCATGGGCGGGCGTGGGTCAGGGCGGTAAGCATGGGCGGGCGTGGGTCGCCATCTGGCATGTGCCAGGGCGGTAAGCGTGGGCGGGCGTGTGTCGCCACCTTGCATGTGCCAGGGCGGTAAGCGTGGGCGGGCGTGTGTCGCCACCTTGCATGTGTCAGGGCGGTAAGCATGGGCGGGCGTGTGTCGCCACCTTGCATGTGTCAGGGCGGTAAGCATGGGCGGGCGTGTGTCGCCACCTTGCATGTGTCAGGGCGGTAAGCATGGGCGGGCGTGGGTCAGGGCGGTAAGCATGGGCGGGCGTGGGTCGCCATCTGGCATGTGCCAGGGCGGTAAGCGTGGGCGGGCGTGTGTCGCCACCTTGCATGTGTCAGGGCGGTAAGCATGGGCGGGCGTGGGTCAGGGCGGTAAGCATGGGCGGGCGTGGGTCGCCATCTGGCATGTGTCAGGGCGGTAAGCGTGGGCGGGCGTGTGTCGCCACCTTGCATGATCGACAAGAGTCGTGGATCAACTCTGTGTTCTTGTCTCCACCATGCCATGTAGCCAGGCCATACACATATTCATCTCAATGCATTGCCCTTGTTGCTTTGTCCATATTTCCACCGGTTGTCATAGCATGCACTAAAGATCTTGACTACGACCAAACTATCCAGATCCTGAACTACAACTTGGCCGTGTGTAGTCATGTGTAGCCGTGTTTAGCCGTGTTTAAACTGGCACACCAACTCAAGAATTTTACAGCTGTATTAAGTGGAGTTTCGTACTTTTGTATACATGTGAAGCGTGGACAATTAGCAGTCAAGCTGACAAAGAAAAATCTCGTTGCTGGTTTCTAAGGAGAATGCAAAGAATATTACAGACGGTCAGAAAAACCAACAACCAAGTCCTACAAGAAATAAACGAAAATTGTAAGCTGATTAGAGAAATTGGACGTAGACAGTCAAAATTGTGTGGACATGTTATGAGAAGAAATAAATTAGAGAACTTGGTGACAACTGGCAAGATCGAGGGGAAGAGAACAAGGGGAAGGCAGAGAAGTAAATACCTGGATGGCTTTACCACGTGGCATTGTCGAAACAAGAACACTGAGTTGATCCACGACTCTTGTGAAATGGCGAGTGAAATGGCGAATCATGACCGCTCATCGGCATGGCACATGATGGATGGATTAAGTGGAGTGAAACACTGACAAACCAACTAAAGAATTTGACAACTGTGTTAAGTGGAGTGACACACTGACGCACCAACTAAAGAATTTGACTGCTGTATTAAGTGGAGTGACAAACTTACACACCAACTAAAGAATTTGACAACTGTATTAAGTGGAGTGACACACTGACGCACCAACTAAAGAATTTGACTGCTGTATTAAGTGGAGTGAAACACTGACGCACCAACTAAAGAATTTGACTGCTGTATTAAGTGGAGTGACACACTGACGCACCAACTAAAGAATTTGACTGCTGTATTAAGTGGAATGATACACTGACACACTACCTAGAAAATTTGATAATTGTATTAACTGGTGTGACAAACTTACACACCAACTAAAGAATTTGACAACTGTGTTAAGTGGAGTGACAAACTTACACACCAACTAAAGAATTTGACAACTGTGTTAAGTGGAGTGACAAACTTACACACCAACTAAAGAATTTGACAACTGTATTAAGTGGAGTGACAAACTTACACACCAACTAAAGAATTTGACAACTGTGTTAAGTGGAGTGACACACTGACACACCAACTAAAGAATTTGGCAGCTGTGTTAAGTGGAGTGAAGCACTGACAAACCAACTAAAGAATTTGACAACTGTATTAAGTGAAGTGACAAAGTGACACACCAACTAAAGAATTTGACAACTGTGTTAAGTGGAATGACACACTGACACACGAACTAAAGAATTTGACAGCTGTATTAAGTGGAATGACACAATGACACACCAACTAAAAAAAATCTGACAGCTGTATTAAGTGGAGTGACACACCTATATGATAAAAAGTGCAGTTCCAAGGTCACTTCTGGGTGACTTCAGTTTGTGAACTCTGCAATCATTTTGTCTCCGCAGAAGTTGCGAAGGTCGATGTGGTTAAATCGATCAATCACCAACAATAAGGCCTAGGATCGATGTTTCAGTGCTGGTAGAATGTGACAGGACTCCGTATGAATAACTGGACAAAGAACAATATCAGAAGTTATGACTATAACAAAGAAAGAATGTATACTCAAGTGCAACGTAAAAATGCATGGAATCTGATGATGATAATAACGATTATGATGGTGATGATAAAACTGACGATGGTAATGATGACAGTGTTAACAATGATAGTGATGCTGATGTTGTTGATGATAATCACAAGGATAATGATGATGCTGGTGGTGGTGATGTTGATGTAAATATTAACGATGATGATGATGATAATGTTGATGTTGATGGTAACAGAAACGATGATGATCATGGCGATGATGATGATACTGATGATGATGTTGATGCAAATGCTAACGATGATGATGATGATAATAATGATGGTAACGATAATGATGTTGATAATAATAATAACGATGGTGATACTGGTGAATATTGTGACAATTGGAAAGATCGAGGGGAAGAGAGGCAGAGGCAGATCAAGAGACATGATACTGGATGGATTCAGACGGTGGCATGGAGGAATATCAGCAACAGAGCTGATCCAGAAAACCAAAGACCGAGATCTCTGGAGAGCCATGAACACCTACGCCAGCTGGCAGAACACTTGATGATGATGATGATGATGATGATGATGATGATGATGATGATGATGATGATGATACTGGTGATGATATTTATGACAATGCTAAGGATGATGATGAGGAGGAGGAGGATGATGATAAAAAAAAAAGAAGGGAGGAGGATGAGGCACAAGCAGAGAAGACTCCAAAAAGTGATAACTACCACAACACATTCCGTAATCCTAACTACCACAACACACTCCTTAACCTTAACTACTACAACACACTCCCTAACCTTAACTACCACAACACACTCCCTAACCCTAACTACCACAACACACTCCCTAACCTTAACTACTACAACACACTCCCTAACCCTAACTACCACAACACACTCCCTAACCCTAACTACCACAACACACTCCCTAACCTTAACTACAACAACACACTCCCTAACCCTAACTACCACAACACACTCCCTAACCCTTACTACTGCAACATACAGTACTCTACATTTAGCTCTCGCGTGTAGGAACCCAAACCGTATAATGAAACATAAAATGTCCGCTTGAAAATGTAGTTTCTGATTCGGTGGTCTGGACTGGTCTTGCCAGTGAGGAAACAAAATATTGAGTGTGCCTGAAGTTGTTGTTTCCGAGATCAGCTAAGCTGATGACAATACGTGCTGTGTTTGTAGATTCTATCTGTGTTTTTATTATCTCTGGGGTTTAGAAAACTGGTTCACATGTCAATGTGTGTATTGTTATTTATTATTTGTATCGTTTATTTAAGGTATTCTTGAGGCAACGTTTGCCTGCGTATTGTCTTTCCACTGCTTTCTGTCTGTCTCTACTATTGTCTGTGTCTGTCTGTTAGTGTCTCTTCTGTCCGTCTGTCTATCTTCTGTCAGAATGTTTATCTATTTCATTGAGGTTCATTTTGTGAGTCTGCCTCCGTATGTATATCTGTTGGAGCTTATCTGTACGTCTGTCTGTTTTTTTTTTTTTTTGTGTCTTTCTGTGTCTGCTTGTTTTGTTTGTCCGTCTATATCTGGCTGTGTTGTGTTTCGTCTGTGTCTGTCTGTGTGGCGTCTAAATCTATTTCTGTCGGCTTTGTTTGTATGTCAATGTTTGTCTGTGTTGTGTGTCTGTGTTGCGTGTTTGTGTTGTGTGCCCGTCTTGTGTGTCTGTCCTGGTACCCGTTTTATGCAAATTCGACCTGGAAAACTAGGCCAAGAGACTGGCTGTACCCACGTCAGCTTCGTCCCAACACTTAAATCCAAACATAAGCACCCTTAAATATGTTCTTTCGTCTTCAACTGACTGTCGTTCATAGACGGTCTTCAGAATGTCTCCGTTGCAGGTCACGAATGTTGATGCCATTAAATTAGATTGCCCATTGCTTTACATGGCAGCATCTGTCGAATAGTGCATCCATGCAACTGTTCCCATAAGGAGTTCGTTATAATATTCTTTCTCTTGACCTCGAAGACGGCTTTGACATACATGACCAGGCTTCACTGCCAGGTCCTGTAGAATGGTTGTAGTCCGAGGCCCTGTCCACGCTTCTTCCCGTTAGTATTCCTACATTATGTGCCATCTGGTCCGTACATTATATGCCATCTGGTCCGTACATTAAGTGTCATCTGGTCCGTACATTATGTGTCATCTGGTCCATACATTATGTGCCATCTGTTCCGTACATTGTGTGTCATCTGGTCCGTATATTATGTGTCATCGGGTCCGAACATTATGTGTCATCTGGTCCCAACATTATGTGTCATCTGGTCCGTACATTATGTGCCATCTGGTCCTTACATTATGAGCCATTTGGTCTGTTCATTATCTGTCACCTGGGCCGTACATTGTGTGCCATCTGGTCCGGACATTCAGAAAGAAGGAAGTAACTTTCCTTTGTACCCACTCTGTCCCTCTTGACCTAAGAAAACGTAATGTATTCACGACTTTTTACTGTGTTTTTTTTCTCATAAACTAGTTCTGCATTGATATATAGAACCTATACTGTTACATGCGTGTGAATCATGGACAATTAGCATACCAGCTAAAAAACGACTAATTACTTTGGGAATGTAGTGTCTGAGGAAAATGCAAAGAATTCCAAGGACAGATGGGAAAACGTAGTATACATTTCTACAAGAAACAAATTGCATTCGTAAATTGTTTAAAGAAACTAGACGATGAGGAGAAATAAACTAGAAAAACAAAAACCCGGCAAAACCGAAGGGGATAAAGGAAGGGAAAGATAAAGAGGTACATATCTGGATGGCTTGGCCAAATGGCATTATCAGAACAAACACACATAGTTGATCCACGACTCTGGGATCGCGTGAGATGGTAAACCATGACAGCTCACGCTTATCGGAACGGCACATGATGAATGAACATTTCTTATCATTGACATGGGATTTCCAGTTTCCATCTGAGAGACTGAACACCCTTGCCATTTGTCTGAGATTCATGATATTGCTCCATTATGTTTGCATTGTTTCGCACATCTGTTGCAATTTAGTAGATTCTAGTATGTACTGTTAGGCTGCTCATGTCCCGTACAGTTATGTTTCCACATCGCAAGTTAATATTTATTGCATCATTCATTCTTCACATTTCTTTCATTCAAGTATATCAAACTGAATATTCCAAAGTTGCTGAAAAATCGCACAGTCATTCCATTCTTATGTCAACAGATAAGATCAATATATTGATTGGGGTTGATTGGGTGCCGCGGGGAGAATGTCACATTGCAAGATCTAAACATAACACAAAGTTGCTAGAGCGGCAAGATGGATACAGATAGCTGATAGAGGTCTACAGTTGTGGCATGCTGGAATGAGATCCATAATTCAGATATTTGAGTGTCTTCGTCAGCTCTTAGATACTCCAATATATAACCAAAAACACCGCGTTTCTTGTTGAGAGGAAGACGAAGGAGGAGGTGGTGGAGGTGGAGGACGACGAGAAGAAGAAGAAGAAGAAGAAGAAGAAGAAGAAGAAGAAGAAGAAGAAGAAGAAGAAGAATGAGGAGGAAGAAGAAGGAGGAGAAGAAGAAGGAGGAGAATAAGAAGGAGAAAGAGCACGAAAAGAAAGGAAAGAAGGAGGAGGACAAAGAGAAGGAGAAATAGTCGAAAAACGAAGAAAAAGAAGAAGAAGAAGAAGAAGAAGAAGAAGAAGAAGAAGAAGAAGAAGAAGAAGAAGAAGAAGAAGAAGAAGAAGAAGAAATGTCAAATGTAAATTGAGAAAAAAGAGCATTGCATTATAATACAAAAAAGTGGAGACAACTCAACAATTCTTCTCAGCTTTACGTTACACAATTGGTGCCCTTGATTTTGCGGTCGGAATAAATGTTGTATGGCCTGTACTGGACGTTGCGATTAACCCCAACAGCAGCAGCAACAACAATAATATCAACAACATCAACAAATACAAACAACAGAAACAATTATGAAAACAACAGCAGCTGCGACAACATAAACTAAACACAATAAAATCAGCAACAGAAACATCATAAACAAAATAACATCAGCAACAACAACAATCAAAACATCAACAACAATGAAAACAAAAACAGCATCTACAACACACAGCATCAACAACAATAACCCAGAACAAAATCTTATGAAACAGTAACACGTATATGTATCTGACGTGTAACGTATGTATGTACTCATAGTCGTACGGTGTATATGTGGCACATCCAGCAACTTTATGTACACATATTTGTACACATAGTTGTACACATAGTAGTACATTGTATACATTTACACCCAGCAATTGTATGTACACATAGTTGTACGGTGGACATGCCACACCCAGCAATTGTTTGTACACATAGTCGTACGGTGTACACGCCACATCCAGCAACTGTATGAACACATAGTTGTACACATAGTAGTACATGGTATACATTCACACCCAGCAATTGTATGTACTCATAGTCGCACAGTGTACATGCCACATTAAGCAACTGTGTGTACACATAGTTGTACACTTAGTTGTATTTGGTATACATTCACACCCAACAATTGTATGTACACATAGTTGTACGGTGTACACGTCACATCCAGAAACTGTATGTAAACATTGTTGTACACATACTTGTGCATGGTATACATTCACACAACTGTATGTACACATAAGTGTTCACATAGTTGTACGGTGTACACTCCACATCCAGCAATTGCATGTACACATGGTTCTACACATAGTTGTGCGGTGTACACGCCACATAGCAACTGTAAGTACGCATGGTTGTACACATAGTTGTACACACAGTTAAAAATGGTATACACACCTTACCACGTACCCGTATGTACAAATAGTTGTACACATAGTTGTACATGATATACATTCACATCCAGCAACTGCATATACACATATTTGTATACATAGTTGTACATGGTATGCACACCATACCCAATACCTGTATGCACACATAGTTGTACACAGTATACACACCACACTCAGAAATAGAGTGTACACATAGTTATACACATAGCTGTACACATAATTGCACACTGTGTACACGCCACACCAAGCACCTGTATGTGCACATAGTAGTACACAGTATACACGTCACACTAAGCACCTCTCTGTACACATAGTTGTACATGCCACACCTGGCATCCAGCCATGAGCCCGCTCCCACACCTCCCACACCAGACACGACCACAAACGTCAACTAAAGAACCTTCTCAGACGCCTGAAGGCGCATCGGGTAAGTGGTGCTAGAATGTGACAGACCAGACCAGACCAATTCGCGCGGTAAATGGTCGTCCACTATGGATGTATGTGAGTACATGGTCATTTCCACCATCACGCACCATCTGACGTCTCACACGCTCAGTGTGTGACCTATCTGCAATCATTTTCTCCTTTGTCTTTATTCCACTCCTCATCTTTTCCCTCCATTCAACACGATCAGCGGCGACTTGCTCTCAATGTGCATGATCACTGTCTGGATCAGTCATGTCCCGCTTACACCCATCGTTGTATTGTAGTAGAGGCCTATCCCCAGATCTTTTACCCATCTGTAATTCACCAAAAAAGATGTGCTTTGGTATTCTACCATTGTCCATCCTCCTAATGTGTCCTATTAATCTAAGTCTCCAAAGACTGAGCATGGAACAAATTTTCACACCATCGAATCTTTCCACTACTTCGATATTTGTGATATTATGTTGCCACTTAATACCGAATAATATGCAGAAATAGTCAACTCTAAAACAGTGATACAAAGAATATTACAGTACATACTATATACCAATAATATATGTCATTTCTTACACTTTGAGACCCGGGTTCGAATCCTCGGTAAGGTGTGGAGTTTTTGTCTGTCCAGGACAAACAGAAAACTAGCCAGACGGCCTTAATTCCTTAGGCTCAAGACTCCCCTGTCCTACACCGCAAGGTACTATACGCAGTAAGTGACAGTTTTTTTTTTTTACTTACACTTTTAAATACTATGTACAGTACATACATGTTCTTTTGTGCTATATACATTTATACACATTACAATGCAGCAGGTTTATTTGCATCATTATCACTACAAAAACTCGAGTAATGCATTGTGTTAAGACGTTACGACGCTCTCAAAGTCATTATAATCTTCAGGGACCGTTATCGTATACGCGATCTGTCGTTGATCGAAATGTCGTTATGCGAGGCATGGTTATGGTAGATACGTCACATCTGCGAGTATAACAATAGATTTGTCCATAAAAGAAATTTCAGTAGTTTGAGGGTTCCTACTGCGTAAAGAAGTTTCATTACACTTTACCAGAATGTATCTCGTTTCTGAAGTGCTGGTAGCCCCATCGGCTCAGCAGTTGAGGTTCGAACATGATTATAATCCGTGAAACCGAGACTCACTCTTTTTTTTTTTATTGCATATCCTTTTACAGGACATCGCTGTCAACACCAGCATCTTTCAGCTGTATGTTGATTTCTTGGCAAGATGACGCTCAGTAGTTTGCCATTGCTTTCTGAGCGGCCGGCTCACATACCCAGTAAGTTACCGATGCGATTCGAACCACTGCTGATTCTCACTGTCATCACGTTACCGACGAGAGTATACGAGATTACGGAGAAAAGTCATAACCTCTAATCCACGAAGCCAGCGTGACTCACTCTAGATTCATAAAACTAGTACTACTGATTTGTCTAGGGTGAACTTTTAGCCAACTACTGCCAAACACTCACAATAAGATCTTAGACTTGGGTATTAGTTTTGTTGTTCGGGTAGCGTGAACTACCCCCTTTTGTTCACCATAGCTGCACGCTCAATACTTATAGTTTGTAGATTGTTGCTAATAGTTTGTAGCATTCAGTTGGTTAGATGTAGCCTATAAGTTTCAACTTGTTGCATGTAGCCTATAGGTTTCTGTTGGTTTTCTGTAGCCACTATATTTCAACTACTTGTATGTAGCCTATAGGATTCAACTTGTTGTATGTAACCTACAGGTTTCAGCTCGTTACCTCTATCCTATAGGTTTCAACAGCTGCGAGTAGCCTGAAGCTTTCTGTTGGTTACCTGTAGCCTATAGGGGTCAGCGTGTTGCGTGTAGCCTATAGGCGTCAGCGTGTTGCGTGTAGCCTGAGGCTTGCTGTTGGTTACCTGTAGCCTATAGGGGTCAGCGTGTTGCGTGGAGCCTGTAGCTTCCAGCTTGTTACACTTTGCCTGCAGCTTTCTGTTGGTTGCCTGGAGACTATAGGTTTGAACATGTAGTTTGTAGCCTATCACTTTCATCTTGGCACATGTAGTATATAGCTTACAGCTTGTTGTATTTAGCATATAGCTTTTATCTTAGCACATGTAACCAATAGCTTTCAATGTTCACCTTAACTCGAGGCGTTCTACTTGTAACTTATAGTAGCCTGTAGCCTAAACCTTTTATGTTGTTGCATGCAGCCAACAGATTTCAGCGTGTTGCATGTAGCCGAGAGATTTCAGCGTTTTGTATGTTACCTAAATCTTTCACCTTGTTGTGTGTAGGCTAAAGTTTTCATCGTGTCGTATGTAGCCTATAGATTTCATTCTGTTGTATGTAGCCTATAGATTTAATCTTATTGTATGTAGCCTATAGATTTCATCATGTTGTATGTAGCCTATAGATTTCATCGTGTTGTATGTAGCCTATAGATTTCATTATGTTGTATGTAGCCTATAGATTTCATCATGTTGTATGTAGCCTATAGATTCCATTCTGTTGTATGTAGCCTATAGATTTCATCTTGTTGTATGTAGCCTATGGATTTCATTCTGTTGTATGTAGCTATAGATTTAATCTTGTTGTATGTAGCCTATAGATTCCATTCTGTTGTATGTAGCCTATATATTTCATCTTGTTGTATGTAGCCTATGGATTTCATTCTGTTGTATGTAGCCTATAGATTTCATCTTGTTGTATGTAGCCTATATATTTCATCTTGTTGTATGTAGCCTATAGATTTAATTCTTTTGTATGTAGCCTATAGATTTAATCTTGTTGTATGTAGCCTATAGATTTCATCTTGTTGT
Source organism: Cepaea nemoralis (assembly GCA_014155875.1). Classification (NCBI taxonomy): domain Eukaryota; kingdom Metazoa; phylum Mollusca; class Gastropoda; order Stylommatophora; family Helicidae; genus Cepaea; species Cepaea nemoralis. Next base: position 40,060 of record JACEFZ010022263.1, on the reverse strand, counting down.
ATGTAGCTATAGATTTCATTCTGTTGTATGTAGCCTATAGATTTCATCTTGTTGTATGTAGCCTATAGATTTCATTTTGTTGTACGTAGCCTATAGACTTCAGAATTTTGTTTGTAGCCAATAGACTTCAGCTTGCCCACTTAACGCTAAGTTGTTTGTTTATAAAACTATCTTCCATGCACTTGTGTCTGTTTAGCAGCTTGCATCTATTTAATTCCCGAGTATTTCTAGCTGCTGTTTCTGCTCGTTTATCAAGTAAACAAGAAACAAAGACCCATGTGCACAGCCACAGTGCTAGAACCATATTTATGTAGCTCAACCGGCACTCGCTGGGTGATGTAGGCTAGTATCTCACCGGACGCCTTTACTGCCCCAGCCATTTTCTGGTACCTGTCTTAGCTTTAATCAGCCTGGAAGCAAACGCCACCTTTTTTAAAAAAAAACCTGCCCCTATGTAGTCTGAAATTGGTGGACATAATATGAAGATATATAGGTCAATTTTACAAAATGTCCCCCTATGTAGGCTGAAGTTAGTGGACATCATATACACAATTAGAGGTAAATTTTTTAAAAATCCACCCCTATGTAGACTAAAGTTGGTGACATAATATAAAGATGTAAATGTCAATTTTACAAAATCCATTCCTATATAGACTAAAGTTGGTGGACATCGTATAAAGAAGCAAAGGTCAATTTTACAAAAATCCGCCCCTATGTAGACTAAAGTTGGAAGACATCATATAAAGATTCAGAGGTCAATTTTATAAAATCCGCCCCTATGTAGTCTGAAGCTAGTGGACATCATATAAAGAAGCAAATGTCAATTTTACAAAATCCGCCCCTTTTTAGATTGAAGTCGGTGGACATCATGAAGAGAAGCAAAGGTCAATTTTACAAAATCCGCCCTCATGTGGACAGTCACAATTTTTTGGACACGTTATGAGAAGAAATGAATTGGAGAAATTGGTGACAACTGGCAAGATTGAAGGGAACAGACCACGGGGAAGACCGAGAAGTAAATACCTGGATGACTTGGCCACATGGCATGGTCAAGACAGGAACACTGAGCTGATCCATGACTCTGGAGATCGAGTGAAATGGCGAGTCATGACCGCCCACGCTTTCCGGCCTGGTACATGATTGGTCGATGTAGAATTAAGTTGATGTACATAATATAAAGAAGCAAAGGTCAATTTTACAAAATCCGTCCTTATGTAAACTGAAGTTGGTAGGCATCATATAAATAACGCACGTTGTGCTGATTACACCGTCTTGATAGCAGCAAGTTACAAAGAACTATAGGAAATGATAGATACCGTGGTTGTAGAAAGTGACAAAATGGGCCTTGGCTTGAATAATAGAAAGACAGTAGTCATGGTGATATCAAAGAAACATACTGTGCCTAAATGTGCAATTAAAGTTAAATGGCGTTATTTTGGGGCAAGTGCAGAAATTCAGATAACTAGGCATGTGTATAACATCAGATGGAAGATGCATCACTGAGGTAAAGAGCAGAATATGACAAGAAAAAACTGCATTCTATCAAATAAAGAACATTTTATACAACAGGTCCTTGTCTTTGGAAGTTAGAAAACAAGTTCTTGCATGTTACATAAAACCAATTTTAACAAGTAAACAGATGTAAGATTCCATGGAAGCCTTTGAGATGTGGTTTTATTGAAGAATGCTGAAAATTAATTGGACAAGCAAAATGAGCAATCTGGACATTTTGCGTGAAGCTAAGTCGAAAAGTCAGTTTATCCCAAACATCCGAAAGAAGCGGTTCCAAATGTTGCTGTGAGTAGCCGGGGCGCAGTGTTGGAGTGAGCGCCCAACATAACTTAAATACCCCAATGGCTCGTGAATACATAAACTCTGCAGCAAAAGTCCAACTCCTGGCCTTCACATGGCGGAACTGTTTTAACTAACAGGTGAAGGGGCGAAGGCGAGTTTCTGGCGCTGAAAAATAACTAGTATGCTCTAGATATGTATGCACGTACATGCATGCGCAGACACGTGTGCGCGCATACACATCTAAACTCGAGTGAGACCACAGTCTGCTCTAGCAAAGGAACGGTGCTGAAGACGGGGGCAACGAGCCAGGAGGCGCACCACAGAAATCAGGATGCCAAGCAATTACGCAAAATGGAATATGTCGACTACTGCTAAATGTTATGGTGCTCGCCCTGCTTTGGACCCCCAGGCAGGTGCAATGCAGGACCCTATGTCTCGAAAGGGCCCAACCACGAACGAACGAACGAACGAAAATCTTTATTTTCAAAGATGCCCTGTGGAGCCAGGGGACCTGAGAATAGAACGCTTGCCATACTAAACAAAGACTTAAAATAATGCACTGAAATGCGGAAGGAGTCAGCAACAAAGAAATAGAATTAGAAAACATCTTGGACCAAGAAAAAAGTAAGCGTATGTTGCTTGCAAGAAGCTCACCTCCTCACCTCAACGAAAATGTAGCCTTTAAAATCAGAGGCTACCAGTGCTACCGATCTGACCGAAAGGACTGACGAAAAGGTGAGATACTGACCCTTGTAAAAAATAACATCACTGCTTCCCAAATCGAAGTCTAAATGGAAGGGGCTGAGTATCAGACAGTTAAACTTAAGAAAGGCAATACAGACCTACATCTGATCAATTACTACTGTCCAAGTGACCAGCCACAGGCACTGGACACACTACCATTAAAAAAAAATGATTGTGTATAGCGATTTCAACAGCCACTCGCAGAGCTGGCTATGATCACATGGACCAGAGAGAAGAGAGACTGGAAGACTGGCAGGATGAGAATATATTCATCTTGATTAACAAGTCGTCTGACCCACATACTTTCTACTCGAGATCATGGCACTCTACAACTACACCTGACCTAGCTTTTCATTCACCAGACCTGGAGTGGAGCATAACACGAATCGTTGGGAAACAACTTGTGGCAGTGACCATCGGCTAGTCTTTTTAACTGTAGAAAATGAGTTTGTAAGTGAAAGCAGCACCCTCTTGAGGTAGAACTACAAGAAAGCAGGCAGGACAATGTACAAGCATCGCACCAGCATACTGGTTAGAAACCTGAACACTGAGAAAGACATAAATAAAGTAATGGAAGAGTTTGGGAAATGCATACTGCAGGCAGCGCGAGAAACAGTACCAAGAGGAGCCCGTAAACAATATAAACCCTACTGGAGTAGTGAACTGGAACAGTTGCATAACGATGTGGAAGTGTGTAGAAAGCAAGCAGAGGCCACACCCAGCCAAGAGCAGCACAATAAATTCCAGCACGCAAAGGCCAAATTTCAAAGGGCGAAGCTGCAGGCTAGACGGAAAAGCTGGCAGGAGAAAACGTAGTCTCTGAACATTGAAAGAGACACAAGGAAATTGTGGAAGCTAATAAAACAACTTAACGATGAGGGCACAGGGAGAAACTCAAAAATTGCCCTACATAAAGATGGAAACATCCTTACAAGAAAGCAAGCAGCTGACCATTTTGCGGACTCATTCGCACAAGATAACAATATCAAAATTAGTCCAGAGAAACAAGAGATTTGAGAGAAACGGCAACATATATGACAGAAGGAAATAGTACATGAGGTTCTGGAGGCACCCATCACAATCAGCGAACTGGATCTAGCCATATCAAAACTGAAAATTAGAAAGTTACCAGGAGCTGATGATATCTCCAATGAAATGATCAGGAACCTAGGAACAGAGGCCAAAGCAAAGCTGTTGCAGATCTTCAATAATAGCTGGACCTTAGGCAGTGTTCCACAAGCCTGGAGAGAAGCAATCATGATACCCCTCCTAAAATCAGGGAAACAGGGAAAGATAGTTCCATTGCCTCTAGCTACAGACCAATTAGCCTCACCAGCTGTCTCTGCAAAACACTGGATGGCATCATCAATCACAGACTGCATTGGTATATTGAATGTGAAAACATCCTTGTTCCACAGCAGGCTGGCTTTAGGCAGTGCTACTCTACGGAAGATCAGACAACCTACCTCTCTCAAGAAATGAGAATGCATTCCAAGAGAAAAAGCTGGTGCTTGCTGCATGGAGAGATCTGAAGAAAACTTTTGACACAGTCTGGAAATAAGGTTTGATGAAGAAACTGAGAAACTGTGAAGTCAATGGAAGAATGTACAAATGGGTGAAAGCATACTTGCACAACATAAGAGCCCGAGTACAGATAGACGGACTCAAGAGCAAGAAAGTATTACTGCGTCACGGTATGTCCCAGGGTGGAGTCTTGTCTCACACACTTTTTCTAATCTTCATCATGATCTTGTTGCTAATCTACTGCATGGGATTAAAGCGGCAATGTACGCTGATGATCTGTTCTATGGAGCACAAATGAACATGTATCAGTGGCTACAATATCGCTACAAAGAGCTGTAGATGCATTTGTTGCATGGACAAATAGATCGTGTGTCAGCATAAACATTGACATGTGCAGCACCACTCTACCCTTTCTCCAAAACAAAAGGCAGGGATCATCTAGATAAATGGAACACCCCTAAGAGAAGATAGAGAACCAACATACCTTGGAGTAACATTTGATGGCAGGCTGACAAGGAGAAAGCACATCAACAAAGCAGTAGCAAAAGCCAGAATGAAAATAGCCATCCTGAGAAAGCTAAGTGGAACCACATGGGGAGCCAGTGGGAAAAATACTTAGCAACGTTTATCAACAGAGCATACGACCACATTTGGAATACGGGTCAACTGCGCGGTGTTCGGCATCAAAAACCACACTACAAGAGCTGGACAAGGTGCAAAATCAAGCACTTAGAGTCACCACAGGAGGGATGAGATCAACCCCAATAGTGGAAATGGAGAAGATGGGGAGGACACAAGCACTAAGAGAGCGCAGAGATACGAAAACGCTAATAGAAGCAGAACAGTTCCTCAACTTGCCAGGCCACCCTATAAAGAACAGATTTGAAAACCTAGCTATGGGGCGGTTGAAAAGAAGTAGTTTTATCCACCAGGCTAAACGACTCTGCAGAGAAACCACCGATCTGCCCACAGTGGGTATCCCCCTAACAACTTATCCAGAGCGGACTCCATGGAAAGATGAACATAGACTATCATTACAAATCCAGACAAAAGTGAGAGGTATATTTGACAAGGAAGAATAGAACAGTGTGCAGCGCAGAGCAGCCACTCTCAGCTTCCTTGATGAAGAATACCCACAGAACCTCTGGATCCGAGTCTACACAGATGGGTCAGAACAAAATGCTGTCACAAAGTACTGCCATAACTATGATGCTGAAATTGAGGCAATCAAGATAGCAACAGAGAAATTACTATATACCAGCAATGGTACACAACATGTGGTGCTATTGACAGATGCAAAATCAGTACTCGAGGCCCACCTGTCTGGAAAATTGCCAGTACTGTACACTACTTTCTGAACTTAGCAGTCATCATAAGGTCACCATACAGTGGATACCATCCCAATGTGGAGTACCCGGAAATGGCAGAGCTGATCAATTGGCTAAGGAATGAACCAAAGAAGAACAGCCTGATACGCCCATTACATACTACCAAAAGAAAATAATGATCAAATCAGCAGAAAGCCACCAAAACCTGCTCAAGATGACTATCACATAATGTACAGACCTGAACAAGTCATTATTCTTCGCCTCAGAACAGAACACAATAGATTACGCAACCATATGTATACAAAATTCAAGATTGGTGAAACAGCCATGTGCACATGTGGATTGGCGTCGCAGACAGCAGAGCCAAAACTCCAGGACTGCCCAACATATAACATATCTAGGCAAACCTTCTGGCCTAGAGAGACGACAGTGGAAGATAAAGCTATGAGCAGATGTGTGAACTAAAAAAAGGACAGTTAAATTCATACAAGAGACAACATTGCAGTTATAGACATATTTCAAGCGAACGAAAGAAGAAGAAGAAGAATCCGAAAGAAACAGTCATCATGTTGTGATAAGAGGAAATATTTGTGAAAAGAGCGATAGATTAAGATAGCTTGAGAAAATTCTTATAGTCTGTTCAGAAATGAATGCCTTTATTCACGATCAATTTTTATGAAAACTGTCTGTTGCATCATTATGAAAGTTTTCCTGTCGTCTTATATTTATCCCCACCCAAGGAATATGTCCAAAGGCAACGTAACCCTACCAGACCACTGTACCGATTTTTCGGTAATTTCAGAATTCGCCGCTATACCGCGGTACCTAATTTTCGGTACGTTGCCTAGTAAGTGAAAAAAATGCGTCACAAAAAATAACCAACCAGTCGTTTTCAAACCTCACTGTTAGCCATTGCAAATGTCTGCCCTCATAGGTGTGAATTGACTTTGTGTGGTTTAATGTGAAACATTTCTGAAAATTCACAATGAAACGAGCGTCTGATGAACCAAGCACGTCAACAAGAAAGCGAAGTAGGTCTAGGCATTTCACAGTCCAACAGGTGATCTATACTTTAGTTTATTCAGACTGGATTGGCACACAAAGGTGGCATATTGGCGCTAGATGAAATGTAGACCTATTTTATACAATGTCTTAAAGTTGCATCTTATTCTAATCACTTGTTTGCTTGTAACTAATATGTTTTCTATATCATGTTGTTTTTTTCTCTTTAATTCTCAGGAGTCCAGGTATAGGGGACAGTTAGGTTCAGGGCCTCAGGGCAGGTAGGGTTAAATCATCGAAAGCGGCGACATTTCTTAGATGTTTTGGCGAAAATGTAGTGAATTCACGCTAACAAACTAGTATTACAGTAAAGCACGTCATTTCGGGTAACGATACAAGTACAAGGCGTAGCCAGATTCGTGTGGGAGTGGGTGCAATAAAAAAAAAGTCGCTTAAAAGTCTATAGAGTCGACTGCATTGCACCGGGTTTTATCCCATATGGCTCAGTCTCTTTCCGCAGCGTGGAAAGCGTCGCACAGAGCACGAACTCCGTAGCTCCAGCGACGACCCTCGGGAATCTCCGAAAATAATGCACTCATGAAATGAAGGACGTGGTCTGGAATCGAACATATACCTTCGGAGCCCTAGTCAGACGGCTTGACTAATTCACCACGGAGACTACTGAGAGGGGTGCAATGTGTAATATTATTAAAGATAGAGAATTTACAGAGGCATGGGGTAAATAATGTGTAAATTGACAGGAAAGTAGAAGGAATATATTTCTTACCTTATTTTTTATTTATTTCTTGTTTCTTCAGCTGCTGGTTAATAATGTGTACACAAGGAGTCATGTTACTAGGATGCATTTAGCTTTTTATATTGAGTTCGTGAAAGCTTCCAAATAGCTGTGCGTTAATGTGCGTATGGAGTGACCAGAAACGACACCGCAATTTAGTCATCATCTGTCAATTTTTAAGGATCTGTTCAGCTGCCTGTGTAGTTTGTTCACACGTACACATGGGTGACAGACCCACTTTGACTCTTCGTGAAAGATTGTCTACTCTGCTGTTTACCGTTCAGAGACGGAACATGGTTACCTGTTTTGCACTATGAAAATAGTGTTAGTGTCTCTGTAGTGGGCTTTCTTCTTAACGATTTAGATGTTGGTCCTCTTTTCATTGAAGTTTATAGATTGATTCGTATGTATGTGTGTTGTCCCCTAATTTGACAACGTGTTTGCTCTCACGTTTCTTGTTATGCCACAATATGTCAGTTTCCGCCGCAATATTACTCTTTTGTTGGTATTCAATGCGTTTAGTGTGTGTGTGTGTTTTTTTTCAATACCAGTTGCTTGTCACCGCTGAGGGCTTGAGGAATTGAAAATTCATCACTATGGAATACAAACTGTTGCCATTGACATTGTGCTGACGCTGTAATGTTTAGGGCCTGCAATTCGTCTGAATATTTGGAGCAAAATATCCCAGTAAGTGTGCACGTGGATTAAGGTCTGCGATGTGCGAAGACCTTAATCTGCGTCGGACGATTCCAGTGGGTTGATAACTGCTCTCGTTTGCATAAAATCAAATCCATTCTCTCTCCAATAGTCCTCTTCCTCTTTCAACACATGGTCCTCACATTTTTTACAGTAACTTGTATCAATATTTAATAGCTGAAGTGTGTATATTTCAGCTTGAAGGATTTATCTAGTTAATTTACTTTATGTTGTGGGATTTCTGCAGTATGTACCTGACGAGATGCAACGAAATATGCCAGGCAAAAAATCGTGCAATCTATTGTTTGTGCCTTCGTTATTCAAAATATTCAATAGCGCGGACTGGGTTAGTACCTTGACGTCAGATAATTTGAATGTGGTATTGTCAGCTGCCACCTGTCCTTTAATTTTAGCCCACACAAGTTCTATAGGGTTTAAATGAGAATGGTATGACGGAAGTCTCAAGCACCTATGGTCATGCTCTTCTATCAAATTGTAGATTTGATATTTCTTGCTTTTTTGCGCCTGTTTTACTAGGGATAACAACTGTAGCTTGAAATATGTTTCTGGAAATGGTATACTTTCACTTCGGAGCCATATCTTTATTGCTTCCTTTGTGTTCGATGCCGTAAGTATTTTGTCTTCTTGGGCAACAACATTGTGATATGATGCATTGTCCATGATTAGACAACACGGTCTATCAAGGGATGGAAGTACTGTATTCTCGAGCCAATCTCTAAATACATTACCATTCATCTCATTATGATAATCCCTATTGTCTGTATGCTTTGATACGAATACGAGTCCAGCATTCTGTAGTAAGCCATTATGAGTACTACCAGCATAGGCTATGACCAAACGTTGTCCTTTACTACTAGGCACATATCGCTTTATCTTTCCATCCACTGATTGCCATTCCTTTTCACTTGTGTGGTTCGCATTGATCCACGTCCCATCCAAATACAATATGTCATAATTTTCTTTGCGCATTTCCCTTATTTCACGTAGGTATTTGCTTCTCATGGTTCCTAAATGCGGTTGCTCCCAGAGGATATTTCTACCTCCATTGTACTGTTTAAAAGTGAAGCCTAATGTCATTATAATTTTCACAAAGTTGTTTTGGATAGCTCTATGTTATTGTTCTTTCTCAACCAAAGTCTAAGTTTTCTTACAGTCACTGTTTCTTTGGCATCCAGCATTTTTTTAAAATAATAGCTCTCCTTATGACATCCTTGTCAAAGCTGTCTACAATTGCCTTTCTACCTACCGTTTGCTTATCGCGTGTTGGTTTCATTCCAGATTCTTGCACCCATCCACGAAATGACCGTTTACTCAAACCCAATGCATGCACTGTTCTTTTTTTTTCGGGATTTGTAACAGTTTCCTGCGATCAGCTTCTTGACAAAAATATGTGTACAGCTTTGTAGCGATGCTATTAAGTTTACACAATTTCACATTCAATCCCATTGAGCAACATTCACACATTCAAATATTAGCTATTAATATTATATTAATGGTAAGATTTATTTATATATTTATTTATATAATCGCGTTTCATGAAATAATACACATTGACGACACCTCTGAACAATCCCATTTAACTGCGCGCCGTTGGTGCCATAACGTGACCCACGAGATAATTTAAAAAAAAAAAACGTGGATGTGTCTGGGTGAAGGTGTAATACATTTAAAATTGTGACTTAATCTTTGACCCGTAAATTATATACCGCATATAAACAAACTTTGAAATCTGCTGTACAATCTCCAGAACAAAAATGTGTTTGTTGGGTGGACATAATGATAAGGTTATATGCTTAAATCTCATAATTTTCCCTCAGTTGGTTACTGAGATATGGAATTTTATATTGGGGCAGACAAAAGTAAACATACTATAACAGTCTTGCGTTATGGCACAGAAGGGAGTCAATACACGGAAGGGAGTCAATACACGAATTGATCCATGATGTCTGAGATGGCAATTTGTGGAGAAACATGGTCGTCCACGCCAGCTGGCAAGGCACTGGATGATGATAATGTAGACTGAACTTACGATAGCCGGGCTGGCAGACGAATGAATTGCCACAGCCAGAAGTCCCGCTCACTATTTCCTTCAAAACAGTTTTCGATTCCTGTTTCACCTCAACCAGCTACGTTTCACATCTCTGAAAGTTTAACTGCACTGCACCCACCTCCTTAGAACTTATTCTGTAATAACCGCTGTCTGTTTTCAAAGCTCGCAATTCTGCAGATTTCGATATTGCACAGCATTCGTTTGAAATTTGAAATATAAAACCACGAATCAACGCCATTGCACTAGGGGTATTTTCACACCTGCTCGTCTGTTTCTTCAGTAGCCAGTGAAGCGTGTTAATGCTAATGGTAAACATTTGTTTGCATTTTAGATCTTCCAGGTCCATTTGTTTCCAGTGTACTATCACAGGGAGTCATCGGTTGGTGATTTCTGTGCCGTTATGTCGAACTGAACTGATAATCAGTTCTGTGTTGATTGGCAAGGCTCCTCGTTCTCCCGATGTACCCTCTCGTGTCTGGTCGTGTCAATTCTTACTCCCAAGTCTCTCATTCCAGACAAGGATGCGGATTCGTCTACCGCCATACCACGTTGAAAATGCCGTTTCACGTCTGATCACCAAAGTCAAGCAACGTCGGGCGTGGTTAGTACTTAGATTGATGACCGCTTGGGAACTATTTGTCACTGCCATGAATCGGTCATACTCACAGCAACATTAAAGATATGCTACGTCAACTTATATTACATTCTTTCAACACAAATACATATACATGCATAACAAAAACCTTATTTGCTCTTTGCAGGCAGTTGCGATGAACAACAACCCATGGATCGGGTACTAGGCAATTTTAGTAACTTTTTTTTGCCTTTGCTTTTGGATAATGTAAACAATATGAAATGACACACAGTAGTGCAGCTTTACATTTTTATATTGTTTACATTTTCACAGCTTTACCGCAGTTCCACCAAATTTTATTCATACTTTTGGATAATGACACATTGAAGTTAAGTCACTGGTATATGGTATGAATCCCATGCTCCGGCATCAGCGTACGGGAAGTTTAAACGCATTAAGCCACACAAATATCTAATACGTACATAGATACATATCACTTCTTCCCTAGCCTCTGGTACATGCCAGTCGATGAGAAGTAGCGAGGACAGAACTGGTAGCAGCAATAATTACATATTGGTTGGTTTGATTTCTAGAAATCGGCGTGGCTGAAATGATATGAGCAGTCTAGCTCTTAGAACTTCCGGTGCGATGGTGGCCTTGTAGAGTGTTCATGTCCTATACCGGTTAGTTGGACGTAAACGTTCATTTCTCATTCAGAAAGTGGTGGCAAGCTACTGAACGTAATATTTGCTTAGAAATTCAATCCAGGCTTGATCGCAATGTTCTGCACTTTTTTTAAAATTTGTTTGTGCGATTTGGTAATGAGAGCCTATACACCTATCTCGCAGATTTGGTCCAACCATCTTCTGTTTTGTCCTGTTGCTTGTACAAATATCATATTTGATTTCTTCAATGTCTCTTTAACTCCATCTAGCCACATTTTCCTGGTCGTCCTCTCACCTTGTATCCCGATGTTCTCACGTGTAACGCTCTAGACGCTGGATGATCGTCTTCCTTTCTAACTATATTTCTGAAACATTTAATTCTTTGGTGTTTTATAAAGTCAGTAATAGATGTTATCCTGCATTTCTTAGATTCTAATGTCTCTCTCTATCTCTTCTTATTTTTCCAGCTGCGTTTCTTATGTATGTCAACTCACATGATGTGATTATAAACCTGTGTCTGGCATTTATTACACAGCATTGGGACGGAAGAAACATTTATCAGCTTCGTTTTTGTATGCATGTTGATATTTGCATTTGAGGATAGGTGCTATATGATAGCTGATGGCGTTTGCCGATTTAGTCAAATATCCTACACTTGTCCATTGGGTTCATATACGTGTTGTCCGAACATTGGAAGGCTTGCGAAAATTCCTCGCAATTCCGAAGAATTCCGTTAATTCTGAAATAGAAAAAAAAAAGATATATCAAGTTCAGTACCCAAAGATAAACTGACTGTGTTATATATAACTGCACTCCGAGAGCACTCACAGGTGATCACTCCACCTCGAGGAATTCTGACAGTCATCATAAAGAAGATTCTTTGCGGAACGGCGCCCTTCTTCTATGCTTTTGATTGCAATAGTTTGTTTGATTGTTTGTTTTTCTGGGGAGGAGGGGCGTGTGGGGGGGGGGGGGGGGCATACTGCGGTAGTTTCACATTCTTTTTCCACATCAACAACGGTGTTTTTAGCCTCTGCCTTTGACAGCCATTTCCGACTGCCAGGACAAGTGAGTGTCCTGTTTCAGCTCAACTAGAGAGCTGTTCAATTATCCCGGCGGATGCTCGGTCCCCAGAGCCGAGTTTGCCACACTGTGGTGTGTTTCCTTTCCTCTATCAGGCGGAGGTGCAGTCGGATTGTCCTGTCCTCTATCAGGCTGAGGTGCAGTCAGATTGTCCTGTCCTCTACCAGGCGGAAGTGCAGTCAGATTGTCCTGCCCTCTACCAGGGCGTGATGCAGGCAGATTGTCCTGTCCTCTAACAGGGCGAGGTGCAGTCAGATTGTCCCGTCCTCTACCAGGCGGAGATGCAGTCAGATTTTCCTGTCCTCTACCAGGCGGAGATGCAGTCAGATTGTCCTGTCCTCTACCAGGCTGAGGTGCAGTCAGATTGTCCTGTCCTCTACCAGGCGGAGATGCAGTCAGATTGTCCTGTCCTCTACCAGGCGGAGATGCAGTCAGATTGTCCTGTCCTCTACCAGGCGGAGATACAGTCAGATTGTCCTGTCCTCTACCAGGCGGAGATGCAGTCAGATTGTCCTGTCGTCTACCAGGCGGAGGTGCAGTCAGATTGTCCCGTCCTCTACCAGGCGGAGATGCAGTCAGATTGTCCTGTCCTCTACCAGGCGGAGATGCAGTCAGATTGTCCTGTCCTCTACCAGGCTGAGGTGCAGTCAGATTGTCCTGTCCTCGAGACATGAGATCATGGTGTCCCTTCTCAGACTAGCCTGTCCTGTTATAAAACACATACCCACACAAACACGCACACTCACACCTACAAAAACATTAACATACATGCATCTATAAACGATATATACCAACATAAACACACACACGCATACACACACACACATACACACATCAACAAACACACAAGTAAAAAATATATTAACATTCACCTATTATACAAACGAAATCACACCATCTTTGTTTCTACTGGCTGGGTATAAAGCAGTGCCAAGACTCTCTTACTTAATTCTGTTTTATAAGAATAGATTGCTGCCTCCACTTATTTTGCTAGAAACAGACTGCCAACTCCTGTATTCGCTAGTAATATACAATCCACATAGCTAGAAACAGACGACTGAATGACCGTCCAATTATCTCTGCCATCAAGGAACAGACTGATGCCCTGTCTGTCCCATTATCTCTGCCCTCTAAGAACAGACTGATGCCCTGTCTGTCCACTTATCTCTGTCCTCTAAGAACAGACTGATGCCCCTGTCTGTCCATTTATCTCTGTCCTCTAAGAACAGACTGATGCCCCTGTCTGTCCACTTATCTCTGTCCTCTAAGAACATTCTGATGCCCTGTCTGTCGTCTTATCTCTGTCCTCTAGGAACAGACTGTTGCCCTGACAGTCCACTCACCTCTGTCCTCTAATTGCAGATTTGTGTCGTGTCTGTCTGCTTGCCTCTGCCAACTAAGAACAAACTGATGCCCGTCCACTCATCTCTGTCCTCTAAGAACAGACTGATGCCCAGTTTGTCCACCCACCTCTGCCCTCTAGCAAAAGACTGATGCCCTGACTGTCCACTTACCTCTGCCAACTAAGAACAAACTGATGCCCTGACCATCCACTCACCTCTGTCCTCTAATCACATATTTCTGCCATGTCTGTCCACTTACCTCTGCCAACTAAGAACAAACACTGATGCCCTGATCGTTGACTCACCTCTGTTCGCTGGGAATCGACTGGTGAGACCCGCCACTAATGTAGTACTCCAGCAGTCCCCGCTCGCTCACCTTCTCACAGCGAGTCTGCCAAGATGGGACACAGAGAAGCATGTTAGTCTTCACGACGTCGTGTTTACCACCTCACGACTATATAAATACTAGCATTTTGTATAATCATTCCAAAACTACAAGGGTAAGTTAATAAGTAAGTCACAAATGGCTGTAGAAAAATAAATGAATATTTAAGTGAATAAATGAATAAATAACGACGAAGTTGAATGTGAAGTGAAAACGTGGTTTAGAAAACAGAGCACGCAGTTCTATGCAGCCGGTTTGGGAGGACTGATAAAGCGATGGGATAAGTGCACCAATGTTGGTGGAAATTATGTTGAGAAATAAAGAGACAATAGGTGTATAAAAATAAACTGGTTTCAAGCTGTTATCATATTTAGTTATTTTTCTACAGCCATTTGTGACTTACATATTAACTTACCCTCGTATATATCAGGCATGGGTTGGTGTTTGTTGACAAATCACCATTATCTTACAATATTGCTTTCAAGCGTCTTGGGGAGGAATGGTTGGCGCCCCAGCGCCCGATGGGTGGCACTGAGAATTTTTTTTTTTTCCGCATATCCTATTACAGGACATCGCTGTCAACACCAGCATTTTACCGCTGATGTTGATTTCTTGGCAAGGATACGCTCAGTAGTTTGCCATTGCTTTCTGAGCGGCCGGCTCACATATCCGTAAGTAATGGGCACGGCGAGAACCGCTACCGATTCTCGCGCAGCTGCGTTTGCTCACGTGAATAAACGGGATTACGGAGAAAATCGCTAACACCTAAGGCCATGGAGACCGGCATTAGGTGAGGATTATTATTAGATGATCTTCTTTTTCAAAGGTCATATACAAATAATTCATTTTGTAAAGAATGTTGCGAATTCCTTTGACTGTCAGCGTAACTAACAACGATTGCCTGAACAATAAGAAAGAGACAAACAGCTTTCTTCGATCATGTGATGAGAAAAGAGGCATTCGAGAACATCGTGACCACTGGAAAGATCGAAGGGGAAGAGAGGCAGAAGCAGACCAAGAAAAATTATGCTGGATGGACTAAGACGGTGGCATGGAGGAATATCAGCAGAGCTGATCCAGAACACCAAAGACCGAGATTTGTGGAGAGTCATGAACGCCTACACCAGCTGGCAAGGCACTTGATAACGATGAAGCTGATGATATGCTGAGATCAAGTATATACGTACTGGCTGGGGTTAGGCCTAAGTTGGTAACGTTTCCTTCGCAGGTTTGAGGATCTGCTGAACGCTTTAAATAATTGAAAAAATATTAGCATAGGGCTCTATTATACACATGAAGCACATTGGGCGTATGGCACTAGTTACATATTTGTATAGACCAATGGGCGCTCGGTGTGTGAAGTGGTTAGTATGAAGCCTCCGCCTTGAGTTTGTTCAATATGATATAGTTCAGTCTTGTTGGGTCATGTTATTTGTCCTTGTGGGACAAGTTGGTTTTATGCAGCATCTTTCTGGTGACATGGATTTCTACTTGATTCTATACTGTAATTGCTTCTTCTAAACACCCTCGCCTCATCATAGACAGTGTCTATATCAGGTTGAGCTAGTCTTCCACTTTCTATTTCCCAATTTGCGGGTCTCTGCATTACCGCGAGTGTTGCAACGTGAGGAAATGATGTGGTAGTTCCAGAAGTTGGATTATATGGCAATGGCAAACTACAGAACGTAAAACTTGCCTAGTACATCAACAGCAGCTGAAAATGCTGGTGTTGACTGCAACGTCCTGTAATGGATATGCAACATATTAAAAAAAAAGGACTGTCGATTTATGTGGTCGTTCTCCCATGTAGAGAGTGTAATGTCGACTTATGTGGTCATTCGCCATAGTGTAAAGGAAATAATTGGGGGGTACAGGGTGTCAGGCATTAGTAGCACCTTTGGTAAGGATGACTCTCATGCCCTTTTCAGGACCCATCCCCCACTGGTCCAAGCCTGACACCCAGCTCGTGCCTGTGGCTCCTAGTAGCTGTCAGCAAGCGACAGCGGCCAGCTCCCGGGCAACAGTTGTGTGAGGCTGGCTAAACCAGGCATGGGTAGCCGATTTAGAGTCAAACCAAGCGGTAAACTAGGGTATGCCTACCCAGCATGCGAAGACAGGATTCGGCAGACTGCGTGGAAGAAATCATTCCCGATTCAACGGGCAAGACGGCGTTTACCTGCAAAGCGTTGTGGAACGTAAATAGCACGGCAAGGCACGTAGAGCGCCCTGGTCATCCACTGCACCTGTATTCGTCTCCAGTCGTCTCGACTTGTCTTGCCACTGGACTCAGATGGACTCGGGCGAGAGAGTGAGGTCGACGAATTGCGCAACTCTTCCTCACTTTAATCCAAGTCATCGCGCAAGTCATTCTTCATCGAATTTTTTATAGCGAACTGCGTTGTGGTAAACGCTCCCAAGGTGGCCAGAGGAAATGCTTTAAAGACACTCTGAAAATCTCACTGAATGCTTTTGTAATTCATCATGACACCTGGGAGGCTGCAGCCAGAGACCGAAATTCGTGTCATGCATCATTACTCAAGGGTGCAGTCATATGTGAGGCAACCAGGACTGCAAGAGCTGTGAAGAAAAGGCAGGACAGAAAAACCACTGCAGGAAATCCTCCTCCAGAAACGTCAAGCATTCTTTGCCCACATTGTCAAATAACATTTCGAGCCAAAATAGGCCTTATCAGCCATCTTAGAACCCACGGCTCCATACCTTCAACCCCACTGGATAAAATGAATGATCATCATCATTCTTGATGGACAAACAACAACAAAGGAAATAATGTCCATTTATGTTATAATTCGCCATAGTGTAGAGGAAGTGATGTCGACTTATGTTTTCATTCGCCATAGTGTAAAGGAAATAATGTCGTCTTATGTTGCCATCTGCCATAGTGTAAAAGAAAAAAAGTCGATTTATGTAGTCATTCACCATAGTGTAGAGGAAATAATGTCGAGTTATGTTATTATTCGATAAAGTGTAGAAGAAATAAGCTCAGTTATGTCTGATTACGGCCTGACTAAAAAGGTCGAAACTAGTATCGGTGAACATTTATTCAGAAAATATCAATAACAGGTAGATTATGTATCCCTCTTCGTGATGAAGAGACTGATACCTTGGTTATTATTTGTATCGCGATGATTAAACACAAACATGTACAGTAGCGACATCACAACACTCGAGACATTCCCATAACTACTCCATCCTCATCCTCAACAACTAGCGAAGAGTCCCATCACTAATGCACCGGTAGCAGTCGGATTATGTGTCGGTGTGACGTTTACTCGAAGTACTGAGTATCGGCCAGATCCTCTGGTCACTAAATACCATTCTATTCTCTCCAGGCTATGATGATTTATCTCTTCATCAACGTTATACATTTGACCATAAAGGGGGATTCTAATCACATATACGTTATCATATGCCAATACTCACCCCCCCCCCCCCCCCCCCCCCCACGATGCATACCCGGCCAATCTGTCTGCCTGCTCGTTTCCCATCACACCAGCTTGCGCTATGGAAAAGATCCATCGGATATTCCCTATCTTTGATTTTTTAACTGAAGCATGTCGCTCTGCACGAAGCATGCCTTCCCTTCTCTGTTCCGAAAACTGGACATCCCAGCCAGTTAAATATAGCGAGGCAAGAGTCTTTACAGTGTCCGATTAGATTAAAAAATTGGTTTTTAGGTGAAGTGGTTTCCCCTCACCTCCCGAAGGTCACAATATTCAGTGTGATAAATCCTGTCAAGGATCATGCACCTTGCAAGCTTCGAGACTGAAAGAGTCAGAAATCTCCACGATGATGGTAGACATGCAACATCCTAGACTTAGAGTCGTCGCGTTTGAGGGAATATATCCCCATGCCGCAGGTCCGCTGCAGAACGTTGTGCTCATTGCAGCGCTTGGAAAAGCATCTCGATCTCTGGCCGGTTCCCCCACCTCATGCACCCTCCTATTAAAGGTGTCTGCAGTGACTGTGTCTATATATGTGCAAGTCGATTCCTGCCCTATTCGCCTCATGTTAAAAGTGTCTATGATGTCCTGCCTTCATCTCCGTGCTGGTCGATTCTTGCCTCTCTTCCCCAAGCATATATTCGTGATCGAAATGAAGGTACTTCATTTCTAGAGGGATGGGGACGAGGTCATCATAATTCCGCTGATTCTTTATGTCATTTACAAGCTTTAAACTCAAAACCCCAACAACAACAACAATGAAAAGATTAGCATATGCCAGGTTCTGTTGTCTCATTTGTAAATCCTTTAGTTTGGCCAGTGGCCAATGAGGCTGAATGGACAAGACCGTTCGCTCTCAAACTTCCGTGAGCTGACAGGGGAGCTGTAGGGTCGTTTCTTACACCGGTCAGTGGGACTTCAGTGTTGACTTCACGTTCAGAAAGCAATGGCAAACTACTGAACGGAAAGTTGTCTAGATTATCAACCCGGGGTTAGGGTCAACCGTAACGTCTTGCAAAAGAAATGTAGCATCTCTCTCTCTCTCTCTCTCTCTCTCTCTCTCTCTCTCTCTCTCTCTATATATATATATATATATATATATATATATATATATATATATATATATATATATATATATATATATATATATATATCTGTCTCTCTATCTCTCTCTATCTCTTTCTTTCTCTCCCTCTCTCCTCTCTCTTTCTCTATCTGTCTCCCTCTTCCTCTCGATGTCTCTACCTCTCGCTCTTTCTCCCTCTTCCTCTCTCTTATTTTGGCTGTATTTGTCCAAACAATTTACTCTGTAGATTTCAGGTAACCCACAGACAAGCATAAACAGACAAGGTAAACCGACGCTTACCTGGGCAAAGGCAATGAAGAACATCTGGGGCCGTGTGAAAGTCAGCCCTGGTATAAAGTGGTCAGCTTCAAGGTCACTGTCCAGTTTTTTCCAAGCCTGAATGTGTCAAATTGACATAGTGCCAAAGTGTGAATAAACAAAAACTATCAAAGTGTAAAATTAACACGGCGATGTCGTGTCAAAGTGTGAAATTGATAAACTGTCAAATTGCGAAATTAACACGGCAATACAGTGTCAAAGTGACACAGTAAGATGGTGACAAAGTAACAAAGTGGCACGGTAATATAGTGACAAAGTAACAAAGTGGCACAGTAATATAGTGACAAAGTAACAAAGTAATACAGTAATATAGTGACAAAGTAACAAAGTAATACAGTAATATAGTGACAAAGTAACAAAGTGGCACAGTAATATAGTGACAAAGTAACAAAGCAATACAGTAATATAGTGACAAAGTAACAAAGTGGCACAGTAATATAGTGACAAAGTAACAAAGTAATACAGTAATATAGTGACAAATTAACAAAGTAATACAGTAATATAGTGACAAAGTAACAAAGTGGCACAGTAATATAGTGACAAAGTAACAAAGTAATACAGTAATATAGTGACAAAGTAACAAAGTGGCACAGTAATATAGTGACAAAGTAAAAAATGTGATTCAGTAATATAGTGACAAAGTAACAAAGTAATACAGTAATATAGTGACAAAGTAACAAAGTAATACAGTAATATAGTGACAAAGTAACAAAGTGGCACAGTAATATAGTGACAAAGTAACAAAGTAATACAGTAATATAGTGACAAAGTAACAAAGTAATACACTAATATAGTGACAAAGTAACAAAGTGGCACAGTAATATAGTGACAAAGTAAAAAATGTGATTCAGTAATATAGTGACAAAGTAACACAGTGGCAAGGTGATACAGTGACAAAGTAACACAGTGGCACGGTGATACAGTGACAAAGTAACACAGTGGCACGGTGATACAGTGACAAAGTAACAAAGTGGCACGGTGATACAGTGACAAAGTAACAAAGTGGCACGGTAATATAGTGACAAAGTAACAACAAAGTGGCACAGTAATATAGTGACAAAGTAAAAACGTGATACAGTAATATAGTGACAAAGTAACAAAGTGGCACGGTAATAAAGTGACAAAGTAATAAAGTGGCACAGTAATATAGTGACAAAGTAACAAAGTGGCACAGTAATATAGTGAAAAAGTAAAAATGTGATACAGTAATATAGTGACAAAGTAACAAAGTGGCAGTGTAATATAGTAACAAAGTAAAAAAGTGACACGGTAATACAGTGACCAAGTAACACAGTGACACGGTGATACAGTGACAAAGTAACACAGTGACACGGTGATACAGTGACAAAGTAACACAGTGACACGGTGATACAGTGACAAAGTAACACAGTGGCACGGTGATACAGTGACAAAGTAACACAGTGGCACGGTGATACAGTGACAAAGTAACACAGTGACACGGTGATACAGTGACAAAGTAACACAGTGACACGGTGATACAGTGACAAAGTAACACAGTGGCACGGTGATACAGTGACAAAGTAACACAGTGACACGGTGATACAGTGACAAAGTAACACAGTGACACGGTGATACAGTGACAAAGTAACACAGTGACACGGTGATACAGTGACAAAGTAACACAGTGACACGGTGATACAGTGACAAAGTAACACAGTGGCAAGGTGATACAGTGACCAAGTAACACAGTGACACGGTGATACAGTGACAAAGTAACACAGTGGCACGGTAATATAGTGACCAAGTAACACAGTGGCACGGTGATACAGTGACAAAGTAACACAGTGGCAAGGTGATACAGTGACAAAGTAACACAGTGGCACGGTAATATAGTGACAAAGTAACACAGTGGCAGGTTACAGTCAAAGTAACACGTGGCAGGTGATACAGTGACAAAGTAACACAGTGGCAAGGTGATACAGTGACAAAGTAACACAGTGGCACGGTAATATAGTGACAAAGTAACACAGTGGCAAGGTGATACAGTGACAAAGTAACACAGTGGCACGGTGATACAGTGACAAAGTAACACAGTGGCACGGTGATACAGTGACAAAGTAACACAGTGACACGGTGATACAGTGACAAAGTAACACAGTGACACGGTGATACAGTGACAAAGTAACACAGTGACACGGTGATACAGTGACAAAGTAACACAGTGACACGGTGATACAGTGACAAAGTAACACAGTGACACGGTGATACAGTGACAAAGTAACACAGTGGCACGGTGATACAGTGACCAAGTAACACAGTGACACGGTGATACAGTGACAAAGTAACACAGTGGCACGGTGATACAGTGACCAAGTAACACAGTGACACGGTGATACAGTGACAAAGTAACACAGTGGCACGGTGATACAGTGACCAAGTAACACAGTGACACGGTGATACAGTGACAAAGTAACACAGTGGCACGGTGATACAGTGACAAAGTAACACAGTGGCAAGGTGATACAGTGACCAAGTAACACAGTGACACGGTGACACAGTGACAAAGTAACACAGTGGCACGGTAATATAGTGACAAAGTAACAACAAAGTGGCACAGTAATATAGTGACAAAGTAACACAGTGGCACGGTGATACAGTGACAAAGTAACACAGTGGCAAGGTGATACAGTGACAAAGTAACACAGTGGCAAGGTGATACAGTGACCAAGTAACACAGTGACACGGTGATACAGTGACAAAGTAACAAAGTGGCACGGTAATATAGTGACAAAGTAACAACAAAGTGGCACAGTAATATAGTGACAAAGTAACACAGTGGCACGGTGATACAGTGACAAAGTAACACAGTGGCAAGGTGATACAGTGACCAAGTAACACAGTGACACGGTGATACAGTGACAAAGTAACAAAGTGGCACGGTAATATAGTGACAAAGTAACAACAAAGTGGCACAGTAATATAGTGACAAAGTAACAAAGTGGCACGGTAATAAAGTGACAAAGTAATAAAGTGGCACAGTAATATAGTGACAAAGTAACAAAGTGGCACAGTAATATAGTGAAAAAGTAAAAATGTGATACAGTAATATAGTGACAAAGTAACAAAGTGGCAGTGTAATATAGTAACAAAGTAAAAAAGTGACACGGTAATACAGTGACCAAGTAACACAGTGACACGGTAATACAGTGACAAAGTAACACAGTGGCACGGTGATACAGTGACCAAGTAACACAGTGACACGGTAATACAGTGACAAAGTAACACAGTGACACGGTAATATAGTGACCAAGTAACACAGTGGCACGGTGATACAGTGACCAAGTAACACAGTGACACGGTAATACAGTGACAAAGTAACACAGTGGCACGGTGATACAGTGACCAAGTAACACAGTGACACGGTAATACAGTGACAAAGTAACACAGTGGCACGGTGATACAGTGACCAAGTAACACAGTGACACGGTAATACAGTGACAAAGTAACACAGTGGCACGGTAATATAGTGACCAAGTAACACAGTGGCACGGTAATATAGTGACCAAGTAACACAGTGGCAAGGTGATACAGTGACCAAGTAACACAGTGACACGGTAATACAGTGACAAAGTAACACAGTGGCACGGTAATATAGTGACCAAGTAACACAGTGGCACGGTGATACAGTGACCAAGTAACACAGTGACACGGTAATACAGTGACAAAGTAACACAGTGGCACGGTAATATAGTGACAAAGTAACAACAAAGTGGCACAGTAATATAGTGACAAAGTAACACAGTGGCACGGTGATACAGTGACCAAGTAACACAGTGACACGGTGATACAGTGACAAAGTAACACAGTGGCACGGTAATATAGTGACAAAGTAACAACAAAGTGGCACAGTAATATAGTGACAAAGTAACACAGTGGCACGGTGATACAGTGACCAAGTAACACAGTGACACGGTAATACAGTGACAAAGTAACACAGTGGCACGGTAATATAGTGACAAAGTAACAACAAAGTGGCACAGTAATATAGTGACAAAGTAACACAGTGGCACGGTGATACAGTGACCAAGTAACACAGTGACACGGTAATACAGTGACAAAGTAACACAGTGGCACGGTAATATAGTGACAAAGTAACAACAAAGTGGCACAGTAATATAGTGACAAAGTAACACAGTGGCACGGTGATACAGTGACAAAGTAACACAGTGACACGGTGATACAGTGACAAAGTAACACAGTGACACGGTGATACAGTGACAAAGTAACACAGTGGCACAGTAATATAGTGACAAAGTAACACAGTGGCACGGTAATATAGTGACAAAGTAACAACAAAGTGGCACAGTAATATAGTGACAAAGTAACACAGTGGCACGGTGATACAGTGACCAAGTAACACAGTGACACGGTAATACAGTGACAAAGTAACACAGTGGCACGGTAATACAGTGACAAAGTAACACAGTGACACGGTAATACAGTGACAAAGTAACACAGTGGCACGGTAATATAGTGACAAAGTAACACAGTGGCACGGTAATATAGTGACAAAGTAACAACAAAGTGGCACAGTAATATAGTGACAAAGTAACACAGTGGCACGGTGATACAGTGACCAAGTAACACAGTGACACGGTAATACAGTGACAAAGTAACACAGTGGCACGGTAATATAGTGACAAAGTAACAACAAAGTGGCACAGTAATATAGTGACAAAGTAACACAGTGGCACGGTGATACAGTGACAAAGTAACACAGTGACACGGTGATACAGTGACAAAGTAACACAGTGACACGGTGATACAGTGACAAAGTAACACAGTGGCACAGTAATATAGTGACAAAGTAACACAGTGGCACAGTAATATAGTGACAAAGTAACAACAAAGTGGCACAGTGGCACGGTGATATAGTGACAAAGTAACACAGTGGCACGGTAATATAGTGACAAAGTAACACAGTGGCACGGTAATATAGTGACAAAGTAACACAGTGGCACAGTAATATAGTGACAAAGTAACACAGTGGCACGGTAATATAGTGACAAAGTAACACAGTGGCACAGTAATACAGTGACAAAGTAACACAGTGGCACGGTAATATAGTGACAAAGTAACACAGTGGCACAGTAATATAGTGACAATGTAACACAGTGGCACGGTGATACAGTGACCAAGTAACACAGTGACACGGTAATACAGTGACAAAGTAACACAGTGGCACGGTAATATAGTGACAAAGTAACAACAAAGTGGCACAGTAATATAGTGACAAAGTAACACAGTGGCACGGTAATATAGTGACAAAGTAACACAGTGGCACGGTAATATAGTGACAAAGTAACACAGTGGCACGGTAATATAGTGACAAAGTAACAACAAAGTGGCACAGTAATATAGTGACAAAGTAACACAGTGGCACGGTAATATAGTGACAAAGTAACACAGTGGCACGGTGATATAGTGACAAAGTAACACAGTGGCACGGTAATATAGTGACAAAGTAACACAGTGGCACGGTAATATAGTGACAAAGTAACACAGTGGCACGGTAATATAGTGACAAAGTAACAACAAAGTGGCACAGTAATATAGTGACAAAGTAACACAGTGGCACGGTAATATAGTGACAAAGTAACACAGTGGCACGGTAATATAGTGACAAAGTAACACAGTGGCACGGTAATATAGTGACAAAGTAACAACAAAGTGGCACAGTATATAGTGACAAAGTAACACAGTGGCACGGTAATATAGTGACAAAGTAACACAGTGGCACGGTAATATAGTGACAAAGTAACACAGTGGCACAGTAATATAGTGACAAAGTAACACAGTGGCACGGTGATACAGTGACAAAGTAACACAGTGGCACGGTAATATAGTGACAAAGTAACACAGTGGCACGGTAATATAGTGACAAAGTAACAACAAAGTGGCACAGTAATATAGTGACAAAGTAACACAGTGGCACGGTGATACAGTGACAAAGTAACACAGTGACACGGTGATACAGTGACAAAGTAACACAGTGACACGGTGATACAGTGACAAAGTAACACAGTGACAATGTCAAAGAGATCAAATGACGTGGTACAAGTTACATGATAATGATTAGGATGATGATAGGACATACCTGATGTTATAATAGTAGGCGCCGCTAGGACCTGTCTAATGTCAGAATACTAGATGCCTGATGTGACATTT
>JACEFZ010022263.1:7500-10000 GCA_014155875.1 Cepaea nemoralis | reverse complement strand
TCTCACTAGACAAGACTCTAAACAAACATAATTTTTAAAAGTTACTTGCATATCCTCTATAGCAGTGGTTCTCAACCGGCTGGGAATCCCCCCACCCCAGCTCCACCAACCCCAGGGGGTAATTTTAGGGTTTCGGGGGGTTGGGGGGGGGGGGGGAAATTAAGATTATTTCAAGATCGCGTTAATACAAGAACAGGTTACTTGATATTGTTTTTCCCTCCATATTTTACGGTTCTGTACTTGTCACCCTTCTGAAATTCGTTTTAAAGCGTAAGTAGACCTGCAAATCACGTTTTATGTTGACTTCTAGACTTGTTATAGTATGTGTTATTAAATTTAGCTTCCATTTTTACGTATACTGTGTAGGGGTAGGGGGAATTTATAGGGAGGAAATACGAAAGGGGGAATTTAGGGTGACATTCCGAACATATGGTGAAGGGGTGCATGGGCCTAAAAATGTTGAGAACCACTGCTCTACTGGACGTCGCAGCCAATCCCAGCATTCTATGGCTCATTGTGATTTCTTGGCACGTTTATGTCCAGTAGTTTGCCATTGATTTCTAAACGACCGGAACTCATGCCATTGTATGAAAACCAACGTAAGACGGCATGTTGCTAAATCTCCCACAGCTGTGTTCCGAACACGGGGTTTCGAATTGCGTGTGTAACCCCTTGGACAAAGAGCCGGCTAACATAATAACTAAAGTACACAAGCAGTGGTGACGTTGTGAGGCACAGTACACGAATGTGTGCCTGTTGTTTTCCCGCGCGATCTACGAATAATTTTGATGGTTAAAAAGGTCAAGCGATCTACGAATACTTTTGATGGTAAAAAGGTCAAGCCTTGACCTCTCAAGACATTTGTTGGCACCCATGCTAGGCTGGGTCGCCCTAGGAGATTAGGTCAGATTTACATTGTCAAAACCGTCGTCATGAGAATCGAACCCACTGAATTCGAGCGTTTGGTCACTACGCTAACAACCGGCTCCCAAAACACAAGCCCCTTAGCAGGAATCTGCTGTATGTGTGTGTCTGCGTGTGGGTGGGTGGGTGGGTGGGTGAGGTGTGTGTGTGTGTGTGTGTGTGTGTGTGTGTGTGTGTATGAAGTGTTAGGACTATCGTATTTTAGACCAAAGTGCATGGAGGATAATGTTGTTAGTCTCTCCCTGCATAGCCAACAGTGATTGCAGAATGGAAACCTCCTCTGACCGCTTGAGTCATTGTTAACGTTACCTCCTAACGATTACACCAACGCGTTCACTGTATTGATCTCAGCTTGGATGTTGAAGTAACCTTCTTCGTTAGCTTGAAAGTTGTCTGAAACTTGCAATGCTGTCTTTTGTATGAATTTAACTTCCTTTTTTAGTTCACTAAGTGGTCCATAGAGTTTATCTCCCACGGATGTTTCTCTAGGCCAGAAGCTTTGCCTAGATATGTTGTATATTGGGCAGTCTTCAAGTATGTGATCTGCTGCCTGCAGCGTCATTTCACATGTGCACATGGCTGATACCTCAATCTCGATTTTTGTATATAGCAGCGCTAGATTTTATTAGAATGGAGCAAGTCAAATGGTTCGGCCATGTAACTAGGCTACTAGCTAACAGTATACCACAACAAGCAATGATGTACAGACCAGATGGAAGAAGAGGAGGCTGACCATGTAAACGATGAAATTGGGGAATAGCATGGGAATCTTGATTCTCGAGTCCATGGGAATCTCGATATATGAAGACCAAAAACGGGCACTTTCCCGCTCTTTATGCTTCACCTCGAAACCGCAAGGTACAAGAAGAACAAGATGAGATGAATGTGGTGCGTAATCTATTGCGTAGAATAATGATTTGTTCTGGTTTGTCCATAAAGTGGTAGTCGTCTTTAGCAGGTTTTGGTGGCTTTCTAACTGATTTAATTCTTGTGTGGTGTCTGTGTGTCTGTGTGTGTCTGTGTATGTCTGTGTATGTCTGTCTGCGTGTCTGTCTGTGTGTGTGTTTGTCTGTGTGTGTCTGTCTTGTGTCTCTCTGTGTCTGTCTGTGTGTGTGTGTCTGTGTATGTCTGTGTGTGTGTGTGTGGGGGGGGGGGGGGGGGGGGGGGGAGGTATATAACGCGTACATCATGTTATTTTTCTACTGCTCCTTCCTTACTTAATCTACCAGCTTTCTCGTGTCCGGGTACTCCACAGTGAGATACAGATGAGCATGACAAGTACGATTAGTGGTTAACAGTGTACCCAGAAATATCATTTGTAGGGGAACCATTGATGTCAGTGAAACAGCACATAAATACACACACAGGTATTGATACACACTCTTAGAAGTGAGGAATGGAAGAAGAAATATTAGAGGTCGCACAATAATGTCGCATGTTCTTTGCAAAACTTGGGATTAACTCCAAGTACATTTTCTCGGCAAATGTACGTTTACTAGTTTTGTCGTTGTTTTCTCAACGAGCAGTAAGCATTGAGCCCTACTGACCTGTGTATGGGATGACCCTCTATTCCTTT
>JACEFZ010022263.1:0-5000 GCA_014155875.1 Cepaea nemoralis | reverse complement strand
TCTTCTTCTTCTTCTTCTTTCTTCTTCTCTCTTCTTTTCTTCTCTTCTTCTCTTCTTCTTCTTCTTTTCTTCTTCTTCTTCTTTCTTCTTCGTCTTCGTCTTCTTCGTCTTCTTCTTCTTCTTCTTCTTCTTCTTCTTCTTCTTCTTCTTCTTCTTCTTCTTCTTCTTCTCTTCTTCTTCTTCTTCTTCTTCTTCTTCTTCTTCTTCTTCTTCTTCTTCTTCTTCTTCTTCTTCTTCTTCTTCTTCTTCCGTCTCCGCCTCCTCTTTCTTCTACCTCCTCCTCCTTGTTCTCTTACGGGACCTCGTGTTTTTAGCCCTTACCAAAAAGTCTAGGTATCCGATCTCATCACCCAAGAGTATTTAAGGACGTGTATGGAGCACAATGATGATATCCCAACGTATCACCAATTAACTAACATATGTTAAACACATTATACGATACTAGAACAAACAATCCACAGGTATTGAGTGGCACTCACTAGAAGTAGATTGATTGATTGATTGATTGATGATTGATTGAGTGACTGATTTAGGAATCGACATCACAGCATTCGGGGCATTCCCATAAGTGCTCCGTCCCCATCCTCAGCAGCCAGCGAAGAGTTCCAACACTAATAGTACCAGTAGCAACCTGATTATAAGTCCGTCTCGCCTTTCCTCTGAGCGTTGAGCGTCGGCCAGATCCCCTCGTCACTCCTCGCTGTCTCATTCTTGTCAGACCATGGTAATCCATTTGCTCCTCCGAGGTGTGCACGTGCTCCCACAAGGCCGCAACCACATCTGCCTTGTCATGTATCAATACTCCACCAAGTTCTGCAGAGCCAGCCAATCTGTCCGCCTGTTAATTTCCCAGCGCACCGGCATGCCCTGGAGAAAAGATCCATAGAAGTAGAAGGACCATTTAAACCCTTTACTTGTATTTATGTGCAGTCTTAGAGGCCTCACGATGCTCCTCAAGTCATCTAACAGGGCCCTTTGTTTTACTTGTTACTTGGTAGTCTCGTGGGTTTAGCAAGAATGGATGTTTCTACATCGCCATTATCAAGTGCCTTGCCAGCTGGCGTAGGCGATCATGCGTCTTCATAAATTGCGATCTCCGACGGCATAGATCAGTTCGTGTGTTGACTTCCTTCCGTGCCATAACACAAAGCTGTCAAGAAATTTCTCTCGTTGTCTTCCTCTGTCTCTATTTCCACAAATCTTTCCGGTTGTCACAACATGTTCCACTTTGTGCTTTTCATAATGTGACCCAATACATGATGACTGCTTCTTTCTGATGTCTGTGATAAATTCTCTGTGTCCCCCTATGCATGTCCAGATTGCTCATTTTGGCTATCCGTTAAATTTTCAGCATTTTTCTATAAAACCACTTCTCCAAGACTTCCAAGTATTTCGTCTGTTTACTAACTGGTGCGGGTTCGCAGCTGTATGTTAAAACTAGTTCTATGTAACATGCAAGAACTCTTTTTCTAACTTCCAAGGACAAAGATTTATTGCACCAAATGTTCTTCACATGATGGAATGCAGTTGTTTGCTGGTCGTATTCTGTATAAAGGCAATGAATGAATTCTATATGGAGACAATGAATGAATTCTATATAGAGACAATGAATGAATTCTATATAGAGACAATGAATGAATTCTTTACAGAGACAATGAATGAATTCTATATAGAGACAATGAATGAATTCTATATACAGACAATGAATGAATTCTATATAGAGACAATGAATGAATTCTATATAGAGACAATGAATGAATTCTATATAGAGACAATGAATGAATTCTATATAGAGACAATGAATGAATTCTATATAGAGACAATGAACACACACACATCCACACACACACACATCCACACACACACACACACACACATCCACACACACCCACACACACACACACACATCCACACACACACACATCCACACACACATCCACACACACATCCACACACACATCCACACACACACACATCCACACACACACACACACATCCACACACACACACATCCACACAAAACACATACACACATCCACACACACATCCACACACACACACATCCACACACACACATCCACACACACACATCCACACACACATCCACACACACATCTACATCCACACACACATCCACACACACCCACACACCACCCACACATACACACATCCACACACACACGCACACACAACAACCACACACTCACACACACACCCCCACACACACACCCACACACACAACAACCACACACACACACACAACCAAACACACACACACCACCACACACACACCCAAACAACAACCACACACACACACACACAACAACCACACACACACACAACAACCACACACACACACAACAACAACCACACACACACACACACAACCACACACACACACACAACAACCACACACACACAACAACAACCACACACACACACACAACAACCACACACACACAACAACCACACACACACACACAACCACACACACACACAA
Organism: Cepaea nemoralis; assembly: GCA_014155875.1. Lineage (NCBI taxonomy): Eukaryota > Metazoa > Mollusca > Gastropoda > Stylommatophora > Helicidae > Cepaea > Cepaea nemoralis. The sequence continues at coordinate 2,500 of JACEFZ010022263.1, read as the reverse complement.
CAACCACACACACGCACACACACAACAACCACACACACACAACAACCACACGCCGATACAACGACACTTTTATTTATTACATTGGCACATTGCAGTCTTGACAGACAATAGTCTGTTACATTGTGCTTCAAAAAGGCTTAATATATACAACCCATGGCGGTGGCGAATGTGACTGATAAGGCCGATTCGCGCTGTAAATGTTCGTTCACAGTAGATGCATGTGAACACATGATCATTTTCACCATCATGCACCATTTTACGTCTCACACGCTCGGTGTGTGACTTATCTGCAATAATTTTATCCTTTTTTAAAATTTCATTTCTGATGTTTGCCCTCCGTGCAACACGTTCAGCGGCGACTTGCTCCCACTGTGCATTATCAACGCCTGTATCAATCATGTCCCGTTTACACACATCTTTGTGTCGCAGTAGAGGCCGACCCTGAGATCTCTTACCAATCTGTAATTCACAAAAAAAGATGTCCTTTGGTATTTTACCATCATCCTTCCTCCTAAGATGTCCTGTCCATCTAAGTCTACGAAGACTAAGCATGGAATAAACCGTCACACAACCTGAGCTTTCCAATACTTCAGTATTTGTGATATTGTCTTGCCACTTAATACCAAGAATCCTTCGCAGACACCGCATATGAAAGCTGTTTAAACGTTTCTCTTGGTGTGAGTAAGTTGTCCAGGCTTCACTGTCGTAAAAAAAGAGTACTAAGGACACAGGCTTGATAGACAAGGACTTGTGTTTTGGCAGTAAGCTTCCTGTTCTCCCAGACTCTTTTTCTTAACCTGTTCATTGTTGTTGCTGCCTTACCAATCCTGAGGTTGATTTCCTTATCTAGAGATAATTTGCTATATACCTCTGATTCTTGATATGTAAAATAGTCTACTATCTCTAGTTCGGCGTGGTCAATAAAGATTGATGGTACTCCATGTGCACCTTGTGACATAATCTGTGCCTTCCTTTTTCTAAATGTTAAACCAAATTCAGAACAAACATTGGAGAATGCAGATAGTAGATGTTGTAATTCTTCCTCTGAGCGGGTCGTAATTGCAGCATCATCTGCAAAAAGCAACTCTCTGTTCAGTACCCTCCTAATTTTGGTCTTGACCTTCAATCTCTGAGCATTATAGAGGCCGCCATCTGAGCGTGAGTAAATGAATATACCACCATCCTGATCACGAAAGGCATATTTCAGTAGAAGTGAAAAGTATATTCCAAAGAGGGTGGGAGCTAGTTCAAACTCTTCTGAAGTTGCACCATCAAACTTGATTATACCCTTCATGCCTGTGTGGAACGATTCCACAATAGACAGAAGAGTTGGTGGGCAGCCAATCTTCTTTAGTGCCTTGAACAGCCCCTCACGACTGACCAAATCAAATGCCTTTGTGAGGTCGATGAAGGCAATAAACAGTGGTTGATTCTGTTCACGGCATTTGTCTTGCATTTGTCGCAATGAGAATATCATATCAATGGTTGACCTGTTCTGTCGGAAACCTCACTGTGATTCGGAGTAGACTTGATCTCCTAGGACTTGAAGTCTGCGCAGAACAATGCCGGCAAATACTTTCCCAACAGTACACAGAAGTGAGATAACCCTATAGTTGTTACAGTCGCTCCGATCGCCCTTGTTCTTGTACAGTGTTATGGTGCTTGAGTCTTTGAAATCCTAAGGGACTTGTCCTTCTCGCCAGCATAGCTCTATTAGTTAGTGGATCTATAGAGGAGTGTGTCTTGCCGACTCGTTATAACCTCTATCGGAATCCCATCTTACTTGGAGCCTTGCCAGATTAAAGTTCATTTATAGCACAATTAACTTCTGTTATGGTTTGAAGCGTGTGCATGTGGTCAAGAGTTGGTAGTGCCTCTATGGCGTTGAGGGCATCATCCGCTAACTTGGTCTCACTTGAGTAAAACTCCATATAGTGCTCTACCCATCTATCCATCTGCTGTTTCTTATTTGTGATGATTTCTCCGCTCAAGGTTTCCAGTGGTGCACTTCTTTTGATCATTGGACCACAGGATTTCTTTATCCCTTCATACATGCTCCTGATATGTCCCTTGTCACTTGCATTTTGAACTGGACTCACATAACCTGATCCAATAGTCATTTTCACACTGCCTGGCAGCCTTTTGCACATCTTTCCTAGCTTGCTTCAGCTCACTGAGAGTTTTACGCGTTGTTCTTTACTTGATTCTTAAAAGAGCTTTCTTCTTTTTATCAATCAAGGGCTGCAGTGTCTGACTGTTTGCCAGCAAACCAGTCCTTCCTCTTATGATCCACAGGTGCCGTAAACCCCTACGGCAGTTTTATAAAGAGTTTCCTTAAGTTTACCCCACTTTTCACTTACTGTACAAATTTATGATGTATCAGTTAAAGCGTCTTCAAAGTTGCTGTTGGAACTCAAAAACTTATCAGGATCGAGGGTGTTACTAACATCAATACTGGGGCTAGATTTGTGTTTAGCCTGTGTAGATTCTCTTTCGTTTT
>JACEFZ010022262.1:72500-88147 GCA_014155875.1 Cepaea nemoralis | reverse complement strand
CCCCCCCCCCCCCCCCCCCCCCCCCCCCCCCACCACATCGGTCAATGTGTCCAGCGACCCATTAATCAGCTTCACCAGAAAGCATTTCTTGTGTTATTTCTAATCCCGCAATATTCCTTTCTTGGGCAATACATCAAACTTTAACATCGTAAAAAAATGTCCGAGGTAATTGGACAGAATCCGTTTCTGTTTATGTTGGTAGGGCAGCTCGAGCAAACACAAACTTTAGCCAAGCCTGCAGATGATTCCAGTCTATCTCAGGTAAACGGGATCACCGTGGCGAGGTGCTTCCACCTCGTGTTCTGAAGGTTGCGAATTCGATTCCTTGACACGTCGTTCGGTTCAAGAGTGCAATTTTCTCAGAGACTTCTATGAGACTGAGTTAGATGTAATAAAAGCCGATGCGATGACGTCGACCATCTGACCCTTTCAACCCCTTGACTTCAATAAGGGCTGCATGGCTGGGTCTCATTCAGCAGACGACTGTTGCGTTTGTGAGCCAATCAGAACGTTTGATCTTGTTTATGCTTTAATACAGCGGATAATGGCAACATAAATGATCATTGCAAGGCAGCGGTTCTCACAAAGTTGCGAGTATGTACCCAGTATGGATAGAGTTTCTGTAAGTAAACTAGACAGCTTGTATGTACCCAGTACGGATAAGACAGAGTTTCTGTAAGTAAACTATGAGCAGGGTAACACAATATGGCGTTCCTTCCCACTACCTTACCTAACTGGACACCTTGATTCCATCAGACGTAAGCGCATGTGGTCGGCGATGTGTGTTCCCTCGTGCACGGGTAATCTGTCATAAACTGTCATTTACTGCCAATATATAGCTTATGGGAATGCCCCGAATGTTGTGATGGCGGATCTTAAATCAATCAATCAATTACTGCCATATAGCACCTTGCGGTGTATGGCAGGGGGGTCTTGAGCCTGAGGAATTAAGGCCGTCTGACTAGTGCAGTCGCCGCGAACTGATCATTCATGCATAATATCGCGCCTCCTTTGATCTACCTCGGTGTCCCACCTGAAGGCCAGCCATTCGGCCAATTCTTCCTCACGAACACCGACATAGCCCGGACAGTAAAGCCAGGTCAGCTCAGACAGCTGTGGTGAGATGAAGAGACGCGTTGGTCAGTACAGGGCCTGATTTCAGACACAGAGTTTCAGGTGAGATAGGACTCTTACGACAGGTAACAGAGCAAATATACCGTGGACACGTCGCTACATGCAGGACTGCTAGAGATCGCGCATCCAGTCAGAAATCGCTCGTCGGTAGGCGTCCAGTGGTTTTGCATGTATCACATTGTACCGGGAGGGCGCGCTTTAGCGATGCTATTCTTGGCCTGCATGTGCGTGAATAGTCCGTCTGTCCGATAGATATCTGGTTGATCCTGCCAGTAGTCATATGCTTGTCTCAAAGATTAAGCCAGTTTTACCCTACTGATGACAGGTCCTTGCTACGGTAATCCTGCTCAGTACGAGAGGAACCGCAGGTTCAGACATTTGGTTCACAGTGCTTGGCTGATAAGCCAATGGTGCGAGACTACCATCTGAGGGATTATGGCTGAACACCTCTAAGTCAGAATCCCGCCCGGATGTGCAACGATATTCTTAGCACCACTGCGTCGGGAGGCAACGATATGGTCGGGACCAGGGGCTTCGGTCTCTGCCCGACCTGGTCGAGCCGCAGCAAGACAGGTAGTAAAATGCCTCGTAATTTAATTAGTGACGCGCATGATGGGTGATCGGCGGCTTGACAATCCGCCATCATAAAACTATCCGTTGTCACAGAATCATATTTCTGGCTCCAAATGTTGGACGCTTCGCACAAGCTTGTTGAATTCCTTGGAGGGCCCATTCGGCGGCCAGGGGAACATCCAGGAGCTGCAACGGGTAGCAGCGGGTGGCCAGACATGGAGAGCCATGACGTCTGCCCTATGCGCCGCCTTAGGCTCAAAAAGAAAGACTAGACAAGACTAGATCGTAACGCTTAGCGGCCTCGTTAGGGTAGTTACAAGGTCTTGCTGATAATATGATTCGCGCGGTCGGGCGAGGATTTCACCACTCGCTCTGTTAAGAGAGGGATAGCCTGGTCACTTATTCCTTATTTATTCCTTACGCATTCAGTTCTGCAAAATATGCTGGCCCTAAACTTGACAGGCCCACGTAGTAGGTTTCTGCTTCGGGACTTCTTTCTTTTCCCGGTAGCGGAGAAATTAACGTATCAGTTAATGGAGAAACTCGAAAGTATTCCCGAGCCTTGAATTACTGATAACATTTGTTGAACAATGCCAATATAGACCGTATTGGGGTTGGTTACTCGCGCAAGTGCACTCAAAGCAGCGCTGTGCTAATGCGAGTATCGTCTGCTGATTGCATGACGGGGGGACAAGCTGGTTGTAGCGTGTCTGTGATGTGTTTAAGTCATCGCATTTCTGCAATAATTGGTGGGAAAGAAGAGATGAGGTGGGGGTGATGTAGGCCGACAGATTTAGTGTGCAACATAGTGGATTACTAGACAGGTGCGTGGGAGAAGATGGGTGAGGGGAGTGGGGTTGGGATGTATCTGTGCAGAGGAAGATAGACAGAGAGGAATATGGAGAGACAAGGGAGGGCAAGAGTGACAAGACAGAGAGATAGACAGACAGCTAGAGAGACAAGACGGAGAGATAGAGACAGGGAGACAACATATAATCTATAGATCAGCTTGTAAAACAGGGAGGCAACGTATAATCTATAGATCGGCTTGTAAAACAGGGAGACAACATATAATCTATAAAGTGCATGCAAAACTGGGAGACAACATATAATCTATAAAGCGACTTGTAAAACAGAGAGACAAAATTTAATCAACAGAGCGATTGTAAAACAGTGAAACAATATATATATATATATATATATATACATATACATATATATATATATATATATATATATATATATATATATATATATATATATATATATATATATATATATATAATCTATAGAGCAGCTTGTAAGACAGGGAGATTATTAACACACAGAGAGCGGCTTCAGGTCAGGTCTTAGTCAGATATGGCTGAGCTACCGTATGACAGACAGTACACGGCACTACCTGCTTTCTGTTAGCGCCGAATGTTGGGATGTCAGGTCTTAGTCAGATATGACTGAGCTACCATATGACAGTAGACGGTATTACCTGCTTTCTGTTAGCACCGAATGTTCGGCGACGCTCACCAAACCCGACACCCCCATATCGTGCCAAAGGCCTTGAGTCACTGTCATTTAAACTGTCATTTACTGCCAATATAGTACCTTGCGGTGTATGGCAGGGGGGTCTTTGGAAGGGGCGTAATTGAGAGGGTACAAGCCTTACCCTAATGCGAGAATATCATGGCAGGGCAGGCTGGGCCCTGAGCCTTGGTCGGCAACTGGTCTAAGATTGAAGTTCCGACGGGCGGACAGTTAGAGTACTGCTTTGCTGATCCTGCAGCTTGTATTGGATGTATTGGTGTCACCTTTCCTCTGGAGTAAACTAGACAGGCCGAGAGAAGGATCATGCTGCATGAGCAACACATGGTCTTTAAATTCAGCCTAGGCTTTGTGTTATGGAGAGATATAACTCTAATTTACAGTGTTATGGAGAGATATAACTCTAATTTACGGTGTTATGGAGAGATATAACTCTAATTTACAGTGTTATGGAGAGATATAACTCCACACATACACACGTTGCTTGGCATGAGCTGGCCTGTGCTACACAGCGAGAAGAAAAGCAGAAGAGAAGGTGGAAAGGGTCAGACAGAAGTAAAAGACCCTTTTACGGAACTACAGTCCTCCTGGATACATAGTGTTTGCCCAATATATAGACCCGTCGTCGATATCATGTTGGTCGCGTTTACTTCTCATGATATTTCCCGGTACCCAATTTAGGCTGAGTCGTCCTGGAAAGTCAGGTCAAGGTGTAAAAACTCTGCCCGGGTGGATCCCGGCAAGATGAACACATCTGATTAAGACGAGGACATAAGTGGATTATTTTGCATTCAGTGTTGATTTGATTCTCTTGCCGACGGTCCTTTAACTGTTATCTGACATGTTTGTGATGTGTCCTTTAACTGTTATCTGACATGTTTGTGATGTGTTTTTAACTGTTATATGACATGTTTGTGATGTGTGCCTGTCTCAGCCAGTCTCGCGTCCGACGGTCGTGGGTTCGAGAGCAATTTTTACGGAGACTCGAGACTAAGGAATAAGGGTCGTCACTGGAGTTACGGAGTTCGTGCTCCGTGTGACGCTTTCCGCAGGCCGCTCCGTGGAGAGAGATCGATTGTCACGAAACAAAGTTAGCTCTTATTGCGTTTTGGGTGCACAATACGATTTGGTCGAATAGCGCACTTTAAATGAACACTTGAGTGAAGCGACCGTTGAAAAACGGTCAAACGAGCGACGACCATGGCAAGGAACGCATGGCTCAGAGTCAAGAGTCGGCAATGACAAACTATATATTTCCGCCGATGTTTCATAGTTTAGAGTAGTATCATTTCATATCTGTATAGTATAGTCTGTTCAATAGAATGATTGCGTGATCATGTGAAACAATATGAACCGTGTCATCAGAAGAGAAACGTTAAATTGTGAAAGAACCGTCGTCCTGTCATGCTTGAGGTTTGTGTATGTCGTTCTCATCCATGACAATGCAGTTCGAATTATAACATGATAAGCAGCAACATCATCACAATACTAACAACCACACCATAACAAGATCTTGCAATGACACCGAACAATATGAGATAAAACCCGGTACAATGAAGCGGACACCTTGCTTTTAACCCGTTTTAGCGTATAACAGCCGCTGATTTTCCCCACCTCTGTCTCATTTCAAGCCGGCTCTGATACGAACGGGTTACAAACACAATTCGCAATCCCACATACCAGTTCGAAACACATTAGCAGGCGATTTGGAAGCAAACGGCCTTGCGCTGGTTTTCAGACAAGGATATGAGTGCCAGTCGTTCAGAAATATATGAAAAACTACTGAACTAGTAGTATATTGGTTACACACCCACGTCACACGCCAGTGATCCTGGGTTAGTTTCCGGGTCCGGTCAAGGATATGCACTAGTGACGAGCTCAAACGAGAGCGAAACTCGAGTCTGGTGCTTCCAGATTGACGTGGACGAGGCCTTAGGTTCGTACTGGAATACGATCAGCGTTGCCAGTTGTGGGTTGTGCTCAATCTTTAAATCTCAAATCCCGAAATAAACAAATAAATAAACTACTGAACATAAAAGTTTGCCAAGAAAACACAAACAGCCAAAAAATGCTCGGGCTGACTGAGACGTCTTGTAAGGGATATGCAGCTAACGTGTTATTTAAAAAAAATTTTTTTTTTATTTCTCACTGTGCAAATATGAAAGATGCTGACAACAGCAGACAAGGGCAATACATCGAAACAAAAACGCTAGGTTGTGATCTTGCGGAGATGCAACAAATACCTACACTGTACCTGTCAACTACGCCAGGCACGCGATGCCAGCATCTCTCCACACGTTTCCTAGCTTCGGCTACAATTACTTGTGTGTGGGTTTGTTATGTTCACATTCGGGGTGCCACAATGTTGTTGGGGGTGGGAGGGGATAAAAAAAACACGACAACAACAATATTGAGGAGGTATGCATAATTTCTTATAGAAGATAAAGAGAGGTGTGAGACATTGGTGTTTATTACTTCTTATTCAAAAAATCTATATCTATAAAACAGAGTGTATGTTTGTGTGTTTGTGGGTATTTATGTATTGGATGCGTTCGATAACGGTACATCCGATTGAGATGAAATTTTCTACACGTCTTCCTTTCATTCCTGTGCAACCGACTATAATAATTTCTTAATGTAAAATCTTCTACTTATTTAATAACATTTACTTTTCCATTTTCATTATATAATGTCTATATAGCAGGGGGACTTCACTCTAGAAAAGTTATTTCAAGGGGCATAACTTTTAATAACATTTCTATATATTTTATAGTCATATTGTTGGACTTACTTGCACTATTGTTAAACTCTTTGTCTATAGTTATTTTCAGGCATGTGAGTTATAATAAATAATGATATAATCTTTAAGGCATTTTCAAAGTTTGCATAAAAATAATGCATAATGCATAACATTGTAACCCATCTTTTTCTGCTTACAGAACTTATCAACTGTCATGTCGGTGATTAAAAACTGTTTTCATTAAAAATAATGAATGGTGTGTGGAAGGACATTCTTTTAAGTTACTGTGCGCCAGGAGCTGGGCGAAACCACGCCGGGTCAGATAGATAGACAGACAGACAGATAGTCGGGAACGGAAGCTTATTTGACTACTTATATGAATTAAATGACATGCTCCCCACCAGGGACTGGGTGAAGCCGGGCCGGGTCAGACAGACAGACAGATAAACAGACAGTCGGGAACGGGAGAGCTTATATGACTACGTATATGAATTAAATGAGATGCTCCCCACCAGGGACTAGGTGAAGCCGGGCCGGGACAGACAGACAGACAGATAGACAGACAAACAGATAGTCGGGAACGGGAGAGGTTATATGACTACGTATATGAATTAAATGAGATGCTCCCCACCAGGGACTGGGTGAAGCCGGGTCAGACAGACAGATAGACAGACAGACAGATAGTCGGGAACGGGAGAGCTTATATGACTACTTATATGAATTAAATGAGATGCTCCCCACCAGGGACTGGGTGAAGCCGGGCCGGGTCAGCCAGACAGACAGACAGACAAACAAGTAGACAGACAGACTGATAGATAGATAGATAGATCCCCTCCAGGGCCTGGGCGAAGCCGGGCCGGGTCAGCTAGTAAAATATAAAGGGCATCTGTTGAATCCTCCCCCCTACTCCACCGTTTCCCAAGACTGGCTGGTTCTGCACTCCTTGGGGAGGAGATGTTGGCACACGGCTGGGTCTGCATCCCGTGGTGGGATGTTGGTACACGGCTGGTTCTGCATTCCTTGGGGACAGGGATGTTGGCACACGGCTGGGTCTGCAACCCGTCGTGGGATGTTGGTACACGGCTGGGTCTGCACCCCGTGGTGGGATGTTGGTACACGGCTGGGTCTGCACCCCTTGGGGACAGGGATGTTGGTACACGGCTGGGTCTGTACCCCTTGATGGGATGGTGGTACACGGCTGGGTCTGCACCCCTTGGGGACAGGGATGTTGGTACACGGCTGGGTCTGTACCCCTTGGTGGGATGTTGGTACACGGCTGGGTCTGTACCCCTTAGTGGGATGTTGGTACACGGCTGGGTCTGTACCCCTTGGTGGGATGTTGGTACACGGCTGGGTCTGTACCCCTTGGTGGGATGTTGGTACACGGCTGGGTCTGCGCCCCTTGGGGATAGGGATGTTGGTACACGGCTGGGTCTGTACCCCTTGGTGGGATGTTGGTACACGGCTGGGTCTGTACCCCTTGGTGGGATGTTGGTACACGGCTGGGTCTGTACCCCTTGGTGGATGTTGGTACACGGCTGGGTCTGCACCCTTGGTGGGATGGTGGTACACGGCTGGGTCTGTACCCCTTGGTGGGATGTTGGTACACGGCTGGGTCTGTACCCCTTGGTGGGATGTTGGTACACGGCTGGGTCTGTACCCCTTGGTGGGATGTTGGTACACGGCTGGGTCTGTACCCCTTGGAGGGATGTTGGCACACGGCTGGGTCTGTACCCCTTGGTGGGATGTTGGTACACGGCTGGGTCTGTACCCCTTGGTGGGATGTTGGTACACGGCTGGGTCTGTACCCTTGGTGGGATGGTGGTACACGGCTGGGTCTGCGCCCCTTGGGGATAGGGATGTTGGTACACGGCTGGGTCTGTACCCCTTGGTGGGATGTTGGTACACGGCTGGGTCTGTACCCCTTGGTGGGATGTTGGTACACGGCTGGGTCTGTACCCCTTGGTGGGATGTTGGTACACAGCTGGGTCTGCACCCCTTGGAGATGGGGATGTTGGTACACGGCTGGGTCTGTACCCCTTGGAGATGGGGATGTTGGTACACGCTGGGTCTGCACCCCTTGGAGATGGGGATGTTGGTACACGGCTGGGTCTGCACCCCGTGGTGGGATGTTGGTACACGGCTGGGTCTGCACCCCTTGGGGAGGGGGGTGTTGGTGCACGGCTGGATCTAAACACCTTGGGGACGGGGGTGTTGGTGCACGGCTGGGTCTGAAAATATAAATGCATAGAAAACAAAATCCGCGATTATGAACAAAGATAGTGCAAAGCCACGTTGAAAATTAACATGAATGGAAAGACACTTGAAAAAAAAAGTCAACGGTGTTTTTCTTATAATTATCGCCCGTGTTACCCCGATCCATAAGGGAAGCGGAGAATATAAACACTGCAACCTACCTTACATGTCGTAGAGGAAAAAATGGCAGTAGCCCCATGTGTTTATAGTGTGTGTGTGTGTATGTGTGTGTGTGTGTGCGTGGGTGCGCGCGCGCTCTTGTGTTTCCCTCCCAAACAAGTACATTAAAATCGCGACAAGCAAACGCTATTAGGAATGCAATCAGACCCTCTGGAGAGGCACCCGGGGTTGCAAGATGAGATGGGTTTCCGATCAGCAAAATCAATGCTCTGTCCCAAACTAATGTTCCCTCTTCTAGCCAGATAATCGTCTGCCAGCTCTTCACACCAGCCAAACTAGCCTCACATAAACTTTACAATCAAATTACGTCACTTCCTCCCTGGCCTCGTTCTCGTGTTGTTCTCTTCCACGCATCGATTCATTCGCCAACACTGATCTCTAGCTATTTATAAATACACCCAAGCACCTTCTAAACGTATCCATGCGCATAGTTTTCCTTTCATCCATCACTATCACGGACCTTATTGGCATAAAGGTTAGCGCGCTTAGTTGCCAAGACGGATGTCGGCGCGGCTGAAAGATTTACTCCTGAAACATTCTCTTCTGATCGCGGTGGAGTAGGTTCGTCCCACACAACGGTCTGTTTGGACTTAAATGTTGAGTTCTCGTCCTTGGCTTGGGGACGTAAAGTATCAGTAGCTCAGACGTAGGAGAAGGGTTTGCCTGATGGCGAAGGACACTGGAAATAGGGAAAGCTAACGCTCTCGCAAAACATCCCAGTACATTCATTAGTAGTAGCAACATCTAGTAGAAGTATGTGTGCGGACTATACTTGAGTTCAAGGCGAGCGAATGCACACAAAATACATGAACCTATATATTATATACTCATTTACCTACATATAAACCTACATATAATACCCCAATGTACCTAATGATAAACCTACATATTATATACTCATTTACCCACATATAAACCTACATATAATACCCCAATGTACCTAATGATAAACCTACATATTATATACTCATTTACCTACATATAAACCTACATATAATACCCCAATGTACCTAATGATAAACCTACATATTATATACTCATTTACCCACATATAAACCTACATATAATACCTCAATGTACCTAATGATAAACCTACATATTATATACTCATTTACCCACATATAAACCTACATATAATACCTCAATGTACCTAATGATAAACCTACATATTATATACTCATTTACCCACATATAAACCTACATATAATACCTCAATGTACCTAATGATAAACCTACATATAATACACCTTTTCACAAACCCATAAATCTACATATCATACACACATCCATAAACCTACACATCAAACACCCATTTAACCACCCATAAAACATATAATTTATTTACCCACCATAAACCTACCTATCATAACCCATTTACCCACCCAAACACATACATATCACATGCCCATTCATTTATATATAAACCTAAAAAGAAAACACCCAATTTATCATCCTACACATCTACAACCTGACTAGCATGCAGACAAGTGTTACTATTCAGTCGACAGCAAGTACGATTACAGAGACCATCCCACTCCGCCCTACACACATACTCCCCCAACCTCTAACTGAACAGTGTTTATGTTTTTCTTAAAACCTTCTTTCTACCTTCTCATCCCCCCACTTGTGTACTCTTTTCTTTAGGTTTATTTCGCAATTCCATGATCTCATTAGGATGCATCCTCGCTCACCTCGCAGCATGAATATAATTAGATCATGCCATTGTGTTGCATTTTCTTTGGTTCGTATCAGATTTATTTCTAAGATTGTTTTATAAATCGCGACCTTCGTCTCTTGGGGCACCTTCCTCTGGTAATAATAGGATGATGGGGTCGTCTTTAAATAGTGGAAGACCTAAAAACAGTCAGAGAAGAGAATTAAAGACAGGGATGAACTATATGAAAAGGGCATGGGGAAAAAAAGCTGCAGGAAATACCCACAGACAAGACGACCTGGTGGGAGTAAGTTGGGGGGGGGGGGGGGCCTATATTCACTGGGGGATAACAAGGAAAAGAAGAAAAAGAAGGATCGTTCTTGGTCCTATTTTAATATGTGGAATCAACACCTTGTGCCACATATTTTGAAAGACAGAAGATTAAATGGTTTGGCTATCTTGTTAGAATGCAACACCATCAACTACCAACACTGTGCGCTGATCTCAAAGAAGATCTGATACTAAAATCAAAAGATACGAGAAGAACATGGATTGACGACATCAAAGACATTGTACAATCACATGAACCTTTCTAATGCCACCCACAGGGCGCTGGAACGTCCACTATACTTCCCACTCGGCGCTTGGCGGCAAATGTGGAAGATAATGATGATGATGATGTTCCCTTTGGACACTGTATTGGAGTCCCTTGACAATGAACGACCTAAAACATGTGGATCAAACATTATCAACCAGCCTGTCTGCATGTGCTGTGCTGAACCACGACCCGGTTACATCCTAATATACCTTTCTGCACATGTGAAATCCAGTACCGGTCTTACACACCCAGATCGTTTCTGAGCTCGGAGACGGGAAAGAAGCCTCTGCAACAACCCTCGTGAAGATGGTATTGTGCTACCGGATGGGGAGGAAAGCTCCACACTAAACACACCCTGATAGACCCAAGGCCTTTTCGAGCTATGTGAACTGAATGTAAATGAATCAGACGCAGAACTTTCTTTCGTTCGCTTGCGTGATTGCGTCATCATGACATCCTTGTGTATGTGCTGCGTCTCCTGGCTGGTTTGCCTCCGTCTTCAGCACATTTCATTTGCTAGAGTATACTGGCCTTACTCAAGTTTAGATATGTATGCGTGTCTACGCATGTATGTACGTACATACATATCTAGAGCAGTCTGGTTTTACGGCGCCAGCGACTCGCCGTCGCCCCTTCTCCTGTTAATTAAAAAGAGTTCCACCACACAAAAGCCAGGAGTTGGACTTTTGCTGCCAGAAGTGATGGGGATATTTTCAAGATTGAGCGCTCATCCCAATTCTGGGAGAGGGGGGGGGGGGGGGTCGCTAATATAACAGCAATTGAGAACCACTTAAGAGCTGAAACTAAGTCTTACACAGTGTCAACAATAAATCAATCAACCAGCAGAGGGATGCTGAATAGCTCCGTTTAACCTATAACATTATAAATGAGACCTGTTACTGTATACTATTCATAGAGTCACTTCGTTCTTCGCTTTAGAACCTACTCTGGACTTTCAATGGTGCATTACAGTGCCATCTCATCTTTTCTGAGTCTGAAAGCTCGAGCTGAGTTCTGCTCTTCCCCATGGGCTTTCTTCTGTGTGCTTCTTTGGGTTGACTTCAGGGTTCTGTACTCGTCGTCTTCTTCTGTTCTTCTGCTCTTTCGATCTGATGGCTTTCTTAGATTTTTCAAAGGCTATTGAAGTCTCGTCAAGCTCTCTCTCTCTCTCTCTCTCTCTCTCTCTCTCTCTCTCTCTCTCTCTCTCTCTCTCTCTCTCTCTCTCCTTTTTACATAGACTGTTGTCCCTTTCTTGGGCTATTTATAAACCTTGACTCTAGGGTTCTAAGCAAAGAATCAAAATAGATCTTCAGTCATTTGTCAACGGGTAACTTCATCAAGCTTAGATGTATGTTATAACATTTACTCTTGAAGCATAGTTAGAGATCTCAAAAGAGATCCCAAGCTTGCGCTTAAACTTCCCATGCGCTGGTGGCGAGGTAAGGGATTCAACTTCAACCCCTACACCGGTCAGTTGGACATCAACGATGACGTCCCGTTCAGAAAGCAGTGAAACTTTGGGAGTCTCCGTGGCGAAGCCGTCTAACTCGGGCTCCGAAGGTTGTGGGTTCGATTCCAGGCCACGTCCTTCGGTTCACAAGTTCTTTTTTTCGGAGACTCATGAGGGTCGTCACTGGAGCTACAGAGTTCGTGCTCTGTGCGGCGCTATTCGCGCTGCGGAAATAGACTGAGCTATTTGGGATAAAGCCCGACGCAATTAAGTCGATCATGTCGACTTTTAAGCGACTTTTTTTTTAGAAAGCAATGGCAGACTGCTGAACATAAACTTGCCCAGAAAATCAACCTAGGGGTTTATCGCAAAGTCCTGCGAAGGACACGCAACAATAGAGTAATTGTATTTTAAACGTTCCGACATTTTACACCGAGAATTTCAACTAACAAAAACAAAAAACAAGTCGATAACTGCAACTATCTCAGTTTTGCGTCGTCAATGACATCTCTCTCGAGTTATGTCCCTGAAACGACTGACACTCGCCTCAATTCCACACAAGTGAATCAATATCAAACAAATGGCTTTTAATTGTCGTTTTAAACAAAAACACAGAACTGACATTCTGCTATTGGGAAGCTGGCAAGACGATCAAATCAATAATGGCGGGAATAAAGCAGATTGGTTGAACAGAAAACCGATTGGACTGTTACTTTATGGCGGTTTTGATCATAGTTTTTATTGTTAGGTAATTGAAACGGCGTCAAGCTGTGAAATGTTCAAGTGGAAAGGTTAAAGAACCGGACAACAAATAACAACAAAGCTTTTATCTGTCCTATGTAACAACTGTTACATAAGTTTCGGCTTAGAGTTACAATAATAAGTTTCTGTTGGGAAGATGTCAATGCCAAACACGAATGCGTAGTCCCATAGCATATACTGACGTTGGGACGCAGCGACGTGCAGAGGGGGGTGCGGGGGGGGGGGGTGCGACGGCCCCGGGCATCCAGCCGGGAGGGGGGCATCCAGTTAGGGAGAGGGGGCAGCACAGTGCAGTCGGGGGAGATGAGGAATGAATGAGGTAAAGAACAATTTATGGGCATCCTATCAAGGGGTTGGCCCCGGGCATCAAAGAACCTCTGCACGCCACTGTTGGGACGTGAAGTGGTTGGCCTTCACACATTCTAGGCCACGACAACAGTTCACTTCCGAATTGAATGTATGCATACATATACGTTCGTAATTTGTGAACCACTGAACAAATTCGTCTGTAGGTTGATGTGTAGTAAGCTAAAAGACTACTGAATGAAGCAACCAATGAGCAATGTCGCTATGGCAACAGGTTTATTTTTACCAGGCAATCGGAGGTTGATTTTGGAATAGTAGTAGTAGTAGTAGTAGTAGTAGTAGTAGTAGTAGTAGTAGTAGTAGTAGTAGTAGTAGTAGTAGTAGTAGTAGTAGTAGTAGTAGTAGTAGTAGGCCTCTTTCAGTCCTGTAGGACTATAGAGTTGTGCCGTTGGGGAGGCACCTGGCAGCGCCGCTGGTGACTGTATAGTCCAATGCGAGAGTGACAATCCCAGTCACAGTTTCCGCATCTGTAAGACGAGGCAGATCCCTCAGTAAGTTACTGCATCTTATGCCTGTGCCTCCTATCCTCAGTTTGTTGGATCAGACTGCGCTCAAAGAGCACCATCAATTCCGTACATCTCTTCTCTTCTCTGTTACAACTCTTTCCCACGTGTCTGGATCTATACCAAGGGTTTTCATATCTTGTTTACACACATCCTTATATCGCATTTGGGGTCTTCCGATTGACCTCTTCCCAGTAGCTAATTCTCCGTATAGGAGATCTTTGGGAATACGTTCATCCTCCATTCTAGATACGTGGCCCAGCCACCGAAGGCGTCTCTGCTTGAGGAGGGGGTGCACTGTGGTAATATCCGCTCTTTCATGCAAATGTTTGTTTGTCATATGGTCTTTTCATGATATGCCCAGGATATGTCTCAGACATTTCATGTGGAAGGAATTCAACTTTCTTTCCTGCCGTGAGTACAAGGTCCAGGATTCAGACCCATAGAGTAGTATGCTAACAACACATGCTTTGTATACTTGAACTTTTGCACGCTCTGTTAGTCTATTATTATCCCAAACTCTCATAGTTAGCCTGGAAAGTGTTGTGGTCGCCTTTCCAATGCGTCTGTCGATTTCTGTCTCTAAGGAAAGATTATCTGATATCAGATTTTGGAATAGCCCTCGTATTAATATGTACATTTACAAGGAAACGATCCTAAACAGAGAAATTCTATCATGTCTGCAACAACTTCACGGGGGAATCACCGCCGGATTTGTTAAGATAATGTCCCTGGCATTTAGCATGCGCATACACTATCACTTCACTTCAACTCGTCTTTATGCCCTCGACAGCAATCTCGGCACATACTTGACTGCAACAGAGAATATAGTATCATTATTCTAGGTCAACGGGGATGGATTGTAATCCCTGAGCACATGAAGTAACGTCTGAATGTGAGTCAGTGTTGTTATTCGTGTATAAATCTTATCTGCTCACACAATCTACGGGTCGTCTTTGCTGGGTCTAGCAATACTAGACACATTCATGTCATTTAGCTTTACCCTATTCATTTCTGTGGCCTGGCTTTATCGTCCCTGTTATGGTAATCTAGTCGTACCATATTCATTCGTGTGAGCTAGCTTTACCATACTAACTCATATAATTTAAGGCTAAATTTCCTTAGTGAATACAAGGCTAAATTACATTAGTGAATACAATAAGGCTAAATTGCATTAATGAATACAATAAAACCAAATTACAGTAATGAATACAATAAGGCTAAATTGAATTAGTGAATATAGGGCTAAATTACATTAGTGAATATAAGACTAAATTACAATAGTGAATATAAGGCTAGATTACATTAGTGAATAAAAAAGTCCCTTAAAAGTCGACAGGGTCGACTTCATTGCACCGAGTTTTATCCCATATGGCTCAGTCTCTTTCCACAGCGCGGGCTGCCGAACGCGTCGCATAAAGCACAAACTCCGTAGCTCCAGCGACGACCCCCAGGAGTATCCGAAAAAATTCACTCGTGAACCGAGGAACACGACTCGGAATCGATACTTTGGTCTGTCAAGACTGCAAGGTGCCACTCACATTAGTGAATATAAGGCTAGATAACATTAGTGAATATAAGGCTAGATTACATTAGTGAGTATAAGGCTAGATTACATTAGTGAATATAAGGCTAGATTACATTAGCGAATATAAGGCTAGATTACATTAGTGAATATAAGGCTAGATTACATTAGTGAATATAAGGCTAGATTACATTAGTGAATATAAGGCTAGATTACATTAGTGAATATAAGGCTAGATCACATTAGTGAATATAAGGCTAGATTACATTAGTGAATATAAGGCTAGATTACATTAGTGAATATAAGGCTAGATTACATTAGTGAATATAAGGCTAGGTTACATTAGTGAATATAAGGTTAGATTACATTA
>JACEFZ010022262.1:37500-70000 GCA_014155875.1 Cepaea nemoralis | reverse complement strand
AGAAGAAGAAGAAGAAGAAGAAGAAGACACGAGCAACCCATCATGTTCAAAGAGCAGCCCCAACAAGACACAGTGTGGTAACCACTGTCCCAGGGAAGTTGTGTCCTGAATTCAATTTGAAAGACGAGGTAATGCCGAGTGAATGCAGACAAGGGGCTTAATGCGACAAGATGCGATCTGGTCGGTGCGCCACTGGTTCTTGCATTCGGCCAACAAGGGAATCAACAAGGGCGACGATCAACTCCAATAAAAGCTAAGAGGTGGAGGAGTTATCGGTGAAGAACCTCCGTGTCTGTAGTTTCAGGACACAAATCAGCAGTTTCTTTCAATCAACGAAAACGTATGGTGAGGTACAGGCGAGAGGTCGTCATGTCGATAGGGAAAGTGAGAAGTAGCCATGTTGATAGAGTAAGTGAGTGGTAGTCATGTTGATAGAGTAAGGCAGAGGTAGTGATGTCGATAGAGTAAGACAGAGGTAGTGATGTCGATAGAGTAAGTCAGAGGTAGTGATGTCGATAGAGTAAGTCAGAGGTAGTGATGTCGATAGAGTAAGGCAGAGGTAGTGATGTCGATAGAGTAAGGCAGAGGTAGTGATGTCGATAGAGTAAGTCAGGGGTAGTGATGTCGATAGAGTAAGTCAGAGGCAGTGATGTTGATAGAGTAAATCAGGGGTAATCATGTCGATAGAGTAAGTCAGAGATAGTGATGTCGATAGAGTAAGTCAGAGGCAGTGATGTTGATAGAGTAAATCAGGGGTAATCATGTCGATAGAGTAAGTCAGAGGCAGTGATGTTGATAGAGTAAATCAGGGGTAATCATGTCGATAGAGTAAGTCAGAGGCAGTGATGTCGATAGAGTAAGTCAGAGATAGTGATGTCGATAGAGTAAGGCGGAGGTAGTGATGTCGATAGAGTAAGGCAGAGATAGTGATGTCGATAGAGTAAGGTGGAGGTAGTGATGTCGATAGAGTAAGGCGGAGGTAGTGATGTCGATAGAGTAAGGCGGAGGTAGTGATGTCAATAGAGTAATGCAGAGGTAGTGATGTCGATAGAGTAAGGCGGAGGTAGTGATGTCGATAGAGTAAGGCGGAGGTAGTGATGTCGATAGAGTAAGGTGGAGGTAGTGATGTCAATAGAGTAATGCGGAGGTAGTGATGTCCATAGAGTAAGGCGGAGGTAGTGATGTCGATAGAGTAAGGCGGAGGTAGTGATGTCGATAGAGTAAGGCGGAGGTAGTGATGTCGATATAGTAAGTCAGAGGTAGTGATGTCGATAGAGTAAGACAGAGGTAGTCTCGATAGAGTAAGACAGAGGTAGTCACGTCGATAGAGTAAGGCGGAGGTAGTGATGTCGATAGAGTAAGGCGGAGGTAGTGATGTCGATAGAGTAAGGCGGAGGTAGTGATGTCGATAGAGTAAGGCGGAGGTAGTGATGTCGATAGAGTCAGTCAGAGGTAGTGATGTCGATAGAGTAAGGCAGAGGTAGTCATGTTGATAGAGTAAGACAGAGGTAGTCACATTGATAGAGTAAGTCGGAGGTAGTGATGTCGATAGAGTAAGTCGGAGGTAGTGATGTCGATAGAGTAAGGCGGAGGTAGTGATGTCGATAGAGTAAGGCGGAGGTAGTGATGTCGATAGAGTAAGGCAGAGGTAGTGATGTCGACAGAGTAAGGCGGAGGTAGTGATGTCGATAGAGTAAGGCGGAGGTAGTGATGTCGATAGAGTAAGGCGGAGGTAGTGATGTCGATAGAGTAAGGCGGAGGTAGTGATGTCGATAAGAGTAAGGCGGAGGTAGTGATGTCGATAGAGTAAGGCGGAGGTAGTCATGTCGATAGAGTAAGTCAGAGGTAGTCATGTCGATAGAGTAAGTCAGGGGTAATCATGTCGATAGAGTAAGGCGGAGGTAATCATGTCGATAGAATAGAGGTAGTGAGTCGATAGAGTAAACGGGTATATGTATAGAGTAACGAGGTAGTGATGTCGATAGAGTAGGGAGGTATGATAGAGAGGCAGAGGTAGTTATGTCGATAGAGTAAGTAGAGTGTTGTCGATAGAGAAGACAGAGTAGTCATGTTATAGAGGTAAGTGCAGAGGCAGTGAATGTCGAATATAAATTTAGTCAAGTAGTATGAAGAATAGAGAAGGAGAAGAGGATGTAAACGATGAAAATAAGCAGAGTAGTAATGATCGATGTAGTCAGGTTATGAGTAATAGAGTAAGTGAGGAGTGATGTATAGAGTAATGCGGAGGTAGTGATGTCGATAGAGTAAGGCGGAGTAGTGATGTCGATAGAGTAAGGCAGAGGTAGTGATGTCGATAGAGTAAGTGCAGGAGGTAGTGATGTCGATAGAGTAAGGCAGAGGCAGTGATGTCGATAGAGTAAGTCGAGGGTAGTGATGTCGATAGAGTAAGTCAGAGGTAGTGATGTCGATAGAGTAAGTCAGGGGTAGTGATGTCGATAGAGTAAGGCAGAGGTAGTGATGTCGATAGAGTAAGTCAGGGGTAGTGATGTCGATAGAGTAAGGTGGAGGTAGTGATGTCGATAGAGTAAGGCGGAGGTAGTGATGTCGATAGAGTAAGGCGGAGGTAGTGATGTCGATAGAGTAAGGCGGAGGTAGTGATGTCGATAGAGTAAGGCGGAGGTAGTGATGTCGATAGATAATAATAATAATAATAACAATAATAAGTCTTTATTTTCAAAGGGTTAAGAATTGGGCACGCAGGCCCGTCTGACATTCTGCCCTTCTTCTCTATTTCCTCTCATACATTCTTTCATTCAACATCACTTATGAAGCAACTTTTGACAACAAAAGAACATTAAAATGCATGAAAAATAATCAATAACAAATGACTCACTGAGGCAGTGTTTAACTGAGTTTAATAGAGTAAGGTGGAGGTAGTGATGTCAATAGAGTAATGCGGAGGTAGTGATGTCCATAGAGTAAGGCGGAGGTAGTGATGTCAATAGAGTAAGGCGAAGGTAGTGATGTCGATAGAGTAAGGCGGAGGTAGTGATGTCGATAGAGTAAGGCGGAGGTAGTGATGTCGATAGAGTAAGGCGGAGGTAGTGATGTCGATAGAGTAAGTCAGAGGTAGTGATGTCGATAGAGTAAGGCAGAGGTAGTGATGTCGATAGAGTAAGGCGGAGGTAGTCATGTTCGATAGAGTAAGGCGGAGGTAGTGATGGCGAAAGAGTAAGGCGGAGATAGTGATGTCGATAGAGTAAGGCGGAGGTAGTGATGTCGATAGAGTAAGGCAGAGGTAGTGATGTCGATAGAGTAAGGCGGAGGTAGTGATGTCGATAGAGTAAGGCGGAGGTAGTGATGTCGATAGAGTAAGGCGGAGGTAGTGATGTCGATATAGTCAGTCAGAGGTAGTGATGTCAATAGAGTAAGACAGAGGTAGTCATGTCGATAGAGTAAGACGGAGGTAGTCACGTCGATAGAGTAAGGCGGAGGTAGTGATGTCGATAGAGTAAGGCGGAGGTAGTGATGTCGATAGAGTAAGGCGGAGGTAGTGATGTCGATAGAGTAAGGCGGAGGTAGTGATGTCGATAAGAGTAAGGCGGAGGTAGTGATGTCGATAGAGTAAGGCGGAGGTAGTCATGTCAATAGAGTAAGTCAGAGGTAGTGATGTCGATAGAGTAAATCAGGGATAATCATGTTGATAGAGTAAGACAGAGGTAGTGATGTCGATAAAGTAGGGCAGAGGTGGTCATGTTGATAGAGTAGGGCAGAGGTAGTTATGTCGATAGAGTAAGTAAGAGGTAGTTATGTCGATAGAGTAAGGAAGAGGTAGTCATGTCGATAGAGTAAGGAAGAGGTAGTCATATAGAGTAGTAGCGAACGAAAGAAGAAGAAGAAGAAGAAGAAGAAGAAGAAGAAGAAGAAGAAGAAGAAGAAGAAGAAGAAGAAGAAGAAGAAGAAGAAGAAGAAGAAGAAAGAGTAAGTGAGAGTTAGTCATGTCGATAGAGTAAGTGAGATGTAGACATGTCGATAGAGAAAGTGGAAGGTGGTCATGTCTATAGACAAGGTGAGAGGTAGTCATGCCGATAGAGTAAGTGAGAGGTCATCATGTCGATGGAGTAAGTGAAAGGTGTCGTGTCTTATACAGTAAGGTTGTTACAGACTCATCTCATCTTATCTCATCGGGTTAATGTGGTGGGGGGAACGGTGAGGTGTAAGAAAAGCTACTGGCTAGTAAGGAACTTTGAACAATAAACTCAGAGAACAACTTCAACCGCAGACTAGCATTTTGAAAATGTACCTATGCTGGATGGATTGCGACGGTGGCATCGAGGAATATCAAAGGCAGAGTTGATCCAGAAAACCAAAGACAGAGATCTGTGGAGAGCCGCCATGAACGCCTACGCCAGTCGGCACGGTACTTGATGATGATGATGACCTATGCTCAAAGGTCGGCCCAGCCTAATACTGGTACCTGGAAATGTCGTGGGAAGCAAAGGCTGTCGGTGTTCCCTTGATCACATCGCCCACTGATACGGATGTCTATTTACAACAAAATATATATTTTGACACGAAGAAGTTGCCTGCGGTGGGCCTGTATTGTGGTAGTGCCATCACATGTAGGCCCGAGAGCAAGGAGACATCAGTGGCCAATCTTTCCTTCACCTTGGCAAGCGACCAGCCCAGGCGTCGAACCTAGTTCGCCCGAAAAATATCGGCTGAGCGCCATATATCCAATGCACATTAAGCGTGTAAAAAGGGTCCTGGCACTCGCATCATTGATAGGGGCAATGCGCTTCGTGTGTTGTTTAACACACAAAATAG
Organism: Cepaea nemoralis; assembly: GCA_014155875.1. Lineage (NCBI taxonomy): Eukaryota > Metazoa > Mollusca > Gastropoda > Stylommatophora > Helicidae > Cepaea > Cepaea nemoralis. The sequence goes on along the minus strand of JACEFZ010022262.1, from coordinate 65,212 downwards.
TCGCATGTTAAAGCTGACAGAGGCAATTACCATTTATTTACAGAAACCGACTTTGTGCAAACAAAAACAAAAAAACCACGACAGTCCGATAAAAATTGGTAGACAATTCAAATGATCGTATGAATATGTGTGTTACATATTTCAGCTTACAGGATTTATCTAATTCCTTTAGTTTATGTTGTGCAGTATGTACCTGACGAGATGCAGCGAAATATGCAATGCTATAAATCGTGCAATCTATTGTTTGTGCCATAATTGTATGATCAATAAATAAATAAAATAAAGCATGTTTCTAAAATATGTAGGTGGTTTCTGAGAATAATGTGAAGAATAGCGAGGACCTGAAGCAAACAAAGCAGGACTATTAACTGCAGGTGTTGCAAGACCACTCATCACCACCGTGAGCAAATGTCAACTATAGTTTATGGGAGTACGTCAACGGAAGGGCTGGAATAAGTAAATAACCTTGTGCAAGGAAACACGAGGCAAGAGGGGCCGGGGGAAGGGAGAGACGGGGAAAGTGAGAGAGAGAGAGAGAGAGAGAGAGAGAGAGAGAGAGAGAGAGAGAGAGAGAGAGAGAGAGAGAGAGAACGAACGAACGAACAAATATTTTCAAAGGTTTAAGAATTGGGCACGCAGGCCCGTCCAACATTCTGCCCTTCTATTGAGAGAGAGAGAGAGAGAGAGAGAGAGAGAGAGAGAGAGAGAGAGAGAGAGAGAGAGAGAGAGAGAGAGAGAGAGAGAGAGAGAGAGAGAGAGAGAGATATGCGAATAACGAAGACACAAACAATAGATTGCATGATTTATTGCCTGGCATATTTCGCTTCATCTCGTCAGGTACATACTGCAGAAATCACACAAACATTAACGTGATTATAGTCTGTCCAGAAATGAATGCCTTCATTCACGATCAATTATTTTAAAAACTGTTGCATCGTTATGAAATTTTTCCTGCCGTCTTATATTTACCCCCACCCAAGGAATATGTCTTTGATAGGTCCAAAAGCAACTTAAATCATGGAAAGCGGCGACATTTCTTTGATGTTTTGGTGAAAAACTAGTGATTTCTCGCTAACAAACGTGTTTTACAGTAATGCCCCGCTCCACTACGCGAGGCTCTTGTCATAAGGCCAATCCCATGTCCCACGAGAAAATTAACTATTCAACGATAATGTTTCCGTGTGAAGATGTAATACATTTAATAATGGGTACTTCATCTCTGACCCGCAAATTATATACTGCATATAAACAAACCTTGAAATCTGCTGTGTGTGTGCTGAGATATGGAATTTTATACTGGGGCAGACAAAAGTAAACAGACTATAGATACATCTTCCAAGCTGAAATTTACACATATTCACACACTAATTTCAACTGCCTCCCAGGGTACTTTTAAACTGACTATCATGTCTTTCTGTTTGAACAAGACTGGCTTCTGTCGATTAATGGCGATTGCTTCAACGACTTTCAACATGCGACCATTTCGTGTGTTAAACAACGCGCGAAAATGCTCCGAAGTAGAGGCCTGCTATCTGTGAACTGTTAAGACCATCATATTTTGTAGGCCTGAATGGATGGAACCGTGCCCCAGAGGACAGTTTCATAATCCCCCGACATCCCAGGTCGAGGTTCGAAATTTGCCGCGGGCGACATGGAAGCATGTCGCTTTGCGTTGAATTTCATTGTATGAGGCGTCGGCCGCTCAGAAAGCAGGTTCAACGCCTACATCGGCTTTAGCTTGGGCCTTGGCGCTGATTTCTTGTTCGGAATGCAATGGCAAACTACTTCACGTAAAATTGTCTAGAAAATCAACCTGTGGTTTATCGTAACGTCCTGCAATAATATTAAATTTTACCCAAAAAAAAAAAAAAAAGACCCTCACAAGCAGCCAATAAATGCTGGAGTTGATTGCAACGCACTGTAGCAGATATCCAAGTAACATTTTAATGGAGAATGAATGAACAGAATCAATTTTATGACACCTCTTCCCCGCCCCAAAAATACTAATTCAGAATGAAATTATTGGACAAGGGTCAAGCCGTCCCTGTATGCCCCATGTCACGGAGGAAGCTAAAAGGATTGCCCATAATCTGAAATCAAATAGAACGAACAATAAAAACAACAATCAGGCATTGAAAACATCTAAACATCCGCGGAGGTGAAAATGAATTCTTGTTAAAGTTGCGACATCAGCCCCGGACACTAATCCTCTTCCTCGTTCAAGCGCATTCCTTCGTGTCAGTGACTCCAAATACTAGAATCAGTTTTAATTTTCAGGCATCGTTCATATTTATGTGTTTCAGATCGTCAAGAGTTTACCAATTTGGTCTGTGTTGTGTGTGTGTGTGTGTGTGTTTTTTTTTTTTTTTTGGCGCTCGCTATTGAACTCAAGCGTAGACACTACACGCTACGTCTAGTAGTCCTGGATTTTTGCGTGTGGATTGGCTTTCCCTATCACTAGTGTCCCTCGTCAGCAGGCGAACCCACTCAGACTTCAGAGGTACTTGTAATTTACGTCCCCAAGTCAAGGACGAGAAATAACGTTTCAGTCCAGCTGACCGATGTAGGGATTGAACTCCCTACCTCAGCTTCAGTACACCGGGTGCTTAAGAACGAGCGATCTTATCAATTCGGCCATGCTGATCTCTGTTGTATTTTGAAACCAACTTTGTTCGAACGGTACCTTTTGTTTCAGGATGCTAAACCGTTGCTCGCAACGTATTTAATAGGCCTAGCGTCCGGGGTATCCAACTTTAGTTAACCTCTGTTGAGACCTGCGTAAAGAACACTAATTCAGGGCGACACCTCCAGCCCACTGGCGTGAAAGGACACAAACACGGTCGTATATAAGACTCTGCAGCGATCAATTGAACACGATCTAAACCAAATACCAGTGTTTATGGCAGTTAGACGGCCTGCTCTGGTGTGAATCGGGCAGTAAATTATTTCCAAAAAACGTCCCGGTAGATGCTGTTACATTTATTCTAGCTAAGCACGTTAGATGTTGTCTGTGGGTGCGCGGACAGCCAGGGAAGACAGGCACAGAAGAAAAGATAAGATGATGAATGGGTAGAGGTGGAATAACTCATCATGTGCCATGCCGGTAAGCGTGGGCGGTCATGTTTCACCATCTTACACGATGAATAGAGTCGTGGATCAGCTCAGTGTTCCTGTCTTGACCATGCCGTGTGGTCAAAGAATCTAGGTATTTACTTCTCTGCCTTCCCCTTGTTCTTTCCCCTTCAGTCTTGCTAGTTGTCGCCACGTTCTCCGGTTTATTTCTTCTTATAACGTGCCCCAAAAGTTTGACTGTCTACGTCTAATTTCTCTAATCAGTTTGCGGTTTTCATTTGCCTCTTGTAGAACTTGCTCATTGGTTTTTCTGTCTGTCCATGGTATTCTCTTAATTTTCCTCAGTAACCATACTTCCATTAAATGCTTTTCAGGTTGTCTACTCATCGTCTACGTTTCACATCCATACAAAAGTACAGGTTCTATTTAGCACTTGAACACTCTTTTTTTCACGTTGCAATTGACACAATTTTATTAGTCAGTATGTTTTCCATTCTGCGAAAGGCTACCTTTGCCATAGCGATTCTTGTTCTAATCTCTTCAAGGCACCTACCCTCAGACGTTATGACAATTCCGAGATAGTTGTGCCGTTTCACTCGTGTAAGAATATTCCCATTTATCCTTATATTACACTGTGGCATTTTTTTATTCTTAGAGACGACAATAATCTCTGTCTTCTTACACTTTAATTCTACATTAAATTTCTATCTAAGTAGAATTACAAGCTACAATTGTGTGGCGGTCAACGGCTACTTCAAGATGGATAATTACGACCTCGTCGTCAGAGCTGAAAACAAATGAAATATAACCCCAGCATTGCTAAGACATTTCCAGGTACTCATTTTACCCTGGGTCGACTCGGGAACCAAGGTCAGTTTTACAAACTCGCATCTATGCCGACTGGAACCCATGACGGCCTCCCCTGCCGGACAAATTGCCATGGGTTTGAATCTACACAGGAGTGGGTTTGTAAAACTGACCTGAGCTCAGGGGTTGACCCAGCCTAAAATTGGTAACAGGAAATGTCCAGAGAGACAAAAGCGACCAGTCTGATCCTGACGAAATCGCCCACAGAAGTGCCGATTGCACTTTACAAATATGGATTTAGCACCATGTACCCGATACGCTCTCCTTTGAGATCATCATCCTTGACTGGACCCGGGATAAAACCTCAAATCACTGGCGTGTGACACGGGTGTGTAACTACTATACCACGCGGCAAGCGTTAGACGCAACCAAATTATCACACCAGAATATCACAAAGTCACCCATCGTAGGCTATAGCTTCAACAGACGTACTATCACCCAATTCAAAGGACAGGTAGAGAATGAGACGTCCTGAAAAGACTGCACTTGTTGATCCGTTGGATCTTTTCCCAGGACATGCTATTGACTTCCGAAGCCAGGAGGTAGACAGATTGGCAGGGTCTCCCCCGCTGATACAAGTGTATCAAATGGTCGCAACAGAGTCGATCGTATTCAATGACTGCATTAAAGAAACGATTGTATAAGATCGTCGCTTTATCGAAGCGATTATTAAAGATCATCGCATTAAAGAAACGATTTTATACGATTGTCGCATTTAAGAGATTGACTGATTGATTGATTGATTTAGGAACCGACATCACAGCATTCGGGGCATTCCCATAAGCGCTCCATCCCCCATTCTCAGAAGCCAGCGAAGAGTTCCAACCCCAAAAGTACCAGTAGCAATCTGATTGAGAGTGCCCGATTATAGGCTTCAAGTGTAGATTAAAGAAACGACTGTATAAAAAGATCGCGTTCAAAATACGATTGCATAACATGATCACATTCAAGAGACAAATGAATAAAATCGCTATATTAAAGAGACGATTGTAATGATCGTATTACATAGACACCTGTATAAGATAACCGTATTATATAATAAATATATTACAGGGCCCGCATAACGTATAAAATAACCCCATAAGTGTCAAATCTATAAATAACGGATATTCTAGACTGGACCTGTCTTGCAAGCCCCGGTCAATGCTACAAATTCGAATCCGCCCTGGTGCGGATCTAACCATTGACCACCTATCATGGAATGGATCGAACACATTAGGAATTGCTCGGAGGCAGCAGAGAGATGTGGTTCCTGGCACGAATGTTGCGAGTACATTGCACTGCTAGAGTAACAAATAGCGATTGCGTGCAGGAGGTTAATGAAAGTAGAAACAGTTTTTACAACTATAAGAAAAATACAGCCAGTGTAGAGGTCATCATGACACAATGGATAAGAACGTTCGCTCTGAACATTCCGGTGTACTGATGCCGTGGATAGCGGGTTCAACCACTTCACCGGTCAGTTGGACTACATATGTTGACTTATCGTCCTTGACTTGGGGGACGTCAATTACACGTATTTCAGGCGAACCATCTCCGACTTCTGTGATATTTGTAATTTACGTCCCTAAGTCAAGGACGAGAAGTCAACATTTTAGTCCAACTGATCGGTGTAGGAGCTGAACCCGCTACCTCGGCACCAGCACACCGGAAATTGAAAAACTTCCATTCGGCCATGCTGACCTCCTTTTGAATGTATACACCTAATGGAGCGTGCTTCCTTCTGTTGTATATCACATGTTGATGTTATCTTTTTCTTTGATATAATCATTGTTTGTGTTTCTAAGATATTCAAGGCAGGTCGTTTTTTGCACTCACTATGGCTATAATGTACGACAGCTGTTACATGTAATCTGCGCTTTCAGCTACAAACGCTGTGTTCACGCAGATTTTTATATTGTAACGTAAGCTCACATTACTGATCTATCTTTTATCTGCATATTGCCACTTTATTTTCTCTTTTAATTACTGCTATTTTGTATTCAGTTTTTATTTGATTACGCATAGACCTTTTCTCTCAATTTCACCACCCACCAACATCTTGATAATTTCATCATGTTTCACATGATCAAACGATCTAGTGTAATCTATAAAGCACAAGATAGATCGAGTATGGTTCAGTTGATGTTTATTAGTGTCCATAAAGCACATTTTACATTATTTGCTTCCTTTCTTTCATAAAATCCATATTGTTTTTCAGTAAGTTTCACCTTTATTTCCCTTCTTGTTCTTCTTACTATGATTATGTTGAACGGCATGGCTTATAAGGTTGACTACAAAATTCTTCGCGTTCAAATGCTCCTGGTCTCTTGACTACAGCCAAGGAATAATAACGGCTGCAGCAGGATATGACAATATGAGACGACAACTGTTAAGTATGAGCGACTCCTGCGAAAAGAGAGATATAGCAAACAGAGACACATATATTCTGACAACAGGGTTAAACATACACAGATGTGTATGTGGTCCATTGTTTCCTTACATGCATGTGTGGTTCACTGTTTCCTCACATATATTGTGACCCATTGTTTCCTCACATATATTGTGACCCATTGTTTCCTCACATATATGTGTGGTCCAGGGTTTCCTCGCAAATATGCGTTGCCCAGTGTGTCCTTTGATATACGGGATCTTGTAGGCCACGTAATATACGCCTTCCTCCGAAGCAGTCACAAACAACCAGGTGACAATCTGTTTCTCCTCTCCCCCCGTCCTCCCCCACTGTCAACAACGGACAAGCAATAATATTTATTTATATTCAGTCTTCCTTCTTCTAACCATCTTCCAAGGTAAGATTCCCTTACGTGTGCACGGGATAGCCCAGGGTTATGCGACTCACGATCCCGGGGTAGGTTTCAGAGATTGAGAAAAGGCGATTAAAGTGTTTACAGCCCTTTCATATAAAAATAACAACAACAACAACAACAACATATTCACACAGACCAGACCGGACGTGATAATTTCAAAACATGTCCGCCAGGGATCAGAAGCCGGAAGTAAGACTTGCTCAGTAATTCCCCTTTTAAAGTTGCAAGTTATAAACGTCCAGAGCGGAAATCAACTGTTCTGCAACCGACTACCTCATTGAGCTCAGAGAATCAGTCAAGCACTTTGGCCAGGCCACTAAGTGTTGATAAATTGGCCACTGAAACCGCTTGTTGAGCGGCAGGCACGTCATTAGCTGCACGATGTAGATAAATATAAGGCCAACACAACGCTAGATTCTGGGGGAGCTGGCTGAACGGCAGACATGGCGTTGGTTAACTGTATACAAGGTTTCTGCTGTCTATCAGTCTGTAGCTCTGTCTATTAGCCCTTGTTTGTGTCCATCTGTCTTGTCTTTCTGTCCATTAACTTGTCTTCCTGTCTATCCGCCTGCCTTTTTTGTCTATAAGTCTGTCTTTTCTATCAGTGTAAAAGCCTGTCTGTCCATTAGCCTGTCCTCCTGTCCATTAGCCTGTCCTTCTGTCCATTAGCCTGTCTTTCTGTCCTTCAACCTGTCTGTCTATATATGAGCTTGTCTTTCTGGCTAAATGCGTGTCTTTCTGTCTAAATAGTTGTCTTTCTGTCTAAATGATTGCCTTTCTCTCTAAATGCTTATCTGTCTAATATCATGGCTTTCTGTTAAGATGCTTCTATTTCTGCCTAAATGCTTGTCTTTCTGTCTATCAGTCTGTCAGTCTATAAGCTTGTCTGTTACAATATCGGTCTATCAGCCTGTCTATCAGCTTGTCCGTATATCTACCAAAATGCTTTTCTGTATGTCCGTCTATATATGTTTCTATCTATATGATTCTGTCAGTGCGTATGCACATACATATGTATTTACGTATATGTATTTGCATATGAGCATGAGCACGTATGCAGACCCGAGACGCATCAATAGAGAGTAATGCAGATAGCAACAAATAGCTTGACTGCTTTACCCAGGTTCAGCTAATGGTCCTGGGCACAGGTTGGATCACTGCAGCCTGGTCAAAAGAGTAGGAACGAAAGGTAGGCAAACATAGACAGACACACAGACAAGCTGATAGACATATAGCTAGATTGACACATATATAGACAGTTAATACAGACAGACCGACCGTAGGATATATAAACGGATGAACTCAAATACCAACATTTCCCATAAGCAATCAGGCTTCTGCTTAATTTACTTAAACTCTTTTGTCACAATATCTTGTATCGCTGATGTACAGACAGACATATACAATCAAACCTTGGTTTTCGTTGCCTTCGGTATTGTCGATATTTTTTTTTTTCAGCGAAAAATTTGTCTCGGTTTTCGTTGGCAGACTCGCATTTCATCTCCGTGCCCACGTAATCTCGCTGCTAATTTTGCTAAAACAAAGGGACCCACGCGCGCTTCTGTTCATTTTGGCGTTATTTCCCGCTGTGTGAGCATCACTTGCTAATACTAAAATACGAGAGCGGCATTAAGATTACTGAAATCGGCCGCATGTACAGGAAATCACCATCCACGGTAAGTTCCATTGTGGCGAAAAAGAAACCAATAAAGGTGGCTAATGTAGCGAAAGGCGTGAATGTGCTAACGAAACAAAGATCGAAAACAACGGAAGATGTCGAATAATTAATATTAATTTGGATAAATAAAAACAGTTAGATGGCGATTCTGTTTAGGAGGCAATAGTATATGAAAAGGCCAGACTCTTGCATGCCTATCGCGTTAAGAAAATTCCTGGGACGAGTGCTAGTATACTTAGTGATTTCAAGGCTAGCAGAGAATGGTTTGAAAAATTCAAGAGCGCACTGGCATACACAGTGTTACTACGCACAGCGGAGGTGCGAGTTCGGACAAGTTTGGGGCCGAAAGATAGTATTAAACACTATATTTATTCTTTATAAAATGTGGTTTTTTGGTATGTATTTTGGAGTGTCTAGAACGAATTAATTGGATTTACATAGATTTATATGGAAATAATTGCTTCGGTTTTCGTCGGTTTCGGATTTCGCCAATTGTTTTCGGGCGGATTATCAACGAAAACCGAGAAATGACTGCATTTAAAAGAAGCAACTCAAATGCCAACAAAAAATTATAATTGTATTTCCAATAAGCTGTCTGTCCCTGACCCGGCTAATTTACTTAAATTCTTTTGTTGGAATATCTTTTACCATTTGTGTACAGATAGACAGACAGACGACAGACTCAAACGGAGTAACTCAAATACCAACAATTAATTTAAAATGGCTTTCCCCAAGGGCAGTCTGCCCTGCCCCATCACCCTAGCTTGATTTACTTACACCCTTTTGACGGAATATCTTTGTGTACAGGCTAGCAAAGGACAGGCAGCATTTATGCTTCTTTCTCATGCGATTATTGTCACAATGTGTTAGCCATTTGATTCTCTAGCCCACACGTGTCTGTCTTGTGAAGTCTCCGAGAAAGGGTTGATCGATTCTCGTCTCCAAGGATATTTCGTGTGATTGGTGAGGCTTTTGGTTGTAGGGGGAAACCCGACATGAGAAGACGGTATAGTAGATTCAGACTGCTAGCAGTTCTATATATATATATATAATTCCATTTCATCACTCATTGGCACCTTGCCGTCTTGACAGACGATAGTTTGTAAGGGATGGAGATATTGCCTCTCCATAGCACAAAGCCTGGGCTAAAATATAGAGATCATGTGTTGCCCATGCAGCATGATCCCTCTCTCGGCCTGCCTAGTTCACTCCAGAGGAAGGGTATCACCAATACATCTGGAACAAGACAAGCTGCAGAAGCTGCCGGATCAGCAAAGCAATGCTCTAACTGTCCGCCTGTCGGAGCTTCGATCCTAGACCAGCCGCCAACCAAGGCTTAGGGCCTGGTTTGCCCTGCCATAACACTTTGTCTTTAGGTTGCAATTCCTCGCTCCATGGCAAGTGGTATCTATATATTTTAAATAGAGTGATTTCCTAATTCCATTAAGATTTAAGAATAATAAAGAGTATTTATTGGAACCAGATAGCAGCAAGTAAAATGGGAAATAAAGAGGGTAGTTACGAACAGAGTTGTTTTTTTTTAATTTGCTCTCATTCACTTTGAACTCAAGCGTAGGCCATACACACTATTTACAGTAGTGATGGACATATTTGCGTGTATATTAGCTCTACCTATTACCAGTGTCTCTCGTCATCTGGCAAACCCACTCCGACTTCTGAGGTGCAGCTGCATCCCTCAAAGCGAAGCAACCGATGAGTCTTGCAAATATCAGCTAGCAATTATCTATCCCTCAACTGGCGAAATGATTTACTGTTCGTATTTTTGTCTTCCAGGTTTCACTTTCTAGGGGAGAGTATCACACTTAATAATAAACTAAGGAAGGGGCGTAATTTACCCGGGTCTCACGCCCAATTATAAGAAAAGCAACGTAAAGTACCCTTTAATACGCTTTCAGGATATATGGTGAGAGGCCCATATCTTTACAGACTGATCAGCACTCGATTTTCCTCACGTAAAGAAACGGAGTAAGTGGTGCACTCCCTACACCGGTCAGTTGGACACCACGCTCACTTCTCGTTCAGAAAGTATTGGCAAACTACTAAACGTAAAGTGCCCTAGAAAATCAACATTGAGGTTGATAGCAATTTCCTGCAAAGGGACAAAACATTTTAAAATAAGAAAAATAAATAAAAACACAGACTAAAAACAACAACAACAGGAATAAGAATACTTATCTGGGAATCTGAAAAAGGGAATCTGATCAACACAAAATCTAGTCACCAATATTTCTCCTGAAATATATTTGACACATGCCAACGCTGATCAGTCGGCCATAAAGGAATTGAAACTTCTGGGACTTGCGTTCATATTAAATTAAATAATGCATCAATTGCCACGGGGACATTTCGTAATATCGTCACCGCTGATACAGAAGCTTAAAAGCAGGCAGAAGACGCACTTAATTCAGAACAGAACAAATTCTAAGAGACAAACAGTAATTCTTAACTGATGTGCTATCAATAATAATTGGAAATCACGCATACAACGTTCGAAATACTGTCGCTGGTTTTCATACAAGGGTATCGACCACCGTCGTTCAGAAAGCAGTTACAAACTACTGAACGTAAACTTGCCAAGAAATCATTAACAGCCATAAAGTGATGGAGTAAACTGCGACGCCCTGTAAAGAAAATGCGACTAAATATCAATAACAAGCGCCCTGCCAATATCGAAAATAATAAAACTAAATCCAGTGATATAAACAATAGACATGATTCTGTCTCGTGAACGTAGCCAAAAGTGTTGAAAAGTGTTATATCCAATGCTTCAGACCAAAGCGCCATACAACAGCATAATGGACACAGTAGAATTAGACTGTCTTGCAAAACGGGGCGAATGTCTAAAACATGATTTCAGCACAGCTTACGAAACAGCAAAAATATCCACAAACGCGTTTTACCGGACACATGGACACGATACTACCCTGACCACTTAAAAAATTTACTGCTCATCAATTTTCAAGACATGACGTCGTATTTTTAAATGGCAGACTGAAATATCACCTATAATACAGGTATCTCAGAGACGTTCGTGGGAATGGTATGTGGCAATAGCCATAGGACGGTCATGCACCTTCTACAATCCTGTCCAAATGACAGTAATGAAACTTAAACAAATATGGAACCAGCCGACTTAATTCTACCAAAAAATGTACGGGAATGTCGCGGACCGGAAAATAACTACTGCTTTTATGCGAGGCATTATCGTGGAAGTCTGAGTCCGAACGGGGAAGAAGAAGACTAAGAATCACACCGAGTTACATTGCAAAAATATATACACACAGACAGAAAACAGACAGCCAGATACACACGCGCACGCATACATACACAAGGGGGAGGTCACCGAGTAACTGGAGTGTTATTATAAAGTGCACGGAAGAGTATCGACAACGGAAAATCTTATTTCACGACACAAACTGGCTCTTAAGCAATACCATATTTAGAGGTCCTGAGGATCGAGCAGTTGGCGCCAGCGCAATAGCCATTACGAAATGGCGGCCCCAATACAGACTTGCACCGCGGAAGAACAAGAAGGCAGTATTGGTTTTTGTAAAATATTGTTTTAAGTTAGAGGGTGTGAAACCTTGTGAAATTTACAAACGAACTGTGGTACAGGATGGAGACAGTTATTTGAGTCATAGTAGAGTATATGAATGGGTACATATTTTAAACTGAAATACCAAAACGTCACTGATAAATCTGCTAGGAAAGTAATGATGACCATCTTGTGGGCCCTATATGGGTGAATTTTCAGTAAAGGGTCGCAACTGTGATTTGTGCTCAATACAGTGACACGCTAGTGAGCAAACTTAAGTCCCCCGATACGATCGAAACGACGGGGACTTCTGTCAAAAAGAGCACTGTTGCTGCACGACAACGCGAGCCCTCATACGATTGCACATACAGTGGATACACTATGTGCTCTGAAATTTAAGCTCTTGAAACATCCAGCATGCAGTCTAAACTTGGCGCCAGCGGCCGTTCACTTACATTATCAGCGAAAGAACATGTGCGGGGTCAGAGGTTTGCACATGACAACGATGTAATGGAGGTTATGCAAAACTGAATTAAAACCACGGCCAATAACGTTTTTCCTAAAAAGCTTCAAAGAGTTTGGACAGGTGGATCAAGTGTGTTGCCAAGCAGGGTGCTAAAGGGGGAGAGAGAGAGAGAGAGAGAGAGAGAGAGAGAGAGAGAGAGAGAGAGAGAGAGAGAGAGAGAGAGAGAGAGGAGAGAGAGAGAGAGAGAGAGAACAGGGGGGGGGGGGGCCTACGATGAGAAATAATGCACACAAAATTTCTGGTTCCCACTATTCGTAAAATTCCTATTACTTAAAGACTTCCCCTCGTATTTTCATGTGTGTGTGTGTGAGCGCGCGCGCGTGCGTATGTGCGGGCCTTCGCGCGCCCAAATATTGAAACATTCATGTTAGAATCACAGTCAGTCGATAGCCGTTTTATGTTTACAACAACAGAATGACTATAGTTAACTACAGTCCTAGAGATTGACAAAATACCAATTGAATACACAATACACAAACACAACGCAGTCCAGGCTACAAACGTTTCCTCAAGATAAAAAACAAAAACATCTCAACTCCCACCCACATAAACGAACCACAATTACAGTCCAGATAGTGACAGACAATGACACACCAGCATAGCTTTAATTTATTTCACCAATAAATAAACTGTCGCTTTAAGACCCTCAGATTCGAAAAGGGTGTCATTTCTTTAAACAAACGCTGCCTTAATTAAGTTCCCACTGACTGTCAATGACGTACTGGTGTAATTCGTTCTCAGCGCGACACAATGGCGTCCAGCATCGACCATACCAACACCAGCAATTGATCTCAGGGACCGCCTTGTTGGACATCAACTTCCGCATCCGGCTGTCTGAAAGGCGGGAGATCAATGGCTCTGACAGAAGGGGCCGCTCTAAGCAGATTACGTGTTTCACTGGATGGCAGCTCCGAAATGAGCCCACGATTACTCTCATGTAGTTATAGTTTCTTAATTACACCAACCAGAAAGGGATTTGTAAAGGCAAAATATTACATCTTCGAGGTGCAAAGCACTGAATTTAATAATATATAATTTTAAAAGCATCTCGACAAGGGTGTAACTTCCCCCCCCCCCACCACCACCACCACCACCACCACCACCATCATCATCATCATCATCATCATGTGTCTTCCCGACTAACGTAGGTGATCATGCTTCTCCCCATCCTGCAATCTCCTACAGAAGGTATCAATTTGTGTGCTGACAATTTCCCAGATCGACCAAGCCTACATGGCTACGGGGAAATGTGCTGGAAAGCGAAGACGGCCGGTGTGCACCCTTCGAGTGCTGATTGGTCTCTACAAACATGAGGCTAGTACCATATACCCAACATGGCCAAGGGCGTGTAAATAGCACCTCTACTTTACCTTTTACTGCATGTTCTGTAACTCTTCTATAACTTATTGATTATAAGTAGCATGTTTCTCTACTGAATCCATACATAAAACTGGGGAGAAATTGCACACCAGTTCTACCGCGTCGTCGTCAATGACGCCTGGCGATTACGGCCAGGTCCACCTGTGAGCGACATTAACCACGCTGTAGAAGGAATGGTCAGTCGGTGCATGCGTGGGACATGAAGTCCACGCAGGGACACAACCCCGACTAGCAAGAACTCACAGTGGTTAGCGGGCAGACGGGCTTGGGACTGTTGTGGAGGACAGACGGATTGAATGGTGCTCGTATGACTTGTGTGTATGAACGCTAATAGATAGAAACGCCTGTGAGTATAGGAGACTGTGCGCCTGGTATGTAGGAGTGTGAGTTGTATACATTGCAATATATATATATATATATATATATATATATATATATATATATATATATATATATATATATATATATATGCCGGCTCCATGGCCGAGGGGTTAGCAGCTTTCTCCGCTAACCCCGAATACTCTCGTCACGTGACGCGACGAGAATTAGCAGTGGTTCGAATCGCAAAAGTGACTTATGAGAGTATGGAGCCGGTCGCTCAGAAAGTCGTGGCGTGCTGATGAGCGTAATCTAGCCTAGGAATCAACATACAGCTGAAAGATGCTGGTGTTGACCGCAATATCCTGAAACAGGATGGAAACGCGGAAAAAAAAAAAAATATATATATATATATAAAAAAAAAAAAAAAAAAAAAAAAAAAAAAAAAAAAAAAAATTTTTTTTTTTTTTTTTTTTTTTTTTTTTTTTTTTTTTTTTTTTTTTTTTTTTTTTTTTATATTAATTTTATTTAATAAATTTAAATATTTAAAAAATAATAAATATATAATTAAATTGTTTAAGGCAGGGGGGTTATTACTGGCCCAAGCCATTAGGTTTGTGAGGGGGAAAGGTTTGGGGTTTGGAAAATCAGTGGTCCCGTTCCCCCAATCGGACAGTGTTTGTAAAAACATCGTTAAAAAAACCAAAAGGGCCGGGTATCCGAAGGGCAAGTTTGCCATTTTTTCTGAAGAAATCCCCTAAATTAAACGGGCGCAAAGTGCCACCCAGCGGTTTTCCCAGCTATACGGGTTCGCAACGTGGCAACTCCTTCCGGGCCGGCAAAAGTCATTGATGCGATCCCAAGCCCCCCACTGCTGCCTTCGGCAGCCCCCGGGAAGCCCTCCACTTTTTGCGTTGGGAGGATCCACATTCCTAGGGCTGTTCTGACGCGCCACATTCCTAAAGTAAGCCCCCCCTCTTTGGGCAGGTTTTTAGTCTTGGGTTTAGAACAAGGAATTGGGCCAGAGCCGCAAAAGGGATTGAAACGGTACCAACCCCCACCGAAGGGACGGGTAAAGCCCTCAAATCCGCTGAGACACACCAGTTAAAAATTCCACATTTTTAATTAACTCGATGGGAGATACTGGTAAGTTGGTGTAATTTGGGGAGTTGGCGGGAAGGTGAGTGTGGCAAAGGGGAGGTGGCTGTGGAAGATGATTCAGGGAATTAACTACGTGGGAATTGGTAGTGTGGCTGTAAAATTTGGGATGGCTGTGGAATTGGTGAGTGTGGTTGTGGAATGGTGAGTGTGGTTGGGGAAATTTGGGTAAGTGTGGTTTGGAATGGTGATGGCTGGGGAATTTGGTAGTGTGGTTGTAAATTGGGATTGGGTTGGGGAATTGGTGAGTGTGGTGGGGAATTGGTGATGGGTGGGGAAATTTGGTAGTGTGGTGTGGAATTGGTGAGTGGGGGGGAAAATTGGTGAGTGTGGTGTGGAATTGGTGATGGGTGTGGTTGGTGAGTTGGTGTGGAATTGGTATGGCTGTGGAATTGGGTGGGCTGTGGAATTGGGAGTGGGTGGGGAAATTTGGTGAGTGTGGCTGTGGAATTGGTGACTGGGGCTGTGGAATTGTAGTGTGCTGTGGAATTGGCAGTGTGACTGTGGAATTGGTATGGCTGGGGAAATTTGGGTGGATGAGGCTGGGGAAATTTGGTGAGGTGGCTGTGGAATTGGTGACTGAGGCTGGGGAATTGGGTCAGTGGGGCTGTGGAATTGGTCAGTGGGACTGTGGAATTGGTCAGTGTGACTGGGGAAATTGGTGACTGAGGTTGGGGAAATTGGTGGGGTGTCTGTGGAATTGGTGACTGGGGCTGTGGAATTGGTCAGTTTTGCTGGAATTGGTCAGTGTGACTGTGGAATTGGTCAGTGGGGCTGTGGAATTGGTCAGGTTGTGGAATGGTAATGTGCTGGGAATTGGTGATGGGCTGGGGAAATTTGGTAGTGTGGCGTGGAATTGGTATGGGCGTGGAATTTGGTGTGGGCTGTGGAATTGGTAGTGGGGCTGTGGAATTTGTATGTCTGTGGAATTGGTGTTTTGGGCTGGGAATTGGTAGTGTGGCTGGGGAAATTTGGGTATGGGCTGTGGAATTTGGTGATTTGGGGCTGTGGAATTGGTGGTGGGGCTGTTTTTGGCTGTGGAATTGGTGAGTGTGGCTGTGGAATTGGTGATGGGCTGGGGAAATTGGTATGGGCTGTGGAATTGGTGAGTGGGGCTGGGGAAATTTGGGTTTTCAAGTGGTGGGCTGTGGAATTGGTAGTGTGGCTGGGGAAAGGGGTTGGGGAAGGGGGTGGGCTGTGGAATTGGTAGTGGGGCTTGGAATTGGTGAGTGTGGTGGGGAATTTGGGTGAGTGGGCTGTGGAATTGGTATGGGCTGTGGAATTGGTGAGTGTGGTGGAATTGGGAGTGGGCTGTGGAATTGGTATGGGCTGTGGAATTGGTAGTGGGTGGGGAAAATTGGGTAGTGTGGCTGTGGAATTGGTAGTGGGCTGTGGAATTGGTGAGTGGGGGCTGGGAATGGTAGTGTGGCTGTGGAATTGGTGGGGTTGTGGGGAAATTTGGTGATTTTGGGGGGGCTGTGGAATTGGTAGGTGGGGGAAATTTGGTAGGGGGGTGTGGAATTGGTGAGTGTGGCTGTGGAATTGGTGAGTGTGGCTGTGGAATTGGTCAGTGTGGCTGTGGAATTGGTGAGTGTGGCTGTGGAATTGGTGAGTGTGGCTGTGGAATTGGTGAGTGTGGCTGTGGAATTGGTCAGTGTGGCTGTGGAATTGGTGAGTGTGGCTGTGGAATTGGTGAGTGTGGCTGTGGAATTGGTGAGTGTGGCTGTGGAATTGGTGAGTGTGGCTGTGGAATTGGTGAGTGTGGCTGTGGAATTGGTGAGTGTGGCTGTGGAATTGGTGAGTGTGGGCTGTGGAATTGGTCAGTGTGGCTGTGGAATTGGTGAGTGTGGCTGTGGAATTGGTGAGTGTGGCTGTGGAATTGGTGAGTGTGGCTGTGGAATTGGTGAGTGTGGCTGTGGAATTGGTGAGTGTGGCTGTGGAATTGGTCAGTGTGGCTGTGGAATTGGTGAGTGTGGCTGTGGAATTGGTGAGTGTGGCTGTGGAATTGGTGAGTGTGGCTGTGGAATTGGTCAGTTTGACTGTGGGATTTGCCTGTGTAGCTGGAGAATTGGTGAATGTGTCTGTGAAATTGGTAAGTGTGGCTGTGGAATTGGTGAGCTGTGGAATTGGTGAGTGCGGCTGTGGAACTGGTGAGTGTGGCTGTGGAATTGGTGAGTGTGGGTGTGGAATTTGGTGAGTGTGGGTGTGGAATTGGTGAGTGTGATGTGGAATTGGTCAGTGTAGCTGTGGAATTGGTCAGTGTGGCTGTGGACTTGGTGTGTGACGCTACGCATTTGTTGCGAAGTGTCAAACGTGTGCAGAACAGACAAAAATATTTTGGCCTACACCTGATCCATTTGAAGACACACTCAATGGAGATGTCAACAAGCTCGAGTTGACTGCTGCTGTTTTTTTTCCAATAATAATAATAATAATAATAATAATAATAATAATAATAATAATAATAATAATAATAATAATGATAATGATAAGAAGAGGAGGAGGAAGACGTGGAGCATGGGAGGGGGAAGAAGAAGTGGAGGTGGAAGAGTTTGAATAGGAAGAAGAAGTAGAAGAAGAAGAAGAAGAAGAAGAAGAAGAAGAAGAAGAAGAAGAAGAAGAAGAAGAAGAAGAAGAAGAAGAAGAAGAAGAAGAAGAAGAAGAAGAAGAAGAAGAAGAAACATACAAGTACGAAAGCACATTGACAGACATATATACAGCCCATTAAATATTAAAGAACCCATTTTTATACAAAAAGAACTATGCGGAATATACATCTATGTATGCATTTAAAAAAAAAATACGTATATAAAAGAACCAGTGAGAGGTCGGAGTGTGACGGGAGAAGCGAGAGAGCGATTCATTCACACATATTTCGCCAGCAATCAAATCAGTAAAGCCATTTATAACCATCTCTCAACGGCAATACATTTCAGTGCGAGACTATTGCTTCCATTCACTAAAGTATTTCACCCAAACAAGAGCTAGTGATCGCACATTAAGACACACAAATACCAAACGTAAAGCCCCATGAATGTTTTAATAGATCAACTCTTACGGGAAAAGTGTTTGATTGAATTTATGGATATGTCAGGTTTTTCATTAATTCTGAGCTTCCGCCCATTTCTATCTACACTAAGTGCTCTTTGACTGAACTTTACATCTGCGTCCAATTTGTTATATGCTAAACTAATTTGAAGCCCAAACTTATTTTGGCTTGCGTAGAATTCATGTAATGCTAAATCTGGCATACAGTAATAATCCTGTAATCCCGGCGTGCTCTTTATTCATAATCGCGATAAAGGGTCCTGTCTACATCCCGAAAACGCATAAATCATGTTACTATGGTCGTGTCTTTCATTTTCTCCTGAATACATTGACTCGTTTTTTTATTTTTAACTTTTCTAAACCGGCAATTTTTTGTAAAGCTCCATCCCATAAAGTCGCTCATATAGACTAACTAAATGAAAACTGAATTTATGGGACCTGTATGTTAGAGGTCCCTATATGTTAGAGGTGGATGTCCTCTAGATTAACTTGAGAAAATAAGGAAACAGTGGTATGCTCCATTCCAGTGGTTCCCAAACCACGGCCCGCGGGCCACTTGTGGCCCGCCAGCTGTCAGAAAGTGGCACGCGAGGCCTCGTTATTTAATATAATATATTTTAATAATTTCAAAACTATACTCGGAGCGCCCCGTCAGCGTGCGATAATTTACTCTGCTCGTGGTTGTTAAGCTTAGATATTATCGAATATGCCTGTTCAGTTCGCAACGAAACGTTATGAAGACGCCCACTGCCCTTAAAGTTTTAGAATTTTGTCGACGAAAGTTAAGAATGATATTGCGTCATTGGCACCTTGCCTTCTTGACAGACGATAGTTTGTGCTTTAAAAAGGCATAATAACTTTTACCTATGGCGGTAGCGAATGTGACTGATAAGGCCAATTCGCGCTGTAAATGTCCGTTCACAGTGGTCATGTCCACAATCTTACGTCTCACACGCTCGGTGTGTGACTTATCTGCAATAATTTTCTCCTTTGTCTTTATTCCATTTCTGATAGTTGCCCTCCATGCAACACGTTCAGCGGCGACTTGCTCCCACTGTGCATTATCAATGCCTGTATCAATCATATCCCGCTTACATACATCTTTGTATCGTAGTAGAGGCCGACCCTGAGATCTCTTACCCATCTGTAATTCACCAAAAAAGATGTCCTATGGTATTCTACCATCATCCATCCTCCTAAGATGTCCTATCCATCTAAGTCTACGAAGACTGAGCATGGAATAAACCGACACACAACCTGATCTTTCCAATACTTCAGTATTTGTGATTTTGTCTTGCCACTTAATACCACGAATTCTTCGCAGAAACCGCATATGAAAGCTGTTTAAATGTTTCTCTTGGTGTGAGTAAGTTGTCCAGGTTTCACTGCCATAAAGAAGAGTACTAAGGACACAGGCTTGATAGACAAGGACTTTTGTTTTGGCAGTAAGCTTCCTGTTCTCCCACACTCTTTTTCTTAACCTGTTCATTGTTGTTGCTGCCTTACCAATCCGGATGTTGATTTCCTGATCTAGGGATAATTTGCTATTTACCACTGATCCTAGATATGTAAAATGGTCTACCATCTCTAGTTCGGCGTCGTCAATAAAGATTGATGGTACCCCATGTGCACCTTGTGACATAATCTGTGTCTTCTTTTTGCTAATTGTTAAACCAAATTAAGAACAAGCATTGGAGAATGCAGATAGTAGACATTGCAATTCTTCCTCAGAGTGGGTCGTAACTGCAGCATCATCTGCAAAAAGCAACTCTCTGATCAGTACCCTCTTAATTTTGGTCTTGGCCTTCAATCTCTGAGCATTGTAGAGGCCTCCATCTGAGCGTGATTGAATGTATATACCACCATCATGAACACGAAAGGCATATTTCAGTAGAAGTGAAAAGTATATTCCAAAGAGGCTGGGAGCTAGTATACAACCTTGTTTAACTCCACTCTTGATTTCGAACTCTTCAGAAGTTGCACCATCAAACTTGATTATACCCTTCATGCCTGTGTGGAATGATTCCACAATGGACAGAAGAGTTGGTAGGCAGCCAATCTTCTTTAGTGCCTTGAACAGACCCTCACGACTTACCAAATCAATTGCCTTTGTGAGGTCAATGAAGGCAATAAACAGTGGTTGATTCTGTTCGCGGCATTTTTCTTGCATTTGTCGCAATTAGAATATCATATCAATGATAGACCGGTTGTGTCGAAAGCAAATGATATTGCACGACTTTTATAATGTTATATCGTTGTGGCCCACTTAACTACCAAAAATAGTAGATATGGCCCTCTGCTTGAAAAGCTTGGGAACTACTGCTCTATTCCTTCTGACTCTGGCATTGTAGATAGCACATCTAGTATTCTTGGATACGCTGATAGTTAGAGCCATACACGTGGTATTCCATCACACGTGTCAAATCGACAACAAGGAAACAAATAAGTAACTTTTAAATACAAGGGGGATACAAATGAAAACCTTAATTATTTTTTTTTGAATACGTGTCACAGAATAAACTTGTTAGTTCGATCAATGACAGACTAGACCCGACCTTAGTCTGCAAAAACAGCAACCCTTTGAGGTTGTAGGGAATGAGATCAAAGTGAGTCGCGTCGCGATGTCTACAGACGGTCGACATTTTGTTGGCAGGTTGTTGTTCGAGAGACGTGCACTGGCGTCATCTGTCTGCAAGGCGGGAGACGGCCGTTGAAAGTGATGGACAGAATGTCTGCCAGAGGTCGGAAGGATTCTGTGATATGGGGGAAAGGTTTCTGGCTCACAGACAGCCAGGATCTTTGTTGTATGAGACAAAGAATTTCCCAGATGAAAGTGAACTTGACAGCGAATTGACTCCGGTTAGTCTAGAAACAGGAGGACAAAGCCAGATTCTGGACTGATTGGCGTCTGGACTTTTTGGTGACGTCACTCAAGCACCCATATAAAACCCAGTGCGGTAAACAAGTGGAGGGAGTCGGAAAAAACATTCTGAAGTGTTAGGATCGGTGCATTATTCCGAGTTGTGTTACATGAGAGAGACTATAATGTCTAAGTGGTGATAGTTATCCGCGGACATAGATCCAGTCTGATTGCATAGTTTCTCGAGTAGCAACCGAAATAGGCATATGGTAGGCTATTAATAATATCTAATTTAAGAGTATGATTAGGAATAGAGTACAGTGCTGTGCGGTGATCTAATGTATTATAGGTGCAGTGATATAATGTATTATGATTAGTGATAGAATGTTCTACTAGTGCGGTGCTAGAAAGTATCATAGGAGCGTCGGCACTGGTATCCTATTGTGTGGCTTCAACTAGCTTGTGTGATATATCATTTTACTCAGGGAGTTGAGGACAATGTAGTGGAATAATAATTAGAGAGATTAAAGATGGTTGAGAGGGGGAAGAGGTATGTGAAATGGTAGGATCTTCCAGTAAGGCATATGCTGGGTTTCTACCCGTTCCTTTATTCTTTCCTGGTGTTGCCATGTCTCAGATCATATGATTGAGTTATTTGGCCGTATGACAGAGATCGGATCTCTGTTATAGATCTGAGTGCTGTTATTGGCCTACACTTACCTAATTCCGGCCAGGACTGAGTTGCCCTCATCCTAGTATTCTCTATTCTACAGGTTCCATTTACATGTCCACGTATGTGTGCTCTGATTTTCAACAGTGAAGCTAACACAATTTTAGAAGATGATGGCTCAGAATTTTAAGACAGAAGTTGCTGAGAGACCGCTACATTGGGCTTATACCCAAGTTGGTTTGCGGGAACCTGGCTTCTGTTGAGCAGGACATGCTGATAAGATTATGATTAGCAAGTGATAGTTGTATCATTGAACAGTCAGATCATTGTAGAGATACACTATTGATACCAGGAACATTCACACCAAAGTTATACTGATACCGAGAACATTTAGATTGTGGTGTTAATATGGGGAATCTTTACAACCAGTGGCACTAGATCCATTGAGATTTCCCCAATATCAGTGACAATAGGGTTAGAATTTTCTGATTAACAATGAGTTAAATAACCGAGGAAATTCATAGTGTGAATCAGATTGAAGACTCTCATTGGACAGTATTTGTCATGGGTGTCCAAGCATCCTAGTGGTTCAAGAGACAACGGAGGAAGTCTTCACGTGACCGGAGGAGCATCACCTGGGCGAGGCTACTTGTATGGGATACATGGTGCTAGTGTGTTTTCAGCACAGGGATGAGAATGACTATACTTCTGAACACTGATCTGAGTCTATAGACACTTTAGATTACACGTCACACATTCTACACCTTACACACACACCCACTTCTCCTACATATACTCTTTGCTTTAATAAATTTCTTGTTTTTATTTGTTGAAGCTAGAGTTGTCAAGTATGTTATGTTGGGGAAGAATGAGAGGGGGCATGATCCAGGGGTGAGTAAGAGTGAGAGGAAGGTGTCTTCAGATTGAAGGAGTGTGTGGACGGAGTCTGCTAGATATCTCCAGGATAGAGATATTGGATTAAAAAATAATGTGGGTGTTGATTCCCTTCACTCCAGGGACGACACTAAAGTGGTAAAGAAGAACAAGTAACTACTACGACATTCATTCTTTACACACACGACAATACGTATATTCTGAAAAAGTACAGAACAAATGTATTATGTTTCGATGCAGCCACGAGTAACGAGAAGAAGACAACACTAATGTTATAACAGACATTAACATGGAAGAAAGCTGGCCGATATACAGCACCATGTCTCAAATACTGGAATACTTTGATCATACTAAACATCACAGCGGCTTGGAATGGAAGGTCCTGGGTGGCATGGCTTCTGGGAGAGGAGGCAGGGATCCATCGATACGATTGTGAGCACAGGAGATTGCAGACACTTCAGACACGAGGGTGCATGAGGCAGGAGAACTGGCGAAGCCTCAAGAAACCTTTAGGAGGGCCGTAATGAAAGCGTCGTTCTGCAAAGGCCCTGGTACAAGAGACGCATGATAAGGCGCCGCCCCCCCCCCCCCCCAAAAAAAAAGAGGACAAGAAGAGCGAATAGCATCCTCTCCCAGCAAACATGTGCACAGTATTCACGCTTTGTTTACTCCTCCTTCCAGTCTAGCTTGGGAGTCTCCGTGGCGGAATGGTTACTCCACCTACCTCGCACTCCGGAGGTTGAGGGTTCGATTCCGGGCTACGACGTTCTGTTCACGAGTGCAATGTTCTCGGAGACCCCTGAAGGTCGTCGCTGGTTATGGATTTTGTCCTGTTTGCGACGTTTTCGGCGGGCCGCACTGCGAAATGAGACCGTCATGCAGAATGAAACCGCCCTGTGGATTGAGACCGAGCTATATGGGTAAAACCAGGTGTAATGAAGTCGATCGTCTTCCTTTAAACCCCTTTTGTTTAGCTTGTTGTCATAATTTTTTCCCAGTACAAGATGTCATAACGTGACCAAATATATTCAAACAAAACACGTACCTTCCCCAGTACCAGCTTTCATAACATGACCACATACATTCAAACAAAACACATATTTTTCCAGTACCAGTTGTCATAATGTGACCAAATAAATTCAAACAAAACACGTACCTTCCCCAGTACCAGTTTTCATAACGTGACCAAAAACATTCAAACAAAACATATTTCTCCAGTACCAGTTTTTATAACGTGATTAAAGACATTCAAACAAAACACATATTTTCTCCTGAACCAGCTTTCATAACGTGACTACAAATATTCAAACAAAACACATATTTTCTCCTGAACCAGCTTTCATAACATGACTACAATAATTCAAACAAAACACATATTAAGATACATCACCTATGTACACGAGGGTCATCAAATAAAAGTCGTCTGCAAAAACACAATGCTTAAGCAAGAGACATTATCATTTAAAATGCATTACGCATTCACCTGCTTGACTCGCATTAAGTCGCTAAAATCCCCTGGAGGAGACTCCACGTCTGGACAGCTGCTGTCTGAGACCCGACCTAGTGCTGTCTTCAGCAACCATTGCACGGTGCTTTCGCCCGGTGTAAATATGAATTTGTGCCATACTCAGTCGTCCCGTTTGTTGTGTGTCCCGGATGTGGAATAGTTCAATTCGCTAAACCCATTTAAATAAATTTATACCGAGAATAAGAATTGGTGAGTAGTAGAAAAAGAAGGAGAAGTAGAAACAGAAAACGAAGAAGGATCAAGGCGGGAAGAAGAAGAAGAAGAAGAAGAAGAAGAAGAAGAAGAAGAAGAAGAAGAAGAAGAAGAAGAAGAAGAAAGAGGAGGGGGATGCGAGGGGAGGGGAGGAGGTGGAGGAAGAGTCTCAGATGAAGGATGAGAAATTCTAAGCTCGAAAACTGCGCGGCGAATGTCTAGGCAAGCCAACTTTATTTCTCAGCCCTAACGAAACCCCTGCACCTGTGTACACCAGCAATTGAACTAGGCGCTGTACAAGAGTTTCATTAACTGTGGCGGCGTTCTGTTGCCTTCCTTTCTCTGGGCATATATATTGAAGAAATGGTAACAAGGGCAGTCCCGTGGTAGACATTTTCACTAAGGTATGAAGTGTTCGGCATTGCACATATTCTAGGCCTTGAAATAATGAGCTGGAGTGGCTAGTTCCCATCGCCGCCGCCCTTTCCTTCCACGGACAATTCACGGAACATACTGAAAAATATCCCAAACCCATGTAATATTACGGGACAATCCCAGTAGCTGTACTCGTCAGGTGGTCGGGGCTAGCCTTGGCTGGGGACTGAACCCGAACCATTATCAAGACAAGCAAGGGAACTACCCATTATCCTACCGCGACTCCTGATTATACAATAAACTCAGCGATGGAAACGCTCGCATGTGATCAGCTGGCCTGTGGTACGCCGGTCAACTTTACTTCCCCAGGTTTTGGGTACTTATTTTAATACGCACGGTAGTCCTCCAGGCCCGTGAGTAAGTCAGTCAGTAATAAGTGTAAAACAGTGAGTAAGTTATAAGTATATGTGTATGTATGTAAGTAACAGTAAGTAACATTTTGTTTGCAAAACAACGGTTGGAATCGCCTAATTGATAATCATTCGATATGTCTGAGCAATTGATTGTTGTTCGACATTTATTCACCTCATATGATATATAACTCTGAAGTACGCATCGGACGATTGTGAGAACGGTGCAGACAGGCATGATTGGGGCAGTGTGACAGGCATGATTGGGGCAGTGTGACAGGCATGATTGGGGCAGTGTGGCAGGCATGATTGGGGCAGTGTGGCAGGCATGACGGGGGCAGTGTGGCAGGCATGATTGGGGCAGTGTGACAGGCATGATTGGGGTAGTGTGGCAGGCTTCCGTTCAACAATAAAAACTAGAGAGTATCGGTTGGATGCCCCCCCCCCCTTCCCCAGGACGACTTGATGTAGTTAGAAATGAGCGGGCGGGTTGATTGGCTGTGTCTGTTCACCACTTGGTGGGTATTAGTGCGTGATAAGGCAGATGCGGTCGGGCTCCTTTGGAATCGTGTGTATGGTTCAGAGGTGCGGATGGATCATAGCGGCTTGGGGAGAGTGGTGCTGCATGGAGCAGCCAGAAGATCTGGCCGACACGCGGGACTCAGAGGAAGGGCCAGATGGGCACCTAATCAGACTACTACTGGTACCATTAGTGTTGGGATACTTCACTGGCTCTTGCTGATGAGGATGGAGCATATATTGGAATACCACGAGTGCTTTTTTATTGATTAATAACTCATCTCAACTATGTACCTGATGAGGTTCCGCGATATATGCCAGGCAAGAAATCGTGCAATGTAGTGTTTCTCATTCACTTCATTGTAATCATACACGATAATCGTTTGAAAGATGTATCCGCCACACTACAAGGATACAAATAAGTAACTTGTATGTTTATATTTTCATGTAGTGTTTTTCATGTAGTTGTTTGTAGTAACCTTTATATTTCTGTTTTCATGCTGTCTTTTTAGTTGTGTCGGTTTGTGTTTGTTTATTCCCTGCTGACGAAGGTTTTGGAGGCAACGTCTACTTTGTTGCTTGTAATCAAGTTCTAGTCAAGCTCGCCATCTACTTCTCTCTTTTGGTGATTCATTCAATACATTGTTTACGGTTTCTGTAGTTGAATACTCCATCCACCGTGTGCCATGCAGATAAGCGTGGGCGGCCATGGTCGCCATTTCACTCGATCACCAGAGTCATGGATCAGCTCAGTGTTCTTGTCTCGACCACACCACGTGGTCAAGCCATCCATGTATTTACTTCTCTGTCTTTCCTTTGTTCTCTTCCTCTTGATCTTGCCAGTTGTCACCAAATTCTCCAATTTATTACTTCTCATAACATACTCCAAAAAATTTGACTGTCTACGTCTAATTTCTCTAATCAGTTTAACAATTTCAAATGTTTCTTGTAGGACTTGGCCATCGTTTTTTTTTCTGTCTGACCATGGTATTCTTTGCATTTTCCTCAGAAACTACATTTCCACAGCCATCAGATGTTTTTCAGCTTGTCTGCTCACTGTCCACGCTTCACATCCATATAAAAGTACAGGTTCTATGTAGCATCTCAACACTCTTTTTCTCGTTGCAATTGACATCTTTTTAGTGGTCAGTATGTTATTCATCTTGCAAAAGGCTACCTTCGCCACGGCGATTCTTTTTCTAATCTCTTCAAGGCATCTCCTATCAGATGTTATGCCTGTTCCGAGATAATTGTACCGATTCACTTTTTTAAAGAATATTCCCATTTACTTGTATATTACATGGTGGTATTTCCTTCGTCCCAGTGACGACCATAATCTGCTTCGTCTTACAATTCAATTCTAACCCTATTTGTTCACTGTGTGCAACAACCCCATCTACTAAATCTTGCAGATCCTGCCCATTGTCTGCAATAGTACTGTATCATCGGTGTATCTAATATTATTGATGTTTCGTCCCCCGACGATAATTCCTTTCATATCGTCTATATTTCTAAAATATTTTCACAGTAAAATCTGATATTGACCTACTTCATGAATTTGTAGATCTGCAAGCATCTTTACCGTGTTGACATGTCTTACTCTATCGAAAGCTTTTGTGTAGTCAATAAAGCAAACGATGTATATCTTTATTTACTTCAATAGAACGTTCAATTACTGTTCTCAGCATATACACAGCATTTACTGTACTCTTGCCTTCTAAAAACCCACATTGTTCTTCTCCTATTTCAAGTTTATTTTCTTCCTAACTCTTTTCATGATAATTCTTAGCAAAATCTGTGTAATGTGACCCATTATACTAATTGTTCTATCTTGGTCACATTCCAAGGCTCCTG
>JACEFZ010022262.1:0-27500 GCA_014155875.1 Cepaea nemoralis | reverse complement strand
TTTAGGCCACGTACAAGGACATAAATGCCAGGAAGGGTTAACAATGATGGGGGGGGGGGGGGGGGGGGGAGGAGGGGGATGGGGGAGTGCCGCAGAGCCGAGACGTGAAAAACCATGACGTAGATGTATTCCGGATGTGATAGACAATTTCACCATGGCAGCAACAGATGCAGAGCACCTGGCTTACAACACAGAGACAATTTAAAACACTGATGCAAGGAAAGTTATGTAAGAAACAAACCACTGGATACTGACGATGATAATAATGAAAGAGAGAGAGAGAGAGAGAGAGAGAGAGAGAGAGAGAGAGAGAGAGAGAGAGAGACAGAGAGAGACAGAGACAGAGAGAGACAGAGAGAGAGAGACAGAGAGAGACAGAGAGAGAGACAGAGAGAGAGAGACAGAGAGAGACAGAGAGAGACAGAGAGAGAGACAGAGAGAGACAGAGAGAGACAGAGAGAGAGACAGAGAGAGAGACAGAGAGAGAGACAGAGAGACAGAGAGAGAGACAGAGAGAGAGAGACAGAGAGAGACAGAGAGAGAGACAGAGAGAGAGACAGAGAGAGAGACAGAGAGAGAGACAGAGAGAGAGACAGAGAGAGAGACAGAGAGAGACAGAGAGAGAGACAGAGAGAGACAGAGAGAGACAGAGAGAGAGACACAGAGAGAGACAGAGAGAGAGACAGAGAGAGAGACAGAGAGAGACAGAGAGAGAGACAGAGAGAGAGACAGAGAGAGAGACAGAGAGAGACAGAGAGAGAGACAGAGAGAGAGAGACAGAGAGAGAGACAGAGAGAGACAGAGAGAGACAGAGAGAGAGACAGAGAGAGAGACAGAGAGAGAGACAGAGAGAGAGACAGAGAGAGACAGAGAGAGAGACAGAGAGAGAGACAGAGAGAGAGACAGAGAGAGAGACAGAGAGAGACAGACAGAGAGAGAGACAGAGAGATACAGACAGAGAGAGAGACAGAGACAGAGAGAGAGACAGAGAGAGAGAGAGAAATATTCTTCCTTCGCCCTGTCCCCTACTGGACCATAGGCCTCCCAACCAACTCACTCCAAACCATCTTATCTTCAGTTATCCCATGCAGCTCTGCTCACGTCCTCCTCGTTTCATTAATCTCTGTCTCTGTTTCTCTTCCCCTTGTGTTTTTTTAAAAAGACATTCTCTGCTTCGTTTGTCTTGTGAATTCTAGTTTCGAGGGCGCTTCAAATGAAAAAAACTTAAATGGTTTTTTTTAAACAATATATACTGAAAAAGTATAGAACAAATGTATCACTTTTCGACGTTGTCACCGCTAACATTCAATGCAAGTCCTCCAGCGCAGATAAAGTGCTTGGATTCCCGAAGAAACACATTCTCGTGGTCACTACTCAGTGTGCCTGACCAGGTCGTGAACAGTCTGTCACAGACGTCACACCGTTTTGAAACTTTCTAGTCCACTCATACATTTGCTGGACTGACAGGCATGCATCACCATACTGGACCTTCACTCGCCAATGAATTTCTATAGGATTCACCCCTTCACTGAGCAATAAATGGATAACATAACGCTGCTCCTTTCTGGTGCATGTCAAAACGGGGCGGTCATCTTTATACTCTAATTATGACGTCACTATGTTCGTAGGCACCGTGATGTCACGTGCTTAACACTCCTGACATCTTTAACAATATTGACAGGCTACAAGACAATGACATGGTTATTGTAATTTCTATCACAACAATATTGACAGGCTACAAGACAATGACATGGTTATTGTAATTTCTATCACAACAATATTGACAGGCTACAAGGCAATGACATGGTTATTGTCATTTCTATCACACATTTAGGGTTTTCATTTGAAGTATATTATTCTCAGGTTTTCTCAATCAATCTATCACCAACACATTTCATCATCAATTGATTAACTGGTATCTGTCTAGTTCTCTCCGTGAGCTCCACAATGGCGATTCTAGCATACTATTGTAGTCCTTATATATTGTGCAAGTACCTATTAAAGCGTCACAACCAGCGACTAACGACGACAACTGCTAAATTTTTGCAACTTGGAATGTTACAGGTCTAGGATATAAGGAACCAGCTCTCGTAGAGTTCATGAAACAATCAAATATTCAATTATTAGGACTCGCAGATACTAGGAAGAAGGGGCAGAACACGAAAAGAACACACGAAGGTTACGTTATTATATGGAGTGGCGTCGATCAGCGAGCTACAGCTAAACATGGAGTGGGTTTTTTGTTGCATCCAGACAAAGCGAAAGCCATTATCAACACTAAATTTATATCAGAAAGGATAATACTAGTACAGATCAAAGAAGGAAATAGAACAACAACTTTTATACAAACATACGCCCCATGTAATGACACTTACAGCGACGAAGACAAAGACGAATATTTTGATAAACTTGCAGACACGTTAAATAATGTCAAGGAGACAGATGAACTAGTTGTGATGGGTGATTTTAACGGACGAATAGGCACACGAAGAACACCGTGGGAGGATTGCATGGGGCCATTCAGCGACACAGAGACTGATTGTAACAGCAATGGTCAACATCTACTCAACATATGCTCAGAACATGGACTAATAATAGCAAATAGTTTTTTTTCAACATCGTCGTAGCCACACCAAAACCTGGTATAAATGGAATGACATAGACCAAGCATCTCAAATTGACTTTATTCTAATTAGGAAATCAGACAGAAGGCTACTATAAGATTCAAGAGCACTCCCAAATACAGATGTTGATACTGATCACAAACCAGTCATAATAAAAAAGATTTCATCACACAGGAAAATAAGAAACAAAAAGGTAACAACACATGTCATCAATTATAGGAGGATGCAGGAAAATACTGTTAAAGACAAATTCAAGTCAAGAAATCCAAAACCTATATAAGAACACCCCTGATTACCACTCAAGCGTAGATAAGGAATGGACATGTTTCAAGGCTGCCATGCTCGACACACTGAAAAATAAATTTGGAACAAAGAAAGTAGGGCAGGACAAAATATTAAGAACAGCCTGGTGGAACAACGAAGTTAAAGATAGCATATTCAAAAAGAAGGTAGCATTCAAACAGTGGATCACAACTAAATCTGAACAGGACTATATTACTTATAGAATAGCACGACGTAATGCCAAACGAACGATCAGAGCATCTAGAGATGAATCCTGGAGAATATACGGTGAACAGATGGCGACCCTTAGCAAAGATTGCCCAAGAGAATTTTATAAATGTGTCACCACAATGAGAAACAGAGATGCATGTTACAACCCAAACACCATCATAAACAGCAAAAGAGGTATACCGATATTTAATCCACAACAAAGACTAGCAAGGTGAGCAGAATACTTTCAAGAACTACTTAACCCCACACATAACATAGAAAACCTCACTTTTGTGCCTAAATGCCAGGGGCAGCAAGAACCAAATTTCATACCTGCAGAAGTCAAAGCAGTTATACAGAAAAGTCTTAAAAACAAATCACCAGGTCCAGATGGAATAACCACAGAAGCTATTCAGGCCTGTGGGGAAACAGGAGTTAAATGGCTAACAAGACTTTTTAATATAGCATGGGAAGAAAGAAAAGTCCCAGATGATTGGCAACAGGCAATAATAGTACCAATATGGAAAAAGAAAGGCAATATGAGAGAGTGCGAAACATACAGAGGTATATCACTCCTGAGCCATATAGGGAAAATGTATGCAAAACTTTTGGAACAAAGAGCTAGACCAATAGTTGAACAACAGTTAAGCAAAGCACAATTCGGTTTTCGGAAAGGTAAAAGTTGCACTGATGCATTATTTACACTTAGACAAATTTGTGAAAAAACTATCGAATATAGTGACCAGCAGAATATTGTGTTTGTAGATCAGGAAAAGGCTTTCGATAGAGTAGACAGATACAAATTATGGACCATCCTTGAAGACTATGGGATAGAAGGGCAACTGCTAGAAAACATCATAGCCATGTACCACTCGAGCCAAAGTGCAGTAAGAACACAAGAAGGTATATCAGATATGTTCACAGTCAATACAGGAGTGAGGCAGGGATGTGTGCTCTCTCCCCTGCTATTCAATATCTACATGGACAGAATTTCCAAAGAAGCAAGTCTCGACAGAACAGATTCAGAAAATTTAGAACTCTTTACTCCAGATGAAACAACTGACCCACAGGGAATAAATGAACTTCTATTTGCAGACGATCAGTGCCTGTTTTACAGCGATGAGGGCAGACTACAAAATCATATTACTAATCTGAGTTCAACCTGCAGCAGATACAATATGAGTATAAACACAGCCAAAACCGAAGTAATGCAAGTTAGCAGATCGCCAGGCCCACTAAGTATACAGATAAATAACACACCTCTGAAACAAGTTAAAGAATTCAAATACCTTGGAAGTATGATCACAGAAGATGGCAGATTGGACAGAGAAATTGAAATCAGATGTCAAAAAGCTAGTGCACTTACATATCAACTATCACCCTTACTGAAACATCCAAACATACCCATGTCCGCAAAACGACAGATAATAAACAGCATATTCACACCAACCCTATGCTACCAATCTCAAACCTGGACTTTATCCAAATTACACCTTCGCAAAATCAACACCTGCGAAATGAGATGCCTGAGGAGAGCTGCCAACTTAACAATCCGAGACCGAGTAAGAAATGCTACTATCAGACAGACTGTGGGATCAACACCTTGTGCCACATTTATTGAAAGACAGAAGATCAAGTGGTTTGGCCATGTCGTTAGAATGCAACATCAGCAACTACCATCACTGGCCTTACATCAAAGATCATCTGCGACGAGACCACGAGGACGTCCAAGAAGAAAATGGATTGACGACATCAGAGACATTGTTCAACCACACGGAATGACACTATCCAGTGCCGTCCACCGGGCGCTGGAACGCAAATTATTCCTCCCCACGACGCTTGACGGCAGAAGTGGAAGATGATGATGATGATGATGATGATGATGATGACCTATTAACGAAAGTATGTAGATGAGTTGTAATTGTTTAAGTCGTTCCCCGCGTTTCTGGTCCAGAAACTTACGGTAGTGCCGTTTAAACGTAGGAATTGACAATTCGAAGTCTAGTGCTAAGTTTAATTTATTTTCACTTCCACAAATCTCCTAATGATATAACATCTACAAGTGCTATAGAATCGCCCGGTGCTATAAAATCGCGTAGAGCTGTAAAATCTCCTAATGCTATAAAATCTGCCAGTGCTATAAAATCTCCTAGTGCTATAAAATCTCCTAGTACTATAAAATCTCCTAGTGCTGTAAAATCTCCCCGAGCTATAAAATCTCCTAGTGCTAAAATATCTTCTAGTGCTGTAAAATCTCCGAATGCTGTAAAATCTCTCAGTGCTATAAAATCTCCCAGTGTTATGAAATCTCCCAGTGCGATAAAATCTAGTGCTATAAAATCTCCCAGTGCTGTAAAATCTCCCAGTGCTATAAAATCTCCTAGCGCTATAAAATCTCCTAGTGCTATAAAATCTCCTAGTGCCATAAAATCTCTCAGTGCTATAAAAATCTCTCATTGCTATAAAATCTCCAAGTGCTATAACATCTCCAAGTGCTATAAAATCTCCTAGTGCTATAAAATCTCCTAGTGCCATAAAATCTCTTAGTGCTATAAAATCTCTCATTGCTATAAAATCTCCAAGTGCTATAACATCTCCAAGTGCTATAAAATCTCCTAGTGCTATAAAATCTCCTGGTGCTATAAAATCTCCTAGTGCTGTAAAATCTCCCCATGCTATAAAATCTCTCAGTGCTTTAAAATCTCCTAGTGCTATAAAATCTCTCAGTGCTATAAAATCTCCCGGTGCTATAAAATCTAGTGCTATAAAATCTCCTAGTGCTATAAAATCCCCTAGTGCTGTAAAATCTCTCAGTGCTATAAAATCTCCAAGTGCTATAAAATCTCCCAGTGCTATAAAATCAAATGCTATAACATCTTTAAGTGCTATAAATCCCCGGCGCCGGTTCTTATTTTGATATACGTATCTGTTACACCATCTTTGTCAACACTGATACTTAAATCATCGTCGTCATCATCATCATCAAGTGCCATGCTGGCTGGCATAGGCGTTCATGAC
Organism: Cepaea nemoralis; assembly: GCA_014155875.1. Taxonomy (NCBI): domain Eukaryota; kingdom Metazoa; phylum Mollusca; class Gastropoda; order Stylommatophora; family Helicidae; genus Cepaea; species Cepaea nemoralis. Next base: position 21,366 of record JACEFZ010022262.1, on the reverse strand, counting down.
TTTCCACAGATCTCGGTCTATGGTTTTCTGGATCAATTCTGCTGATGATATTCCTCCATGCCACCGTCTCAATCCAATGCTAACAGACACCGCGAAATACATCAGGCTAACATTACATAAACATATGCAAGCAGGCATCTCTCCCTATTGCCAGTATTCCTCATCATAAGGCAAACCCACTCCGACTTCTGAGGCACTGTTAATTTAAATCCACAAGTCAAGGACGAGAAGTCAGTATTTTAGTCCAACTGACAGGTGTAGGGGTTGAACCCGCTATCTCGACACCAACACATGGGAAGTTTAAAAGCGAACGCTGTTATCCATTAGCCCATGCTTATCTCCGGAAATGTAGTATACACGACTGTAATTTTACTAATTGTGAAACAAAGAACGCAACCTGGGAACTTTCGGAAACTACCTGCAACATGAAAACCCTCTTACGGCGAACGCACCATTCACTTATATAACGATCCATTTCACTGTTCAACAAAGAAGTTACGGCAGACGGGTGACGAGATTAATGCGATAAGTCGATGTGAAGAGATCACGTTAGCGAAGGGCAAATGTCTGTACATGATAAGGCATGCTACCGTGAAATCTACCATTACCAAGCTGGGTTATTGAAAAGAGAGATTTTCTCTCAGTGGAATGGGGCCGTAAATAACGATCTATGGCAAGAACACGCGTAGCACAAACGTAATAAATAAAACATTGTAAAGAAATGCATTGTCAAAGTGTCCGCCTCTCATGTCGTGGGAGGTGTGTTCGATACTCGGTGACGGAGCGAATGAAGGGAAATTCTGTTCTGTACACTGTGTGGCGGATGTTTAGGCCAGGTGTTTATCCTTCAGCTCGGAAAGACACTACCATCACCAGCAAACACCAGCGATAAATCGCAGACAGAAATATACGCAAACATAAGAGTTGAGTCAAGAACCGATATCACGGCACTCTGGACATTCCCAAACGTGCTCCGTCATCTTCAACAACCAATGAAGAGCCCCAATACTTATGGCACTAGCTGCAATCTGATGTTTCTGTCTGACTTTTCCTCAGAAAACAGTGTCGGTCAGACCTCTGGTCGCTTTCTGCCGCACCAATCTCTCCAGGCAATAATGATGTATCTGTTACGCAAACACTAAAGAAGTGTGATAACTGGCCAGTATTTTCATTACAAAATGTTGACGGAAGACCCGCTATGGTATAGTGTATAGCGGGCTTGCCTCCTACGACAGTGATCCCGGTCCAATTCCCAGTAGACGCAGGATTATTTTTCCCCACCAATTCAACTTTGGGGTCAACCCAGCTTCATAAAAATGGGTACCAGGCGATGTTCAGAAATTTCTATAAATTATCTGGGAAAGAACAGACGTCGAGGAAGGAAAATGGCCACCTCATCTCATATGTGAGACACGTGAAGGCCTAACACTTTCACTGTAACGGCATTCATTATCTGCTATGGGACTGTCTTCGCCTCTATTGAAGACGAAAACTGACTGTTCGTGATCCTTGGGCAAGTTTACGTTCAGTAGTGTGCCAGTGCTTTCTGAATGACCAGCACGCATACCATTTCATTAAAAAAAAAAAAACGTAAGTTTGTCTGCTACCAAATCGCCCACAGCTGAGTTTCCAATTCGGTTTACGGTTTTCATTTGTTTCTTGTAGGACTTGGTCATTGGTTGTTCTGTCTGTCCATCGTATTCTTTGCATTTGCGTTCGTAACACCATCGCCACGGAGCGGGCAAGAGGTACGTTACAACAATTAATTAATGAACAGGCGATCCGGTCGCAGGTGGGAGCGACGGCAGGGCAGTGGATAACACGCTTGCCCGCCGACCCGGCGCTCGGGGATTCCTGGCTCCCATATCGACCCAGACTAAAATAGGTACCAGGAAGTCTCGTGGGAAATAAAGCGGCCAGTTTAATATTGACTACCCCACCCTTCATGTGTCGATTGGTCTACACAAATATGTGGATATCCCCATGCGTCCAATACTCATCAAGGGGTGTGTTTTGTTTTTTTAAGTTAGTTGCATATCCTTTACAGGACGTGGCAGTCAACCCCAGAAGCGTGGCTATTTGTGAGTTATTTACAAGTTTACGTTCAATAGTCTGCCTTTGCTTTCTGAACGACCGCCACTTACAATGCCCCATTTATAAAGACGCTTGTAAACTTGTACTTAACAAAAGCCCAGGCATAAACCAAGTATAACTCAGACCATGTGAATACACACTTTACAATCACTGCAGTATGCACCTGACGAGATGCCGGGAAATGTGTGAGGCAATAAATCGTGGAGCATATTGTTTGTGACGCCTGTGTATAAACTTTACAATCAAATATAATTAGAAAATATATACCGTGGTTAGAACACCAAGTGGGTAAAAGAAGATCGATATAAACCTGTTAATGGCTGAGCGATGGAAATTATCAGGTCACCTCGACAAATATAACATGCTGAATAACAAGAGAATAAGAAGTTAAATAAGTGAATGTTTCTGTCCTTGCGAGAAACAAATCAAGAAATAAAAAAATGTGAATGGAAACAAGAAATAAAAAAATGTGAATGGAAACAAAAATTGAAGATGTGAGTGTTTGTGAATTTCTCTGGTCCGCTATATGTTAACGGTGGAATATCATGTAAAGAGGTGAAGATAATATTTAAACTGGTCCCCCATCTGCCTTGGCAAGACCAATTGTCATCTGGGACAACAAAGATATCAGCTTTCTGATGAAAATAACGCGACACACATCTCCGATACTGTCTGTTCTCTTGTATAATGCGAAAGAGTGATGATTTAACCCCAGATTTGTCAGGATTAATCCCTATAAACAGACCTTACCCAAAGTAACAGTTCGATCAACTTGTGGGGTGATGTTCTTTTCTAGTAATTTTGCCATAGCAGCGAATATAAGGCCTCACTCACTCTTTTACATGTCCAGCTGCCGTGGCATTGTTAACTTGCACTACTTGCACACGTGACCTACTTTATCCCAGCAGACTCCAGATCCGATCTCACTATGCAGAAGTAGAACGTGTTATATCATTAGATATCGAAGTTTCGTGAACAAATTTCCCAGTCCTCTAATGAGATCGAACCCGCAACCTTCTAAGCTCAAGGCGGATATCGCAACTTCTCAGCCCCGCCTGAATAATCACTGAAATCTACCGCTTCAGATCGGCGAGCGCGTTAGTGTGATTGATAGGAAACTACACTGATAATGTCGTGAACGCATTGGCTCGAGGGTTCGATGTCGTCGTCCGCCAACAGAGGACAAGACCGGCCACCTATACCTCCTGGCTCGGAGACCTGCACGATGTGATGTTTTTTCGTCACCTTTGTAACCTTTGGAGGCGTGCCTATCGGATGAATTTTGGATGTAAGCAATTGTAACAGCATACCATGATGGAAGCAAATGTTAACTATTCATATCGTCTAGATAATTCGAGAATTGCATCGCTTTGGAACTGATGGCCTGGAGGTCAGAATGTCGGCTTCACGCACAATGGGTCATGTGTTCAATCCTCAACTAGGCTTAAAGATATTAAAAAGCTAGGAATCAATATGATGTACCATCAGTGTTAGACTTAATTTTTTTTTAAAAAGTGAAATCGATTAGTTACTTATCCTGATTACGAACAAACACGGCTTCACGACAAATTAATATCGCTCAGACACAATGGGGTAAAGTTACAGTTCGTCTTTTTCATAAAAGAATAGTTCATACAACATATTTATATCAGGAAAGATGAGAGAGAGAGAGAGAGAGAGAGAGAGAGAGAGAGAGAGAGAGAGAGAGAGAGAGAGAGAGAGAGAGAGAGGGAGTGAGAGAGGAAGGAGAGAGAGAGAGAGAGAGAGAGAGAGAGAGAGAGAGAGAGAGAGAGAGAGAGAGAGAGAGAGGCGAGAGAGTTAAATAGTTACATAGAACCAATTCTGATATTTGATAGTGCATAATGGACAATTAGCGAATTCGTAAAAAAAAAAATGATTTAGAGATTGCAGAGACGTGAGTGTGGTTTTATAGACGAATTCTGATATGCGATTGTATAGAAGCATTGTGAGATGTGGTTCTATAGAAGAATACTAAGATGAGTTCTACAGAAGAATTCTTAGACGTCGGAGAGTCTCGTAGAAAGATAAAACGTGTAATGAAAACACCATGGATAAAATGAGGGGTGAAAAAAACACGACAGAGAGTCGCATTCCTGAGCTAGATCTGGAACTCTGTTCATATCCTAACGCTACATGACACACAAATAAACAAGAACATAACTGCGGAAAGTTGTGTCTATGTATATTTTTCTTTGCTGATGAAGTCTTGTGGCAATAAATTCCTCTAACCGGGAAGGTTAACCCGGTCAACAAATACCCGCAGAAGTCGGATGTGTCGGCCTAACGGCGCAAGAACGCAGCTCTGCTGTAAACAGGCACAACGCAATCACGTCCGAAAAAAAACTCCGGATGAACGCAGCAGAAGAAGAAGAATTCCTCTAATTTTTTTCTGATATTACTATTGTAAAGCTGACCTTTTACAACAGTGGTTCTCAACCTTTTCTGGCCCGTGCTCCCCTTCACCATATTTTCAGAACGTCATCCCTCCCCCCCCCCCTATCGTATTTCCTACCTAAAAATTTGGCCCTTGCCCCCCTTCACTATATTTTCAGAACGTCCTACCCCTTTTCGTATTTCCTACCTAAAAATCCCCCCTCCCGCCCCAACACAGTATACGTAATAATGGAAGCACATACTAAAACAAGTCTAGACGTCCACATAAAACGTGATTTATGGGTCTACTTACTTTATAAAATGAATTTTAGAAGGGTGAGACGTACAGAACCGTAAAGTATGAAGGGAAAAACAAGATCAAGTAATCGGTTCTTGTATTAACTCGATCTTGAAACAATCTTCATTCCCCCCCCCCCCCCCCCAGGAAACCCCAAAATTCCCCACCGGTTGAGAACCACTGTTCTACACGTTACATTTTGATTAGTTAAGGTTTACCACAGTTAACCACATTTCACATACTTGAAGAAATAGTACAGAGCAAGGGGAAGACCACGTAAAAAGCTGAATAATGGTATCAAGAACAAACTTAGAGAAATGAAGACCAGCTTACAAAGCCCATTGGGAAGAGCGCACAAAAGAATCTTACATCCTCTCCTAACACTTCATTGAGGTAAATAGAGGAGGAGGAATAGGAGAAGGAAGGAAGGAAGGAAGGAAGGAAGGAAGGAAGGAAGGAAGGAAGGAAGGAAGGAAGGAAAGAAGGAAAGAAGGAAGGAAGGAGCAGCAAGCAGATGAAGAAGAAGAAGAAGAAGAAGAAGAAGAAGAAGAAGAAGAAGAAGAAGAAGAAGAAGAAGAAGAAGAAGAAGAAGAAGAAGAAGAAGAAGAAGAAGAAGAAGAAGAAGAACCACATTTCGTTTGTGTAGGAAAATCAGAACAGTAGTAAACCACTCATTGAGAAGGGGTGATGTAAAATTCTCAACTATTCGTTACGTTTGTTTTTACCTATCTTGCGTCAATTTTATTTAGCTGGTTCCACTGTAAGAACCACACTCGATCAGAATAAAACATTCCACCGTATAAGGGTATTGAACCCATACATGATGTCTGCATATGCAGATACGCTATCCACTTGACGGGCAAGAATCTACAACCTCCTGAAACTCTTATACATATACCATATGATTTCGCATACGCGTAACGTGATCCATGAGAGAAGGAGGAAGAGGCAGTTTAGAACCAGCCAGCCGTGAATATTCCAGTCTGGTGGCGGACATGTCACAGACTGTGGATGCATATTAGGACAGGCTTCACTGCAGTTGTGGAGAAGATGCATCGAAACATAATATCGGGGGAGGGGGGGGGGGGGGGAGGAGTTATTGTTTTTTGTTTGTCAGCTCGGTTTGAATCCTAGCGTAGTACAGATACTTGCTACTAAGCTAGTTATCTAACTAGCTAACTAGCTACTTAGTTGGTTGGTTGGTTGGTTGGTTAGCTAGCTAGCTATTTAGTTAGTTAGTTAGTTACTTACTTAGTTAGTTAGTTAGTTATTCCTTTGGCAATGTTTTTATTACAACATGCACAATGGATAATGGATGTACGAAAGATGAGTGGCTGGAAGGACAGGCCTGGGTGTCCAATTTGTGACAATTTGAAAATAAAGTTCGTTCGTTCGTTAGTTAGTTCGGAGTGGCTATTGGTCATGGTCGAAGTACACTTGTTCCTGCAGCGTGGCGCTGTCGCCATTTGGAGGTGACAGGTTCGTATCCTGGTCGGTAACTATGGCTTTCAAATTGTATGTTGTCTAGTGCGTCCTCTAGTCTCTACTTCTTTCTTCTCCTTCTGTGAGCGCCAAACAATACTACGTGTGTTTATTTATGTACCTAGAATCTACAACTACACTACACTACCGAGAATCTACAACTTCACTGCGCTACCGAGAATCTACAACTTCACTACTCTAGCGAAAATCTACAACTTCACTACACTACCGAGAATGTACAACTTCACTACACTACCGAGAATCTGCAATTTCACTACACTACCGAGAATCTACAACTTCACTACACAACCGAGAATCTACAACTTCACTACACTACCGAGAGTCTACAACTTCACTACACTAGCGAAAATCTACAACTTCACTACACTACCGAGAATCTACAACTTCACTACACAACCGAGAATCTACAACTTCACTACACTAACGAGAATCTACAACTTCACTACACTACGGAGAATCTACAACTTCACTACACTATCAAGAATCTACAACTTCACTGCACAACCGAGAATCTACAATTTCCTGAAACTCTTACATGCCTACGTGATTTCACAGACGCAGAACGCCATTTATCAATGAACAACAACAACACCCAAAGCAGGAACCAGCCAAAGGTCTGACATGTGTTAAGACCATCACATTGTGCAAGCCTGAACCCACGCCCCACCACCTTCATAACATTATCAGCCTAGCTTCCTAGCAATTACACTAGCGCGCCCGCTATCAATGAACTAGGAACAGATTATTTGTAATCACAAAGACGTGCTATCCCGTCCAACAGAGTGAAGGGCCCATTAAGAGCGCATGGCACAACACAAGCAAACACATTAAAGTAACATTATCTAGAGTATTCTAGAGCATGGTTTGGGAAAATACATCCAGTCCTATTAAGGACTAACTCCAAAGAGAGCAAAGAAGGGAAAAAATACCAAAAAGGGACCTCAATTATAACCAACCCTGCAGAAGCAGATTGAACGAGGCTGAAGTTTTATATTTTCAGCTGAGCTGAGAACGGATCTTTTCTATGGCGACATACGATTGTAAGTCATGGACTATTCCGCAATGACTAAAGAATAAAATCGAGGCTTGTGGACTTAAATGTTACAGAAACATCTTTATAACACCCCGGAGCAAGAAGAATAAACATACTGACATCCTACAAGAGCTGAGCATTGAAATACAAAATGTTCATAGAGAGTATCATGTCTCAGAAACGGAAATACTTGGACCATATTAAACGCCATCGTAGTTTGGTTGGAGAGACCCGTGATGGAAGGCGTGGTTCCTGGAAGTAAGGTTAGGGGTCAGCCATCGCGAAGATGGACACAGGACATTGACAAGAAAACAGTGGATGGATAGTAAAACGAACGAGAAAGTTCGAGAAAATTTATGAGAAAAATTAGAAATAGTAACATTTTATTGGTACATTATTGGGGGGGGGGGGGGGGGGAGGAGAGAATTTAGACCAGAAAACGTAGTGATAGCTGGCCAAATTAATGGCGAAAGAGCAAGACGATGACAGTGAGATAAATACTTGAATAGCTTGGCGACATGGTATAATCGGAACAAGAACACAGACTGATCCAACATTCTGATGAACGTGTGAGATGGCGTATCTTGACCTGCCACGCGTATCGGCATAGCCTGTGTTGATGAATTTGTTGGCTAATGCTTGCTTGCTTGTGTTGGTTGGCTTGAGCTCCAACACGAAGTCCTGTATGTCGGATGAAAGGCATCCTGTTGTCCAACATTAGTGTGATGTCATACAGGACCTGAGGTTTGCGTGAGTATCCGTTGTCCCATGTCTGGCTTATTGGTGTGCAGACTGGTGGTTCCTCGCCATACAGGCAGACACTCTCCGACTTCGGAGGAATCGGCGATTCTACTGACTTTAGCCAGGACCCCGAAGGGACCTGTTGCCCAGGACGCTCGACGAGGACGCGTCAATAGGTCTTGGCCAGTATATAACCCGGCCCTGGTGCCTTGGAAACACCTCTGCGTCCCGTTGGCTAATGCAAGTTTCTACATAACACTCCTATAAAAACCATACTCGAGGGCAAGGTTGAGGACAAGTGAGCAAGAGGTAGACAACGATACAAGTGGGAAGATAACATTAAGAGATGGACGAACATAAGTCTGACAGAATGTAGTCTCGGCGAGAGACAGACAGTGTTGGAGATCCATTGCAGCCAGCCTTTATTGTAGAGACGGCACCTGATTGATTGAATGCAAGTTTATATACACCGAAATAAGTGTAGTTTCCGTTACTAGTCGAAGCACACTTGATTGATTGTATAGTCAGGCGTTGACGTCATTTTGAGGTGGCAGGTTCGAATCTCTGGTGATCATGAAAGATTTCAATTTTTATATTGATTTGTGTGTCCTTTTATCTCTATTATTTCCCACTTTATTTCTAAGTGTGCCAATCAATGCCCGTGAATATAATTCGCATGCTATGACACATGCAGATCTCGTGTGAAGTGTGCACGCTACATGCCTGCAGGTTCGCTCCTACACTGTTTACATTTTCATTTCCTGTTACCACGCCCAGTAAACGGGATTCCAGATTGTCCATAGCCAGCAGCCATAATATGATTTTTACAGAATATTCAGAATAAAACAGAAGCTGGCGACTAGCGGTAAAAATATCGCTCATTTCATCATGGCAAACAGGCAATTTATTTAAGATTGCAGAAGAATAGCAGAGACGTGATGTGCTTTGGCAATGAGAAAAGAAAGCATAATTGAGTATCGGTACCATAAAACGGAATTGCATTGTCATCATCATGTAGTGCAGTTTCCACGTTGATGGCTGGTGGTAAAAGTGAATGGGCAACCAGACAGAGATAACAAAAATAGCAATGCAAATGGCAATAGAGGTTTACACAGCATCCTGCATACTATAGATGTATGAGATAGGTGACCTCTTCTTCTTCTTTCGTTCGCTTGAAATATGTCTATATCTGCAATGTTGTCTTTTTTTTTTTAATTCACTCAGTAGTCCACTGAGTGTATCTCCCACTGTTGTCTCTCTAGGCCAGAAGGTTTGCCTGGATATGTCTGTCGTATTTTGGACAGTCTTGAAGTATGTGATCTGCTGTGTGCGACGCCAATCCACATGTGTACGCGGCTGATTCGCCAATCTTGAATTATGAGAGCTATTAGGAGGCGAGAGACAAAGGCAGAATGTAAGATGAGTTCCAATTCCTAAACCCCTTTTTTCGTATACTCGCTTTGAACCCGAGCGTAGTCCATACTGGACTGATTTTTGCGTGTGAGCCAGCTTTCCCTACTACCAGTTCTTCACACCATCAGAAGAACCCTCTTTGACTTCTGAGGCACTTGTAATTTGCGCCCCAACGCCCAGGACGAGAAGTCAACGTGTATGTCCAATTGATTGGGAAAAAAACCACTATTTCACCATCAGCGCGCCGGTAGTTTATGAGCGAGCGCTCTAAACATTTCGGCCTCCGATTTCCAATTAAGCCTATTGAAAATAAAGTTCGATCGTTTGTCCAACACTTCTATGTTACAGATATTCAGAAACACTAACATCACCGTATTTTACCATTGCTGGTGTCTACAAGGAGGCAAGGTCCCCCTAGCCTAAACAATAAAGATCACGTGCCCAAGCAATGTACAACCAATCGTGTGTAGATTCCAGCCGCTAGACCAATTCTGCGGCTCTTATAGAACGCACACCACATGATGTTCCATGTGGCCACCCTAATATCTTAGTCACGTTCCTATATGCTCAACCTGGAATATTACATGCGTGGATCATTATGTTACCGACCTCTGTGGCGAAATGGTTACGGACTCAATTCGTAATCCCGCATTCCGTGTTCGAAACACAGCTGCTGGCGATTTGGCAGCAGGCCGCATTGCGTTGGTTTTCATATAATGGTGTGTATCGGTCATTCAGAAAGCAATGGCAAACTACTGAATGTAAACGTACCAAGAAATCTCAAATAGCAACAGCAACAAAACATGGGGTTGAATGCTATATGTAAAGGATATGCAACTAACCTTTAACATCGGATTTATCTTGACGTATCCACGTTGTGTCGTATCATTCAATCAGGAAAGTAGGATTCATATTTTATCAGAAGAATTCATAATTGATGGAGGGGAGTGTACCGTGAAGCACAGAAGAGGGAGACCACTGAGTAGATGGCTTCTAGATGTGATCGATCATTTTACACGCGACCTACAACAGAGCGAGGTCATCTGGCTTATGATAAAGATAGCGACATGTCCTTGTACAGGATGTCCCAGCCAACCCCAGCATTTCTTGGCTATTTGTGATTAACGTTCACGTTCAGTAGTTTGCCATTGCTTTCTGAACAACCGACGTTCATACCACCGTATGAAAATTAGAGCAAGGCGTTCTGTTTCCAAATCGACTGCAGCTGTGTTTCGAACGCGGTATGCGGGTTTGCGAATGGCGCTGGCAACACCTTCGCCACAGCCCCGGCTTATGATAAAGACTTGGGTAAAAGTGGGGGGGGGGAGTTATGCACATGACAAACCAATGAATGATGATAATAGTGATGACCCACACTGTGTTAGTCTTTCCTTTTGAGCCTAGATAGCGGTGGGAACGATTAGTAGTATGACTCTTCGCTGGCTGTTGAACGAAGGGACGGAGCACGTATGGGAATGTCCTGAGTGCAGTGATGTCGGTTCTTAACTCAACTCCTCTTGAGCCTAAGGCGGCGCATAGGGCAGAAGTCATGGCTCTCCATGTCTGGCGGTTCGCTGCTACCTGTTGTAGATCTTGGACGTTCACTTGGCCGTTGAATGAGCCTTCTCTGATGATGGTTCTACGCAGGGTCTCTCTTGGTCTTGCCCGTTTTCTTTTCCCTACCGGTGTCCATATCAGGGCTTGGTAGGGGAGTCTTGTCTTGTCCATTCTGAGTACATACATGGCCGATGTAGTTCCAAAGGCGATGTCTTATAAAGTTGGATACAATATCTTGCGTAGTCTCTTGTCTTATTTGCGTATTGGTTCTAAAATATGTCCAGTGGAGGTTTAGAATTATTCTAAGACATTTGTTCTCAAAATTGTCTAATTTGTTTTTTTAATTTTTATCTAAAGCTACCGTTGACTTCTAACTCTCACATCCATACGTTAGCACTGGAATCACACAAGAGTTGAAGATTTTAAGTTTTGTGTGTTTGCTGAGTGTCTTTGACTTCCAGATGTTTAAGAGTTTATTGAAGGCACCAGATGCCAGTGCGATTCTAGATGATATTTCCAGTGTTGAGTCCCATGTAGATGTCAGAAGAGTAGTGATCAATAGTTTTTGTTTTCTTCTTCTTCTTCTTCTTCTTCTTCTTCTTCATCGTTCCGAGCCATTGAGGTTCTTTGCTGCAGATACAATCTGTCTCCATTCGTCTCTCTGGTTGACCTTCTGGCGGTGTTAATGTGGAGACCAATTTGTCTTGAAACATTTTGGAGATGGTTTATTTTCTCTTGAGCATCTGTGTAGCGCAATACAATAATGTAATCAATTCATATTTCATATAATTAGCGTTGGAAAAGAAGCAAACGAGTTGATTGTAGTATATCACTCATAGCATGACTGTTTATGTCAACGTGGACAAACCAGAGCTATTAAATCCGACTTGGAGGTCCGCATGACCGAATGGATAAGAATGCCCGTTCTTATACATCCTGTGTGCTGATACCGAGGTACACTGGTCAGTTGGACTAAAATTTTGACATCTCATCCATGACTTGAGAATGTAAAATACAAGTACCTCAGAAGTCGGAGTGGTTTCGCCCTGGTAATAGGGAGAGCTAATCCACACGCTAAAATCAACCCCAGTGCACTAGTAGTAGTAGCACGTGTATGAACGACGCTTGAGTTCAAAGCGACCTATAAAATAAAATAAAACAAAAACAACCCTCCTAGACATGCAATTGGTGGTCACTGAAACAAACTGCATGACTCAGTCAATGCAGCCTGTCCGAACTCCCAGAGATCAAAGAGGGAAGGCACCAGTTCCAACGAATATCACTTTAAATGTGGATGTGTCGGCCGAAAAATGCAAACATCGCTAATTCACTATAAACGAAGACGGCACAGCTGTAATCTTTTCCATGACAAACCATGAATAATAAGTAATTAGAAAACGTATATCGTGTTTTACTTTTCTACAAAGCAGTTTGCTATCTTGTTAAACTGTCTAGGATTAGCTTCATGAGTGGTGTATGAATGAAATAATGTATGGGAGCAGAGAGATAGGAAGGGCTGAATGTCAAAGTTGCTTGCATGCCCAAATTCTAAACACTGTGAAAATAAAGTTCGTTCGTTCGTCCGTAATCATGCTGGTTGGTTTGTTGTTGTGTGTTTGTTATTTCTATCACTACGTATGTTCATATTCAATATGTGAACATCAAAGAAAAAATGGTCCACGAACAGTATCAGCCTCTGCACAGGACACAACAGACGGAAATACCACAGGACATAACAGACGGAAATACCACAGGACACAACAGACTGAAATACCACAAGAAACAAGACTGAGATACCACAGATAGGAGATGCGGATGAATGTGGTCGTGGAAATTGTAAAATAGTTATACATTTGTTGATATGTATGTAATATGTGCAATATGTGCAGAAAAGAGAAAACTTTAAAAAAAAATAAACAAAACTATTTGATTTACGCCAGCTCCATTTGAGGAAAAACTCCATGGAGATTTCAACAATCTCAAAATGCATATGGACGTCTGAATGTGAACGACGTTACTGAGCAGGAGAAGGATGAGGAAGAGAAGAAGAAGAAGAAGAAGAAGAAGAAGAAGAAGAAGAAGAAGAAGAAGAAGAAGAAGAAGAAGAAGAAGAAGAAGAAGAAGAAGAAGAAGAAGAAGAAGACGAAGAAGAAGAAGAAGAAGAAGGGCATGAGCAAGTCCTTCAAGAAACAAATGAAGATCGTAAACTGATTAGCGACATTAGACGTAGGCAGTCAAAATTTTGTGGACATGTTATGAGAAGAAATGAATTTGGAGAACTTGGTGACAACTGGCTAAGTCGAAAGGGAAGAGACCAAGGGAAGACCTAAGAAGTAAATACCTGGATGGCTTGGCCCCGTGGCATGGTCGAGACAGAAACACGGAAGCTGATCCACGACTCTGGTGATCGAGTAGGATGGCAAAACTGACCGCCCACGCTTATCGGCATGGCACATAATGGATAGGATGGAACTGTTCGCTATTCCCTCATGACACGAACTCGGCGGGGCATAAAGCACTGGCTAAAAACAGGCTTCCAAGTAGCGAGTTTATGAGCTGCGAGGAACATAAACTCCCAAGACAGCTCCACTTCGGAATAGAAGACACCCACTCTGTTTAAATTCGTTTCCAGGTTAGAAATTCATGCGTACCGCAATTCCACGTTAGATAGAATTGCTCGCCAGCAAGGTCACGCTGATTTATTGCTGTTTTTCGCGCCCTTTGCGTCAATCTTATTGTAATTATCTATTGATTTCCCAACGGGTATTTAAATTGTGTAACTTTTTCGGCGTTCGGACAGGTGTGTTTATTCGATGTTCGGAAGTGTAAATGCCCTTGCCTTGCCTTAACAATATTTTAGGTATGTTGCACGTATATTGTTAGGGTTCATACTGGTGTGGGGGGGGGGGGGGGGTATATTAACAGTTTTCATATGATGGAATTTATTGGTTGAGTAGTATGGACTTACGGGATAAGTGAGCTGGCCTGCCCAGAAGACAATGGCCAATTACTACCTCGAAGCGTTGAATTCTTTGCCAAGAAATCCAACAACAGCGGTAAAATTGCTTCATCCTGGTGTAGCACAGCGCATGTCCTCGTAAATGATATGCGATAAAGAAAAAAGTTTAGCGATCTGGTATAGCAGCAGAAGTAAGAATCGCTAGCATTATGAGTATTAAATGCCGGCTTTGATCCTGGAGTCCTCGGCGAGGTCACAAAATATGGTCTGGTATTCCGCTGAGTAATCAAAGAATGACAGCATTCTATCAAATGACGAAAATTATGTGTAACATATATAATTTATATGGAAGTTTCGACATGGTAGATAATCCCCACACTACTGTATACCTGTAAATGAGAGTAGAAACGAAATAAGGACGCTGAGATGTGGTTTCTTCGCAGAATTATAAGAATCATATCCACGGAAATGTAACTTAAATACTAAATGACATGGCATGGCAAGGCAGACAAGTCCCTAAACCTTGGTCGGCAACTGGTCTAGGTTGGAAGCTGACAGGCGGACAGTTATAGCATTGCTTTGCTGATCCCGCAACTTGTCTTCTTCCAGATGTAGTGGTGTTACCCCTCCCCTGGAGCACACTAGGCAGGTCAAGAGAGGGATCATGTTGCATGGGCAACACATGGTCTCTAATTTCAGCTCAGGCTTTGTGTTGTGGAGAGGTATAACTACCTATTACAAATTATCGTCTGTCAAGACGGCCAGGTGCCATATAGGCATTACTTACATTACAGGACAAGGACAAATGCATATTACTTACAATATAGTCGAATGTTTTGGAAGGTCATGTTAGTAGACGAGAGGATCTGGGGAAGACTGACAACAGAGTATTAGAGCCAGATGTTGACAGAGGGAGAAATCGCTGGATGTGTTAGCAACATGACACGAAAGATAATCAGCAGTTATACATATCAAGTACGCAGAGGACCGGTGCTTGCGCAGGGACATGATCGATAGCGCCGCCTGGCATGGCATGCATAATAATGATACTACGTCCAATAGTTTCTACCGTGCTTCCACTGTCTTCCAAGCGTGCCTATCAATACTGCCAAGTTACTCCCCATGTTATACTACCAACCAGAGGTCAGCATGGCCGAATGGATAACAGCCCTGGCTCTTAAACTTGCAGTATGCTTATGGCAAGGTAGTGGTTTCAAACCCTACATCGTTCAGTGGACGAAAATGTTGGCTTCTCGTCCTTGACTTCGGGGCGTAAATTACAAGTACCTCTGAAGTCGGAGTGGGTTCGCCTGGTGGCGAGGGACACTGGTAATAGGGAAAGCTAGCCCACACGCAAAATTCAGTCCGATGATGACTACGCTTGGGTTCAAAGCGAAGGAACGAACAAAAAATACTACCAACCTTATATGAAACAAGCCTGTTTGTTTTCTGACTGCAACCTCTATGACAGCCACCAAGCGGGGGCTACTCCTCTCAGACTTTGACTGGTGCTCTTCAAATGCCCGACACGCCCCCCACTTTGTGACAGTATGAACACAAGACATTAATCAACCGAAGATCTTATTGAGTTACTACAAGAGCTGGCCCACTTTAGGCTATCTGCGTCGGTCAGTCCCCGCCACTTACTACTTTCTGAACATTCTTGTCGTCTGCTGAAATAAATCAGTTCAAGGACAGATGCTACAGAACGCCAGACGCTGTTGTAACTCGATCATTGGGAACAATTGTCGTCACTGCAGTCGTTGGTTAAACCGGTCGTCATACATCAGTCTGATTATTATTAATATCATGATCACATACAACGTGTCTCGTTACCATCTTCTTCTTCTTCGTCTTCCTTTCTTCTGCATCTTCTTCATCTGTTCTTCTTCTTTCACTGATCGCACAAAGGACGTTGGTTGTGTTGTGTCCGTTTGCAGAGAAGCTGTCATAGTTGCACCTTTCTACCCAAACAACTTCAGCATGGCACGTTTAAGACTGTCTACCTCCTGTGTTCGAACCCGTTCCTCCTGATCAGACGGCAATAATTGCAGCCGATATTATCTAACTATCACTCCACGACCACTGTACACATGTGTCCATATTACAACCGCAAATGTACGAGTAGATCAATTGTCATATGATGTATTATCTCTAAATATCAGCTAGACAATCATCGTACTTCACCTGTTGTTACAGAGCCTCATAGGGGAAGCACTGAATAGTAACACTAATCTACCATGCATGTACAAAGAGGCGACTAAGGAGGGTTGGTGAGACTGATCACCTCATTCCGAAAAAAAACACTTGAATAGCAATTTGCGAACAATCCAAAGAAGAAGAAGAAGAAGAAGAAGAAGAGAAGAAGAAGAAGAAGAAGAAGAAGAAGAAGAAGAAGAAGAAGAAGAAGAAGAAGAAGAAGAAGAAGTTGTTTAGTTTAGTCGACGGATCAACATCACGGCACACGGGTGTAACCCATAAGTGCTCCGTTTTACTCCTAACTCAAGCCTGAGTCTAGAGAATCTCAGCTCAGTGCACGATCTCCGTAGCACCGGCCGGACCCTGAAATACTTCTGGTAGATTTTTAACTCGAAATTTTGCCCGGGCAGAGCCGTTAGGCAACTCCTTTTCGATTTCTAACTGCCAAAGGAGGTTTTACGTGCGCAACAATACACAAGGGTGTCCGATCTCACTACCCAGAGACGAAGAAAAATGAAGAGAAGAAGAAGAATACAACAACAAGCGTATTCATTCATCTTCTGGTCTAAGACATCAAAGTGGCTTCTGTGTGTTCAACACCGAGGTACACTTCCTGGATTTATCAGCTCAAGAGTAGTCAACCTGCCCTGAACACAACCCGATGGGGGATCATCCCTGGGACACGTTGGATTCATCCACTGAATCCAGTGTCACAGACCTTCTAGCTATGCTTAAACTGCTGCGCTTGAGCAAGGCTAATATAAAGGTGAATAGCGACACAAGAAATGTGAACATAAACAAGAATAAAGTAAAAGAAAACCCAGTAAAGGAACTTTTTTAATACGTATGAATTTTATTATGTATATATTAAGTAACGGTAAAAGTATGAAGCTCATTGGGTATACGGTAAATAATGCAAAATTAAAGGACTCTAGTACACACCTTAAGGCATATTGACTATACGCTGTTTGACCCATATTTTTTATTAGACCAATCAGCACTTGCAGTTTAGTAGTTAGTTAGTTACTCGCGGTTCCAACTTCACGGCAACGAGTCGTCCCCATTATGCTCCCTTTCTGTGCCAGTTAATATCACACAAAATGCTCCTCACTGCCCAATGTGAAAATTGGAACAGACAGGAGTCTCGACAAACCAACAGCCCGCACAAGTGCACTGTGCATAATGCCGCCGCCAGAATGCCAACACAACAGTCCTCCACGACGTGCTATGTGATCAATATCACACTGGCCTCCATTACTTCCCAGATTATTTCCTGATGCCCACTGTAAGCCGGGTCGCCTGAGAGCCCTGGTCACATTTTAAAATACCAACCATATTGATTGGGATTCACACACACATGACCACTGGACCAGCAGATCTGCATGCTTTGGGTAACTCCCTATAGGAGAACAGAGAATAATATAGCACTCGAGTGTTACTGTTCTAGAGTGGCTGGGAATGACAAGAGGCTGAAAGAAATAAAATAAAGGCAAATCGCATGTTGGCTACATTCAAAGATATTATCCTCTGATGAAGGCCATACTGGAGGTAAAAGCGGCCAGCTAGCGAGAAACGATGTTAGGGAAGGATAAAAGTGGGTGCGTGACATCAAGAGATGGGGAAAGAGCAGCTTGTCTGAGTCTCAATCTTCACTAGGATGTGAGATCAACTTTGACCTCGTTCAGCCGATTGTCACTGCACGGGTCATTGCGCATCTGTAATGTAATCCTAACAAGAGTCAGTCCTTAGATGACCTCACTGGTTCTTCTTCTTTTCGTTCATCCGGAGTGTTTTTTCAGATGTGATTGCGGTGTGTCTGTTATGCGCCCTTGGGCCGAAACCCGTAGGCCAACACATCGACTTTAGCGTGCTTTTTTGACCAGGTAGCATTCCTGGGAGACTCTCACTGTTGTGGTGCCATCTACAACCATGCTGGCCAAGTTAGAACGGTCGAAGACAACGGTCATCCCTCAAAGGAAGGCAGGGACAGTCCATAGCATTTTCCGCCATCCAAGGTTGCTTCCATAGTTGCAGGGCCGACACATAACGCCCTGGATCTGGGCTCACCGAGGGAAATCGTCACGTCCTGCTCATGGCTGCTTTAGATCCTCACTTCAATATATTGGTCATTTCGTTTGCCCCGGGCCATTCCCGCACAAACCAGACAGGTTTGCAGACGGTATCCACTCAGCGAGTTTTCGGACATGTGCTTGTCGTTGCGCCCGTCAGAGCTATTCCAGGCACGACAGACATTCGGAAAACTACCTAGTCAGAGCTGTTCCGAACAAGAGCGGCATTCGGAAACTAGGTAGTCAGAGCTGTTCCTAGCACGAGAGACATTCGGACGAGACATTTCACTCGGACGTAATTGCGTAGTGTCAATTTTTAGTTTGCCACCCGTAGGACGACACTTCCGACTTCAGCGGGCATTTTTTTAATGAGGTTAGCCTTCCTCGGGTTTCGAGACTCTTGTTTCGGCTTCCACACAGCGAGCTTTCGCTTTGGGCTGCCACGTAATGGATTCGCAAGACCGGCGTTCCATTTCGTGTCAACGAGACAATTTTCCACCTTTGACTACACTCACTCCATGAGTGTGGTTACAGACTGTCGGACGTCTACGAGACGTGCGACCGAGGTGTTTTTCCACCTTTTTTGTACTCGCTCACGAGGTAGGTCTACATGTGCTGCCGGCTCAGCACCTTACCTCCGTGCGTCTGTGGGCGAGTAACGGCCAGTCCCCTTTCATCCGGGGATACCTCATATCCCCCAGCTAAGAGAAATCGAACGAATCTGCGCCGAGCATGTAGCGTTCTCAGCACATCATCACAATTTTGATGTAGGTTTGTGTCGGCCAGGCTCTCACTTCCGAGAGTTTATGGCTTAGAGACGTTCAGCCATACACCTCGGATGGGAGCCTTAGAGGTTATGTCCGAACTGAGATTTAGGGATCGTTTGCCTGATTTTGACTGCTATCCTCAGTCTTACCTGCAGGGCAGCAGGTTGTGTCTCTCTTAGTCTGGTCCCTATCCCACGAGCCGTCCGATATGTAGTTTTCACCCAACGGCAAGCACATGGGGTCGATGGGACACGCAAGCTCCCCCACCACGGCAAGGTGGAGACACATCGGGGAAGGAACTCACTGGTTGATATCGCTTCTTTGCTTCCTGGGTAAACTTCCTTTTTCTCCTCCTACTTCTAGCATAATCTGCTCCACCGTTATATCATCGTTTTTTTTTTTCTTCTTCAGATGTATCAGTCACTCTTTAATGTGTCTTGATTCTAGTTGCCTTTTCGTGGTATGTTGAGTTGAATTAAGAACCGACATCACTGCACTCAGGACATTCCCATACGTGCTCAGTCCCCTCGTTCAACAGCCAGCGAAGAGTCATACTACTAATCGTTCCCACCGCTGTCTGATTAAAAGTTCTCCTGGGCTTCCCTCTCAGTTTTGAGATTCTGCCAGAACCCCTGCCGATCCCCCGCAATCTCATTCTTTCCACATATGGGTTCTCAATCTGTTCCTCCGCCTTCTCCACCTGGTCCCACAAGCGCACGACCACGTCCCCCTTGTCCATAGGCAAGATACCACCAAGAGGTGCATCCCCTGCTAGCCTATCAGCCTGTTCATTCTCCCGTACACCCGCATGGCCAGGGCAAAATATTCGTGGTGTATAGCTGGCCTCTGCTTATGGTCCCCCCCTCCCCCCCCCCCACCCTCACCTTGTTCTTGCGTTGTTGTCTTTCTGCTTTTGTGACTTTTAATAATTCCCCTGTACAGCGGAGATGGCGACTGAATGACTGAACCTCAGCAAACACAATCCTGACAACTGATAGTGTTATTGCGTGCACTTAGCATAGGCTGGCCGAGTTACTAAAATCTCGGATTCTCCTTCGGGAGACCCGGTTTCAAATTCTCGTTAAGGTGTGGTGTTTTGTTCTGTTGGGGAAACAAAGAAAACTCTAACCTGCACAGTTCACGGCAACTGCACTAGCCAGGCGGCCTTAATTCCTCAGGCTCAATACCCCCCCCCCCCCCCCCCCCACCGGCCATACACCGCAAGGTACTATACTATACTGGCAATATATGACAGTTTTTTAAATGTTGCATATGCCTTGCAGGACGTTGCAGTCAACACCAGCATGTTTCAGCTGCTGTTGATGTACTAGGCAAGTTTTTACGTTCAGTAGTTTGCCATCGCTTTCTGAACGGCCAGCTCCCATACCAACATGTTATAAACAGCGCGACACGGTCTGCTGCACAAATAGGTCACGGCTGCGTTTCGAACGCCTGGTAAGCGGCTCACGAACCGTGTTCACAAGCCTATGACCACGGAAGTAGCATAACTACCAATTCTAAATAGTTAAACAACTACAATCGTTTATTTCCATCCAGGTTGTAGTTGCCTAGAGGTACTCACCTGCAAGAGAAACTTTCACAGCACTAGGAAATGTGTGGAAGTCAAAGGAAGGTATACTTAGGACCAAATTTAGAATATTTAACTACAATGTTAATTTGGTACTATTGGGTGGATCAGAAACAAACAGAATGACTAAAATAATGACTAATAAACTTTGAACATTCACTTACTGGTGCCTTTGCAGAATAGTGAGTCGAGAGTTGTGTGGGTCTAGAGTGGTGTGGGTCTAGAGTAGTGTGGGTCTAGAGTAGTGTGAGTCAAGAGTGGTGTGGGTCTAGAGTGGCTTGGGTCTAGAGTAGTGTAGGTCTAGAGTAGTGTAGGTCTAGAGTGGTGTGTGTCTAGAGTGGTGTGGGTCTAGAGTGGTGTGGGTCTAGAGTGGTGTGGGTCTAGAGTGGTGTGGGTCTAGAGTGGTGTGGGTCTAGAGTGGTGTGGGTCTAGAGTGGTGTGGGTCTAGAGTGGTGTGGGTCTAGAGTGGCTTGGGTCTAGAGTAGTGTGGGTCTAGAGAGGTGTGGGTCTAGAGTGGTGTGTGTCTAGAGTAGTGTGGGTCTAGAGTAGTGTGGGTCTAGAGTGGTGTGGGTCTAGAGTAGTGTAAGGTCTAGAGTGGTGTGGGTCTAGAGTGTGGTGTCTAGAGTGGTGTGTGTCTAGAGTAGTGTGGGTCTAGAGTGGTGTGTGTTAGAGGGGGGGGTTTGGGGGTGTTCTAAGGGGTTTTGGGGGGGGGTCTAGATGGTGTGGGCGGGGGATTTTGAAGGTTTGTGGG
>JACEFZ010022261.1:0-114099 GCA_014155875.1 Cepaea nemoralis | reverse complement strand
GAGTCTATTTCCCACTCCTCCACTTCATCTCCTCTTTTGTCAGTATCTGGGTATCCCCATCTTTCTGAACGGCTATTAAAGTCTCTGACAATTATGCAGTTTGTGTCAGTTATTTTCATGTTTGAGAGTGTAAGGTCCTTATCTGCTGGGCTATACAGATTGTAAATTCTTATTTTCACATCCTTTATCATTATATCAACACCTATCATTTCCATTTGGTTGTCAGAGATCACAGATACTTCACTGCAAGGTATTGTATTTCGTGTAAGTATTAGAACTCCTCCTTTGTGTCCCTCGCGGTCGAAACGTGTGGCCTGATATCCTCTGACTGAGAATTTGCGATTGGCGTTGAGGTGTGTCTCTTGAATGCATGCCACATCTATTCTATCTTTATGAAGACGCTTTGTTAGGGAGACTTTCTTGTTATAAACTCCTTCGGCATTCCACTGTAGTATGTTGAGTGTCCGGGGTGTTTGGTCAATAGCTCTTAACCTACTCCTCTGTGCCTTGACTCCACAGCACAGGGGAAGGTCACCACCAGTAGTCATGGGTGGACCCCCTCGAGGCAGGGGGCCCGGCACTATCACCGCCTGATGGGACTTCACCGGATTAGCACCATAACGATTAATATTAATTTGTGACATCATGAATTAAGTTACGTTGCACTGCTTTGTCAAGCCTGTGGCTCAGTATATCCAATTTAGACAAGCATTTTTCGGGGTGCTTTCCGTAGCCTTTGACTGTCCCCAGTCTACCTACAAGGCAGTAGGTTTGTGTTTCTCTTCGTCTGGTTCCTCTCCCTTGACCTGTCCGACATGGGTGACCCTACCAGTAGCTGTGCTACCGTCGGCATAGCTCTTGGGGTCATTGGAACGCACAAGCCCCTCTACCTCGTCAAGGTGGACACATGGCAGAGGGGAATCAAGATGAATCTATCCTCATCCTGCTAGTCTTCCAGTCTCTCTCCTCTCTGGTCCATGTGATCATAGCCCCAGCTCTGCGAGTGGCTTTTAAAGTCGCCACACTTGACTTGATTCCAAAACAAACATTCCAAACTCAGACTCTTTCAACCTGCGTTTTTCAGCGTTGGTTAGAGTAGAGATCTGTGGTTTCTGTCTTGTGCTCTCTTACAAGTGATGTCTGGTTCTGGTAAGTTATTTTTCCGTTATAGTGCATCTCTTTATATGGTTTCTTTTGTCGGCATGGGCTTCAGGCTCGTCTGATGTTGCTTTCTTGTAGTTGGCCCCTCGTGAAGTTTGCTGCATTTTCTATATCTTCTTCGGACAAATCAGGAGCTCTGCGTCGACAGGGTTGATCTTCGCATCTAGGCTGACTAGGCTTGTGTCACGTTTCCGATTGATGACTGGTTTCCCCTTGAATTTATTTGTAAATGTGAAAGGGTTGCTGGCTTCTTCTTGAGGTTTTACAGTTGTCTTAGGCTTGGCTTCATCGTGCGTCTGTTTGCATCCTTTTTTATGTAGTGTTTTTAGCAGCTTTTCAATGTTTTCTTGTTGAGCTTCTGGTTTTTCTGTGTTCTTCTCTGTATCTTCTGTTGGTTTATCTTGGGTTGCATCCCTCTCAGTTTGTAACAGTTTTCTCTCAGCCTGTATCGCTTGTAGTATCTGTCACGGAAAAAACTGCAGTTTAGTGATTCCTTGATAACTTACATATTAAAATACCAGGAAGGAGGAGGGTTAACCATTGTGTACGTCATTCTGAGAGGAGGAATAAAATTAACGATCATTGACCTACGAATATAAAAATAGGATACAGGTGTTCGCAGAGTTCATTGCTTGACGATCGGAGCGTATGGACAGGGGACCCGGGGTAGAGCGCGTTGTGGGAAAATGAACGGAGAAACGATCAACGGGTTAGGACGCTTTGCAGTATTCGCGTACGGAGAAACTTCGACTCGGACAAACACAGGAAGACGGTGATCAGAGAATAGATCTCTTTGAAGTGCGACGAGTGACAACGGAGAGAAACGAACAACTAACCACTACGTGATTTCACCGCTTTTTGATGTGCAGGATACGTCAAGAGACGAGGGTTGAGGATGGTAGATCAAACAATCAACGGAGGATTGGACACTCGTTATAAATAGCAGAACATGGGGTTTCTGTTTAGTGTGCTACCAAACTGGACGGAAAGATGGATTTATGTGTCCCGTAATGAAAAGAAATATCCTCCCTTACAATGGGATAGAGTGCTTATGTGCGGATAAATTTCGATTCGGGGACTTACATTAATTCTATCTATATATATATAAGGTAAAACTAATATTAGAGTATAGTTTTAGCATAGGAAAATAGATGTGTGTGCATAGCGTTTACCATTGCTTTCTATTAGTGAATAGTTTAGACTTTGGTGAATTGAATTCATATGTCTTATGTGGGTGTTTACTTCGGAAGCCTTGTCATTATGGCTGGAGAAGGACACTTGCATAAGTAGTATTAAGTGGCAGACGCTTATCACTGGATCTGTTATACTTTTCACAGGTTCCAACTCCTATCCGGATATATCAGAGAAGATAGACACATACTTCTTGTGTGCTGGAAAAGCTTGGTTGAAAAACTCAAGGCATTTCATTTGTGAGGAGAGCAAATACCTCAATAAACCAAGGAACAACCTAGACAAGGTCTAATACGAAATAAACATACATTTAAGGGAACGTTGAAGAGGAAGAAACGAATAATTAGATAACCAAAGTAATACTGGAAAAAGAAAGAGAAGTTTGCAGAAAGCAAAGCAAAATAAAACTACATACGTCTTGTACGCATAGTTAGGAAACAATAGACAAGTCAAAACATTGCTACTCATAGAGACAATATGCTGAACTGTGGTGATGTGGTTTTTTTCAATGTTGGATAAGTACTTTCATGAAACAGACTCGGGCAAAGTCATAAACTTACTGGACTATTATTACTGTACAGTGATCCAGTGGTGAACAGTTTTGTTTCATTCAATAACGGATTTACCGTCAGACTCAAGCATACGGATCATCCAGGGTGAGACCTTTCCTGTTTGATGTGCTGTCCTGTGGTTTTGCATAATGAGTGGGCGAGATGTGACACCGCTGCTAGACATTACGAGTTCAGTCTCGTACCAACAATAGAATACACTATCAACTACGCTTACACAGTCCATACATACACCAGACATAATTTTTATTAATAAATCTTTTATTTATCGTTGAAAGGAACTGTTGTCGGAGTATGTGTTGAGGGAATAACAGAGAGAGAGAAAGAAATAGATATATGGAAGGGAAGACAGAAGGGAGGAGTGTAGACAGAAGTCAGTCAATAATCCCAACAGATAATACGTTTGAAGATGTGCTTGTTGATTCCACATTCCTCCCGGGAAAACAAGTGACAGTATCTCTTCGTTCTTTTTCATTGTCTGCGCCATGTACTCCACCTCTTGTTTTATGTTTTTCTGGGTCTCATTTATTTTGGCAAGTAGCTTGTCAATGCCTCTGGTTGGTGCTGGAGTTTGCAGAAGCTTGACTTGTTTTTTCAACTCGTCGATCTGTCTCTGCATTTGAGCTCTTTCAGTTTGCGAGATGCCTGTGGCTGTCTCACACCTCCGCATTGCTTCCTTGAATGGTGTCTTAGTGACAATGGCGATCTTTAACACGTCTCTGTGTCTTTGGAGGTACGGACAGCCCAAGTATCTCTCTCCATGTTTGCCCAGGCAGTTGGCGCACTTTCTTCTACTGTTGGGTGCTCTGTAGTGGTTTTCAGCTTGGCCAGCAGACACTCTTTGAATGCGTGGTGATCAGCGCAGTACCGGCAGATTTCAGTCTTGCTGCGGCAGATTGTTCGACTGTGGCCGGCCCTCTGACATCTAGAACATTGCATGATTCTTGGTAGGAATCCCTTGGGCTGGTGAAGTTTTTGGTTTATTGATACCTGTTGTGGTATCTCGCAGCCCTCAGTCGTCGCCACCGCCAGCTTTGTAGGAATCCCTGAGTAAGTCAGAATCCACTCTGCCTTCAGAATTCTGATGTGAAGATTTTCTTCCTGCAGCTGCTTCTGGATTTGTTCATCTGATAACTCCACTTGTATTCGTTTGACCACCCATCTGACTGTCTTTGAGTCAGTGTTTCTTTCTCCTCCTTCCTCTCAACTGTTTTTGCTATCGTCTGTGGTGGGTTGTCTTTGCTCTTCCTAGTGGTAGTTTCATTCGTGACTGTGGATTCAGATTCTTTATTACAGCTCACAGGCAGGTTCTCCACAGGCAGGTTCGTCTTCTTGACAGTCTGTTCAGCTCTCACACTGCACATCTTGGAAGCTGCTTGTCTTTTAGTGTTATTTCCGCATGCCATTTTCCCCCGTATCAGGTTGCTTGACTTGTTAAGGCGTGATATCTGAGATGTGATAATGATTAAGTCGCCACACACAATATTTTCTTCTTTTAATGGTAGTGTGTCCTGTGCCTGTGGGTGGTCACTTGGACAGTAGTAATTGATCAGATGAAGGTCTGTATTGCCTGTCTTAAGTTTAAGTGTCTGATACTCAGCCCCTTCCATGTAAACTTCAATTTTAGAAGCAGTGATATTATTACAAGGGTCTGTATCCCACTCCTTCGCCTGTCCTTTCGGTCAGATCGGTAACACTGGTAGCCT
The DNA here is from genome assembly GCA_014155875.1 of Cepaea nemoralis. Lineage (NCBI taxonomy): Eukaryota > Metazoa > Mollusca > Gastropoda > Stylommatophora > Helicidae > Cepaea > Cepaea nemoralis. The sequence continues at coordinate 109,472 of JACEFZ010022261.1, read as the reverse complement.
CTAATTTTGAAGGCTATATTTTCGTTGAGGTGTGTTTCTTGCAAGCAACATACTCTTACTTTTTCTTGGTCCAAGATATTTTCTAGTTCTATTTTTTGTTATTGCTGACTTCCTCCGCATTCCAGTGCATTATTTTTAGTCTTTGTTTGGTATGGCCAAACGCTCTATTCTCAGGTCTCCTGGCTCCACAGGACATCTGAGAAGGACCTCCAGTAGCTGTGGTTGGACCCTTTCGAGGCAAAGGGCCCAGCACTGCACCTGCCTGGGGGTCCAAAGCAGGGCGAGCACCATAACAATTAGCAGTAGTCAACATATTTCATGTCGTGATTGCGTGGCATCCTGATTTCTGTGGTATGCCTCCTGGCTGGTTGCCTCCGTCTTCATTCAGCACCTTTCCTTTGCTAGAGCAGACTGTGGTCTTACTCGAGTTTAGGTGTGTAGGCACGCTCACATGTGTCTGCGCATGCATGTACGTGCATACACATCTAGAGTTTTCTGGTTATTTATTGAGAAGCCATGAGAAGGCCAGGAGTTGTACTTTTGCTGCATAGGTGATGAATGTACGAGCCATTGGGATATTTATGCAAGGTTGGGCTCTCACCCCAACCCCGCCCCCGGCTACATACAGCCACATTTGGAATCGTCCCTAGTATTATTTGGGTATTCTATGTACACTTCCTCTCCTCCATTTCGAACAGCATTTTGTGCTGACCAATCTGTGTAGACTCGGATCCAGAGGTCTTGTGGGTATTCTTCATCAAGAAAGCTGAGAGTGACTGTTCTGTGCTGCACACTGTTCTGTTCTTCATTGTCAAATACTCCTCTTACTTTTGTCTGGATTTGTAGTGTCTGCGCATGCATATACGTGCATACACATCTAGAGCGTACTGGTTATTTTTCGGCGCCAGAGACTCGCGGCCACCCCTTCTCCTGTTAGTTAAAACAATTCTGCTACGTGAAGGCCAAGTTAGTTAGAGGTGATGAATGCACGAGCCATTGGGGTATTTAATCAAGGATGGGCGCTCACTCCGTCTCTGCGCCCCGGCTAGAACCAGACATCAGCTGATATCACACATCATGTAGATCATACACGAGCACATTAATCATTCTTCTTCTCCATCTTTTGTTCACGTGAAATTGATTGTCCATAGCTGCAATGTGTGCCTGTTTGATTACACATCTGTTTATAATTAGTACCTGGTGTATTCATGAGGATATTGATTATTTACTTTGGTGTGTTTCAGAAATACACTCTTGGTCTCCAAAGAGTCCTTACCACTCCATACAAGAGCATCCACAAAAGTGGATATATGACAGCATAGACATGAAGGTTGTGAAACAAGAACTATCAGATGCTCTGTGTGAGGACAGGAGTCACAGATTCAGTAAAATGGTAGACATAGCTGGGGGTAGCATTATTCAAGAAAAGACAGAACACAGCAACTCAGAATCAAGAATGGTTGAGAACAGTTTAAAGGCATCAGTAAAACATGAAAATTGTTGTCAAATGTCAGAAAATGTGTCTTCTGTGATTGATACAAACAATAAACTATCTCTGGCTATTGAGAATTGCCAGCAGCAAAATAAGGAAACACAAGAAAAACACACACAGAGTTTTACACAGTCTGTTGATGACATTTTTGGTTGTGTCAGTTATAGCTCTCAAAGAACTCTCACGGGAGATTTGTCTGATGTTTCTAGTCCAAATATTTGTGTAGACATATATAAGAAAACACATACTGAAGGGATGCCAAACAAATGTAATGAATGGGATGGTCGTTTGATTCAAGATGACCATCTAGAGTGTCAAAAGAACATAAATCACAAGAGAACACATACAAGAGACAAACTTTACCAGTGTGATGATTGTGGTGCTGTATTTGTTTATTCTTGCAGTCTGGAAGATCACAAGAGAATACATACAGGAGAGAAACCTTACAAGTGTGATGTTTGTGGTGCTTCTTTTACTCAAGCTGGCCACCTGAAGACTCACAAGAGAACACATACAGGAGAGAAACCTTACAAGTGTGATGTTTGTGGTGCTTCTTTTACTCAAGCTGGCCACCTGAAGATTCACAAGAGAACACATACAGGAGAAAAACCTTACCAATGTGATGATTGTTGTGCTTCTTTCACTGTAGCTGGCAGTCTGAAGAGACATAAGAGAACACATACAAGAGAAAAACCTTACCAATGTGATGATTGTTGTGCTTCTTTTACTGAAGCTGGCACTCTGAAGAGACATAAGAGAACACATACAGGAGAGAAACCTTACAAGTGTGATGATTGTGGTGATTCTTTTACTCACTCTGGCCACCTGAAGACACACAAGAGAACACATACAGGAGAAAAACCTTACAAGTGTGATGATTGTGGTGCTTCTTTTACTCAAGCTGGCCACCTGAAGAGGCATAAGAGAAAACATACAGGAGAAGTGTGATAATTGTGGTGCATCTTTTACTGAAGCTTGCAACCTGAAAACTCACACGAGAATGCATACAGTAGAAAAACCTTACAAATGTAATGATTGTGCAACTTCTTTTACTGAAGCTGGCCACCTGAAGAGACATAAGAGAAAACATACAGGGGAAAACATTACAAGTGTGATGATTGTGGTGCTTGTTTTACTCGAGCTGACAGTCTGAAGAAACATAAGAGTACACATACAGGGGAAAATCCTTACAAGTGTGATGATTGTGGCGCTCCTTTTACTGAAGCTGGCAGTCTGAGGAAACATAAGAGAATGCATACAGGAGAAAAACCTTACTAGTGTGTCTTTTTTGGTGCTTCTTTTACTCAGACTTGTAATATGAAAAAACATATGAAACTGTATCAACCTCACGGCCCTGCCAACCACCATAGGTGTTTTTATTCAGGATCAACTCTGCTGATAATATTTCTCATTGTCACCATAAAGTCCATCCAGCATCATCTCTCTCGGTCTGCCCATGTCTCTTTTCCCACTGATCTTTCCAGTCATCACAATGCTTTCCCATGCTTCTCTTCTCATCACAATTCCAAAGAATACTATTGTCCGTTTCTGATAGTTGTATATAATGTTTTACTTTCATTAGCCTCTATTCCTGCCAATCATTGTTAAGTTATTCTGGCAATACAAGCTATTCACAACAACCATCTCAGGAATCACATCTTTGATGCTTCCAACAAATTGGAAGACATTTTACCAAATCCACCAGAAGTCTACTTAGATCTTAAAGCCAGCAACCCTGAGGAATTTGATGCAAAAGTGAGGAAAGATTCAGTCAAATTTTGATAGTTAATTCATCAGTGAGTTGACTGCACAGTTAGTCATTCCACAGGGTTCATAAACCCCCAACTTTATGGCCTTCCTAAATTGCACGAGCCTGGGGTACCACTGAGATTGATTTAATCTATGCTCAACTTTGTCCAACACAGGATGGTGAAATGGCTTGCAGAAACTGCTAAACCAGTGCGATGATCATTCAACTCCTTAATATTGAAAGATTACTATGATCTGGTCAAACTACTGGATACTATCGATCTTAAACTAAAGCATGGATATGTATATTGCCTCTATTTTCACTGACGTTACCATGGAAGAAATAATGATCATCATCTGTGATTGCATGAAGAGCTGAATCCTGAACAAGTGACAAAACGATTCAAGACACCAGATACAGGGGAGAAGAATGACACGTTCCAAGCCTACAACTAGAAGACACCCATTGTTCAAGAAAAAAGCAAAGAAACCGCTACCGACATCAAGGCCGCCAAGAAGATGGGTGGAGAGAACCTGCCTACTAGCTTTACCAAAGCGCCACTATCACAGCCAAAAGAAGGAAAACTTCCAAAAGTTACAAATGAAGTGACCACTCGGAAAGGTGATGACAACCAAGATCAAGGACTACCCAAAAGCAGACTGAGGAGAAAGACACCATAGTCGACAAAACTAACATGCGGCAGGCGATCAAATGGGTGATCAAGTGCGTCTAAGCCGAGCTTACAGATGATCAGATACAAAAGTAGTTGCAGCAGGAGAAAATCCTCATTTTAGTCATAAAAGTGGAGCGGCTTCTGATCTGTGCCAAGATACCGACACAGTGGTGACAACAGAGGGCACTGACATGCCTGTTAAAGTGACGATGGACAGGAAACAACAACAGCCTGAACGCTTTATTCTAAGAATTACACAATGCTCTCGGTGCCAGAGGGCCGGTCACAGTAGAACAACATGTCGAAGCAAGACAGACATCTGCCGATATCTTGCCGAAGACCATGCCTTTAACGGATGTCCGCTGGCCAAACAGGACCAGGACTTTCAAAATCCTAATGATAATACCACAATGTAATATACAAGTAAATGGGCATATTCTTAAACAAGTGAATCGGTACAGCTATCTCGGAACAGTCATAACATCTGATGGGAGATGCCTTAAAGAGATTAGAACAAGAATTGTCATGGCGAAGGCAGCCTTTTGCAAGATTAAAAACATACTGACCAATAAAAAGATATCAATTGATATGAGAAAAAGAGTGTTGTAGTGGTACATAGAACCTGTACTTTTATATAGATGTGAAGCGTGGAAAATGAGCAGACAAGCTGAAAAACATGTGATGGCTGTGGAAATGTGGTTTCTGAGGAAAATGCAAAGAATACCATGGGCAGACAGAAAAACCAATGAACAAGTCCTACAAGAAACAAATAAAGATCGTAAAGTGATTAGAGACATTAGACGTAGACAGTCAAAATTGTTTGGGCATGTTATGAGAAGAAATGAATTGGAGAACTTGGTGACAACTGGCAAGATCGAAGGGAGGATACCAAAGGGAAGACCAAGAATTAAATATCTGGATGGCTTGGCCACGTGACATGGTTGAGACAGAAACACTGAGCTGATCCACGACTCTGGTAATCGAGTGAGATGGCAAAACATGACCGCCCACGCTTATCAGCATGGCACATGATGGATGATGGATGGATGGAATGATAATAGAAAGTGTGCGAACTGCCTTGGCAAACATGGAGTAAATTACCTGGGCTGGCCGAACCTCCAGAGACATAGAAACATTACAAAACTCGCCATAACAAGCACACCATTCAAGGAAGCATGGTGGAGGTGTGAGACAGCCACAGGCATTTTACAAGATGACAAAAAGCAGCTTCAAAACCAGATCGTTAATCCTAAGAAACAAATCCAGAAACTCCTGACACACTTCTGCAAGAAATGAAAGAAATCCAGTGCAGTGTCCAGCAAGAGGTAGAACACTTGGCTCAGATAAAGAAATGAAACGAAGACATACTACAAGCGATTCCAACAGACAAAGAACAGCTATGAATCAACAGGGAGCTAATCCAAAACAAATCGGCAGCCATGCCAAAGAAAACTGAAAAGCCTCAAGCTGAAACTAGCAACCCATTCACAATGACCATTACATTCAAGGAGAAACTAGTTTTCACCCAGAAAGATGACAAAAGCCTGGACAGCATAGAGGAGAGAGCTAATAAATTTATCAAAGATCACAAGGAGATATTCAAATGTACCAAACTACCTGAAGAAGAGGCAGTTAATCAGACTTCTAAGGACTCATCATTATAATCATGTGCCGTACCGATAAGCGTAGGTGGTCACGTTTTGCCATCTCACTCAATCACCAGAGTCGTGGCTCGGCTTAGTGTTCCTGTCTCGACCATGCCAAGTGGCCAAGCCATCCAGATATCTACTTCTCTGCCCTCCCCTTGTTCTCATCCCCTCGATCTTGCCAGTTGTCACCAAGTTCTCCAATTTATTTCTTCTCATAACATGACCAAAAAATGTTGACTGTCTATGTATAATTTCTCTAATCTATTTATCTGTCCCGCAATCCCGTTTATCATGCAGAGTCTCGTAGCGGTCGAGAACTGGAAGCGGTTCTACCCTCGCTGGTGACTTGCAGGATAACTGAACCGGCCGCTCAGAAAGCAATGGCAAACTACTGAGCGTAATCTTGCCAAGAAATCAACAGACAGCTGAAAGATGCTGCTGTTGACAGCGATGTCCTGTAAAAGGATATGCAAATTAAAAAAAAAAATTATCTGTCCATGGTATACTTTGCATCTTCCTCAGAAACCACATTTCCACAGCCATCCGATGTTTTTCAGCCTGTTTGTTCATTGTCCACACTTCATATCCATACAAATGCACAGGTTCTATGTAGCACCTCAACACTCTTCTTCTCGTTGCAATTGACATCTTTTTATTGGTCAGTATGTTCTCCATCTTTGCAAAAGGCTACCTTTACCATGGCATTTCTTGTTCTAATCTCTTCAAGACATATCCTATCATATGTTATGACTGTTCCGAGATAACTGTACTGATTCACTTGTTTAAGAATATTTCCATTTACTTGTATATTACATTGTAGTATTTCCTTCTTCCTAGTGACGACCATAATCTGTGTCTTCATACAATTTAATTCTAACCCTAGTTGTTCACTGTGTGCAACAACCGCATGTACTAAATGTTGCAGATCCTGCTCATTGTCTGCAATCAATACTGTATCATCCACATGAACAAGAACAACCTGATGTACCTATTACATACCACCAAAAGAAAAGAATGATCAAATCAATCAGAAAGCCACCAAACCTTACTCAAGACGACTACCACGTTATGGACAGACCAGAACAGGTCATTCTTCTGCGCCTCAGAACAGGACACAATAGATTACGCAACCACTTATATACAAAATTCAAGATTGGTGACTCAGCCATGTGCACATGTGGTTTGGCGTCGCAGACAGCAGAGCACATGCTCCAGGATTGCCCAAACTACAACATATCCAGGCGAACCTTCTGGCCTAGATAAACTCTTCCTTCAGTCGAAGATAAACTCTATGGACCGCTGAATGAACTAAAAAAGACTGTTAGATTCATACAAGAGACAACATTGCAGTTATAAACATATTTCAGGCGAACGAAAGAAGAAGAAGAATCCACATGTCTAATGTTATTGATGTTTCCTCCTCCAATGATGATTCCTTTCATATCTTCTACATTTCTGAAAATATTTTCACCATAAAGGGAAAAAAGATCTGGAGACATCACACATCCTTGTTTCACACCTCTCTTAATAGGCTGATATTGACCTACTTCATTATCAATTCTTATGGATGCTTGTTGTTTCCAATATATGTTTTATACAAGTCTAATGTCTTTCCCATCAATTTGTAGATCTTCAAGCATCTTTATCATGTTGACATGTCTTACTTTATCGAAAGCCTTTGTGTAGTCAATGTAGCAAAGGTTTAGGTATTTGTTTACATTTATAGAATGTTCAGTTAATGTTCGCAGCATGTACAGTCGAGTCCACTTAAGTCGAACTCGGAAAACTAGAATTTCGCTTAAGTCGACGTTATTGGCTTGGTCCTGGCCAAGATCCTTCTTTATCTTTGTATAAAAATTCCTGACAAGTCGTATTCGGTTAACTCAAATTTTTGGATTAGTCGGACATAAAAATGAATTACTGACTACATAAATGTCCACGTTTAAGTCAAACTGTTCATTTCACACCCCCCCCCCCCCCAAAAAAAAATGTGTTTTGCAAAAGAATGTGTATTTTAGTCAGCCTGGAGAACAATCTCGCACATAATATGTTGCTACATGTCAACAATGGCTGCTAGTGGACGAAAGCTTAAAACTTTGACTTTAAAAAGAAAGATTGAGTTGTTGGAAGAGGTTGAACATAGTGGGAAGAAGAAAGTGGATATAGGTAGAGAATTTGATGACCCCTAAATTGAGTCATGCCACTACACCACCGGGCCAAGCAAGAAAAAATTGGGCACCTATTTTTTTCTATTTATCCTGACCATTAATACAAGAATACAATCTAATCATATACAATTGATCAATAATCTAACTCTATTTCAAAGTGTACATTCTTTACATTTAATAATTCTAACTATAGACTTCTCCTGAGCTCTTTTGGACTGTCTGGTGCTAATACTTGGCATTCTGAAATGACAAAAGGTATCAATGTCTTGTTTCAAGTGTCAAATGCATATACCGTATTTTACGGACTATAAGACGCTACAGACTATAAGACTTAAGAGTTAAATTTTAAGCAATTAAAAAAAAAAAAAACATTTTTACCATTTTTATGTTAATTTCGAGTATAAGACGCACCTGAATTATGGAGGCAATTTTTTGAAGAAAAAAGTGCGTCTTATACTCCGTAAAATACGGTATATCATCCTAACAATAAAGACATTTACTTTTATTTGTCTATTTTATTTATCAATTAATCAAGAATTATATATTATTGTGTTCCGCTTTACTCAACATTTGTTAGTCTTGAATGATGGGGTGTCATGGTGATCTTGACAGGAACAGCCACAAAGCATGTGCCAAAATATCTCTGGTAGATAACTCAATGAAGGTGATGGTGGCCAACTATGTTTGCTTGGCCGGTCTTCCCTGCCCCAACAGCCAGGGTAAACTGTTTCTTTATAGTGTATATACTACATACTGTGCATATACAACAGTGTAGGTGTGCCAGTAATTTCAGCCTGTACATTTAGAAATAATGATGCCTATCACAACAGATTAGAAGCCCACACAAAATATTGCCAGGCTAGTCTATCACATGCACTTTGGTAACTGTTACAGCCACAGTCTGACAGGGAAACAGTGATGCTGACTGAGCTGTCCAGGGGTTTCATGAATAAGTGTAACATTTGTTTGCTCTGTGTTTGTGTTCTTTACTGGTGTAAATTTGAAACTGTAGTCATAGTTTAGTTTATCAACATTCATTGTTCACTGGGTTCACTTGTTTAGCAAACTTTGTTGAACTGGTGATGGAATATCCCGAGTTGTGCACCCTTGTGTAATAAATCAGAAATTATTATTCTTTGTAACAGACATTAATGTAATACACCATTGTGAATAATAGTACAATTATTGATATTTGCAAAGTAAACAAATAAAGTTTGTTGATTATGCTTCGTCTTTTTTTGTTCGCTGTTGATTATGCGAAAGCTGAGTGGCTCTATGAGCAATGGCTGACTGAAGATGTTTTTGGTTCACTTACTGGGGTGGAGATAATAGTAAAGGAGTTTCTTCTTTGAAGTGGTAATGACAGACAACATAACTTGTAGTGTTATTGATTTGTTGCAGGATACTATTTGAATACTTAAGTTTCATCTGTTGGGTTTTTCAAAACATTGTTCTCATGGAGTGTGACAGGCAAGGCTGTTGTAATAGATGTCTCTTGACAAACTTGTGTTTGATCAGCTTTCTATTATAGCTGTTCTCTTACAATAAAATAAGGTGTTTGTAGTGGTGGTTGGTAGCCATGGCTGTGAAGTGACTAACATGCTTGTCTGGGTATCATGTATTTGAATATACATAAGTGCATTTTAAACATTGACCTGGGCTCCAAAGTCTCATCTCATCATTTTCCTCTTGTGCCTTGCGGTGTTGAGGTGAAGTATAAACAGTGGAGAGAGTGCCTGCTTATGGGCTTAATGTATTGATATTCCCATGGACTCTCCTATTCCCTCCGTCCATCGTTTACATGGTCGGCCTCTTCTTCCATCTGGTCTGTACATCATTGCTTGTTGTGGTATACTGTTGGTAACCTAGTTGCATGGCCAAACCATTTGACTTGCTGCCTTCTAATAAAATCTAGCGCTGCTATAACCTCCACTTTAGTCCTGATTTCTTCATTTCTGGTCTTATCTCTTCTTGATTGAGTATTCTTCTCAGGAATCTCATTTCTGTTGTGATTGTTCTTTTCTCTCTTTCTGTCATTGTCCAGGTTTGGCATTGGTAGCAAAGAGTTGGTAGGAAGATTGTGTTGTAATGTGCTTTCTTAGTAACAACTCTACTTTCTGGAAGCTCACAAACTTTTTCAAGGTATTATATATCTTGGTATCTAGACACATGGATAGCATCAGATGGAAGGTACATCATTTAGATAAAGCACAGAATAGGACCAGCAAAAAATGCATTCTATCAGATGAGGATTGTTTTGTGCAATAAGTCATTGTCCTTAAAAGTTAGGAAAAGAGTTCTTGCATGTAACACAGAACCAATTTTAACATACAGTTGCGAATCCTGGACAATTAGTAAACAGGTAAAAAACTCCCTGTAGACCTTGGAGATGTGATTTTATAGAAAAATGTTGAAGACTAATTGGACAGCCAAAATGTACATCTGGACATTCTGAGGGAAGACAACTTATCACAAACATCAGAAAGAAGCAGTCATCGTTTGTTGGGCCACATTATGAGAAGACATAAACTGGAACATGTGACAACCGGAAAGATTTGTGGAAAGAGAGATAGAGGAAGACAGCGTGAGAAGATTCTTGACAGTCTTGTGACGCTGGCATGAAAGGGAGTCAAGACCACATTTATCCATGCCGTCGGAGATCACAATTTGTGGAGAGACATGATCATCCATGCCAGCCGGCAAGGCACTGGATGATGATATTATATCTTGGAAAATGACAGCTGTTGTCTTGACCTCTGATCTGATGGAATGATAAGTATAAAAGCAATATTTAAATGTGTTTAGAAAATAATTTTCTGAACCCAGTGCCATAATAGTGAATTCATCTTTTTCTGAGAACTTCTTTTCGCAGAATCTTATGGTATGTCTTGACAGATGAGAACAGCCATAAGTGCTTATAAAATGTAAATTTTCAGCATTGGATAATCTTAGTAATCTTGAGCATATATGCATCAGTCACAATAAATAAAATAGTACAGAATAGTGTACACATTTGAGGTAATTTATTAATAATAACACAAAGGATGAAGAACAATAGTGAGATTATCTATATTAAATCATCCAAAAGAATAAGTTTTAAGTCTTAAGGCTGATGCACTGGTGTTTATTTCATCTATGCAACTTCCAAGACTTGCATCTAATTGTTACGTTTGAAGTTATTTTGTTCAACTTAAACTGGTTATTTGAAACACTACAAAACCAACACATAAAGAAAGAAAATGTTATAAATGATGATTGTATTAATGCTTCTTTTATTCACACTGGAGATCTGAAATACCCAAACTTAATAAATGTGGACTAGAAACCTTTGAAATGTGTTATATTTGGTGTATGTATTTATTAAATTAGGCAGTAAATAGCATATATAAAACAGCTGTAGCATTTGAAGTTGTGTGTCACCAGGTCACAAACTACGTGAACAATATATGAGAAACCTTATATTCAAAAGTACTAGTGAGTGCACTGAACTGATGTTTGTGTGTGGATTAGCTACCCTATTAACTATTATCAGTGTCCCTCGCCATCATGCGAATCCACTTCCGACTTCTGAAGTACTTGCAATTTACGTCCCAAAGTCAAGGACGAGAAGTCAACATTTTAATCCAACCAGCCAGTGTATGGCTGAACCCGCTGTCTCGCTATATGCGCACCGGAAATTTAAGCGGGATCGCTATTATTCTTTCGGCCATGGTGCCCTCTAGAAGAGAGTAATTAGAGAACATCTTGACAACTGGAAAATGAGCAGAGGAAGAGGCAGATCGAACAAAATGATTTGTGAAGGGCTAAGATAGTGGCATAAAAGAATGTCTTAAAATTTATTGACCCAGAACAGAGAGAACCAAAATCTGTGGAGACACATGAGCGCCTACGCTCTTTGGCAAGGCACATGATGTTGCTGATCGATAATTGATTCATCAATGATTCAAATCTGAGATAAGATGCTTGAGAAGAGCGGTACTTTTGCTTTCTTTCACCCCAAACAAACTTTTCCAGCTATATTTAGAGTCACCAGCTATATTTAGCGCCGACGGTGATCTCCTCTGTGTTCGGGTGGAGTGCGTTTCAATTGCCCCAGACCACAGTGTTGTTTCTTTGGGCTGTGGCAACCGTTTCTGTCTCCCTTCGATCCTCATTTGCATCGGTCCTGCAATCACTTTCCGGTTAGGGTTAGGGGGTAGGGTACACACACTAACCCTAATCCTACCCTAACCGGAAAGTGAAAGAATAGCGCACCACCGCCGCCGCATAGAATTGCGCACCGAGCTACGGCGCAACACACGGAAACCCCCTGAATGTTCGGCGCAACACAGGGAACCCCTGGATGTGACGTCATACCCTGGGATTCCTTTTTGTTTGGGGTGAAAGATTGATTGATTGATTGATTGATCTAGGAACCGACATCACAGCATTCGGGACATTCCCATAAGCGCTCCGTCCCCATCCTCAGCAACCAGCGAAGAGTTCCAACACTAATAGTTCCAGTAGCAATCTGATTATATGTCCGTCTCGCCTTTCCTCTTTCTGGGGTGAAAGAAAGCAAAAGTACCCCAAAATCTGTGGAGACACATGAGCGCCTACGCTCTTTGGCAAGGCACATGATGTTGCTGATCGATAATTGATTCATCAATGATTCAAATCTGAGATAAGATGCTTGAGAAGGGCTGCCAACTTAACTATCAGAGACCGAGTAAGAAATGATGTTATCAGACAGACAGTGGGATTAACACCTTGTGCCACATATAATATATATTGAAAGGCGGAAGATAAAAATTAAAATGGTTTGGCCATCTCGGTATAATGCAGCGCCATCTGTGGTAAAAACTCCGCCAAGGAGCAAGCTCGACGGAAGACTTCCCATCATCAGATGGGCATCCTAGCCAAATGTTTCGGCCCGTTTCTGTAATGATCCCTAACTCGAGGCCCTGAGCCGGCAATATCCCCAACACCGGGATGAACGAACGAATAAAGTGTAACTCTCCTGTGATGAAGAGAGCGAGTCGACTGATTTAAGCATAAAATGGCGATACTTAGGAGAAGTAAGATGTGGTCGGGGCGTCAGGAAAAGGCATGAAGAAAGTGACTGGAAGTCGAAATTTCATGGTTCTAACAGCATTTAGATATTAGAAGGTAATTATTGTGTAATGTAGTTAATAATGACCCCATGACTGGAAAGAGTCATTATTGATACCTATCTTTAAGTTTAAGAAAGGAGACAAGTTCCTCAATGTGAAAATTATAGAGGAATTCAGGAATATCACTTACTTTGATGACATTTTAAAAATTGGTTTGGCATTGATTAAATCTGGACAGATGAATAGGACCTGAAAAATACTTTCCAACGGTACCTCATTCAAGTCTGTACGTTGATTCTAAGCCGAGATATTCAGATTTGTGTGTCAAATTATGTCATAATAATATGGAAAATATAGGAAAATACTAATCTGACTGATATTTACTTGCTGCCCAGAAACAACAATTGTTTACAATGTGTTTAAAACTGCTATAACTTCTTTAGTTTTGAGAAAACCCCATAGCAACTATATATTGTCTTGTTTGGAACGGCGAGGCCTAACTGTAGCAATTTCAGAATTATCGCCCTTTTTTTTAGCTCTTCACTTTTTTTTGTGTAATTTTGCGAACTTTTTCCTGCGTCCTCGAACGATCACTTCCGGTTTGACATGGACTGCTAAAAGAACAAAAAAAACGAAAGTAGTGTGGTACGATCAAAGGGGAAGTTATTCTCATATATTTAGAAGTGGTTCTGTTAGCTAACCGCCAAGTTATTATATAAAAAAAAACGATTTATTTTGATTATATTTGGTTCTTTTCACGATTAGTAAGGTAATTTGTTTTACAACTCATGTAATTGAACATTCCCAGCATATTTTCTTCCATATTTGAATTCCCCGTTCAATTTTACATAAATATGATGAATTTCAGCATTCCAGGTGTTTGCAGACGTTCAGGACAAAATATTTAGTGACATGGCCACGGCCGGCCGTCATACTCCGATTGCGGCGCCGATACAATAAACTATAGCGGACCTGTATTTATTTACAATTAGAACTGGTAATTTAAGTACGGCCGGCTCCATGGCTGAGGGGTTAGCAGCTTTCTCCGCTAACCCCGAATACTCTCGTCACGTGACGCGACAAGAATTAGCAGTGGTTCGAATCGCAAAAGTGACTTATGAGAGTATGTAGCCGGTCGCTCAGAAAGTCGTGGCGTGCTGATGAGCGTAATCTAGCCTAGGAATCAACATACAGCTGAAAGATGCTGGTGTTGACCGCAATATCCTGAAACAGGATGGAAAAGCGAAAAAAAAAAAAAAAATTTAAGTACTAACATTAAACAGAATACAAATGTCATGTGTAGCAGTAATGTATCTGTGTACTTGCATAATAATTAATATTTCAGCATTTTACATGTCTGAAAATAATTTTCAAAGCCAGTTTTCAGACCCGTCTGTAAACTTGTAAGGTGTTAAGTAAGGAGTACTTTTTTTCTTGCAGCACTTAATTATTTAATTTTAAATACAGTACTGTAAAATAAGTTATATGTTTTAAATGTTAGTATTTAATTTTTAATTGCTGACTATTAATTAATTATTAGATACAGAACAGTGTGCTGTAATTGTAGAGCAGAAGGTAGAAATCAATTTTTAGTGAACAGTTAATTATTTAATATTAATATTTTAATTTTTTTATTATTTAATATCTTAATAATTAATTAACTGCTGCTTAATTTGTGCAGCAGTCACAAACTTAGTTACTTACATTAATGTTTATAATATTTAGTCAACAAAAGAAAGCTGTCGCAATGCAGTTAGTACATTAAGACAATATGATACATTTTCATGAATTGTTCTTTCACTAATGACGAACATTTCACATGACATTTAATTAATATAATAAATATGCAGCTATTTTTAACTAGCAATTAGGTCACAGCACATCATAAGAAAAAGTCTTATAAGTCAAGTGCATCTTTGTCAGAGACTCTGAGACTCTTGTGCTTTGTACGATGCTTTCGCCAGGCCGCTGTGTGGAAAGAAACTGAGCAAACCTGGTGCAATGAAGTTGATCCTCTCATTCCTCTCGACACTCTATCGAAAGAGGAATATTACCTTTACTTTCCTGTTACCAAATCATAAGTAGAAACCCCATTTTAAAATATTTTCTGTATATGCAAATACTAATAATAATCATCATCAAGTGCCGGCTGGCGTAGGCGTTCATGGCTTTCCACAAATCTCAGTCTTTGGTGTTCTGGATCCTAATACTAAATTATATTATACACCTGCGTTATACACCTGAGAGAAGTGATGAGTCTCGTTCATGCCAACGAACCAGGCATGCTAATACAGGAAAGTACTCTTACTAATAATTTAATATATTAAAATAATTAGTTGTGAAACATAAAAAGCAATTAACCAAAGAATGGCCATCACTTGTGACACTCTTTCTTCTTCTTCTTCTTCTTCTTCTTCTTCTTCTTCTTCTTCTTCTTCTTCTTTCGTTCGCCTAAATTATGTTTATAACTGCAATGTTGTCTCTTGTATGAATCTAACAGTCTTTTTAGTTCTTCAGCGGTCATAGAGTTTATCTTCCACTGTTGTCTCTCTAGGCCAGAAGGTTCGCCTGGATATGTTGTAGTTTGGGCAATCCTGGAGTATGTGCTCTGCTGTCTGCGACGCCAAACCACATGTGCACATGACTGAGTCACCAATCTTGAATTTTGCATACATGTGGTTGCGTAACCTATTGTGTCCTGTTCTGAGGCGCAGAAGAATGACCTGTTCTGGTCTGTCCATAACGTGGTAGTCGTCTTGAGTAAGGTTTGGTGGCCTTCTGACTGATTTGATCATTCTTTTCTTTTGGTGGTATGTAATAGGCACATCTGGTTGTTCTTCTTGTGCTCCTTCCTTAGCCAATCGATCAGCTCTGTCGTTCCCGGGTACTCCACAGTGGGATGGTATCCACTGTATGGTGATCTTACGATGACTGCTAAGTTCAGAAAGTAGTGTCCTCAGAACTGGCAATTTCCCAGACAGAAGCGCCTCTATTACGGATTTTGCATCTGTCAATATCACCACAATTTTTAAACCCAATTTTTAAATATTGACCAAAATAGCTACAGTTAGTTAGTCGACAGATCATCCTCATTGCACTATGTAACATAGCCACTATGTAATTAACCTCCCTATCCTAAAACATTAACGCTGATTGGCGCAGGAGCCTTTTTACCAGCACAAGGCCAAAGTTTTTGGTACTCATGTTTACTACAACTTATTACTCATAAGGAGAATGTGTCTCTCTTCTAGTCCTCAGTCACTTGTTAACTATTTTCTGAACGAAGGGTTTTAAATAAAGCCCCGTCTTATTACTCTTTATTCTAAACAAAACAATAACTGTGAACAAAAATTTTTTAACAATTTTCAACTTATTTGTAAACAAGGGTAAATACTATTCAATACACAAGACAATTCAACTAAAATCATAATTCATGAGCCAACCAAAACGAAGTCAAAACAGGATATCATACCCCCCAACGTTTTGAAGACAAATTTTCTTTCCCCTCATATCAAATAAAGGTAATCAACCAATTTAAAGAAAGACATTATTCAAAATAATATGACATACATGATGAAACAAAAGAAATCATTTTTACATATATCCTATCCATTGTTAGTCACTTTTATGGACTAACAATAAATTATTTATCTATTAAGAAAACTCAACAAGTCAAATCTCAAAATCAAATGGTAATAAAAAATACATCTTCAAGACCACACGAGAATTTACATCCATATTACCTAACTTATTACCAAAATACAGGTTGTGTACCCTGGCTGGTATTTTGTAAACACTCTTTCTTGAACCATTTCCTGTGACATTCAAGATTCTGCCTGTCACACCTTTGCCACAGCCTGTGTCAATTTGATAAAACAATTCAGATGGACACCTTCCTGTGGTGATTTTCTATATATTTGAATAACGAAGACACAAACAATAGATTGCACGATTTATTGCCTGGCATATTTCGCTGCATCTCGTCAGGTACATACTGCAGAAATCTGAAAATATAAAAAATATAAAATTACACAGAGTAATGAAGCTTAAATAAAAGAATAACAAAAAACAAATGCCTACACAAAATACAATAAATAATCACGGAGAAGACCCTCCAGTGACTACACTGTTAATTAGGTCAGGGCACATCCTAAAAAAAAAAAAATAATACGTCAAGTTAGGCCTCGCCGCCCCGGACGCAATGATATATGGCGCAACATTGTCCGTTTACAAATAACAAGGGCGGCCATTTTAAATTATTAATTAGGTCACGGCAAATCCTATCGAAAAAAAGAAAAATACGTCAAGGTAGGCCTCGCCGCCCCGGACGCAATGATATATGGCGCAACATTGTCCGTTTACAAATAACAAGGGCGGCCATTTTAAATTATTAATTAGGTCACGGCAAATCCTATCGAAAAAAAGAAAAATACGTCAAGGTAGGCCTCGCAGCCCCGGACGCAATGATATATGGCGCAACATTGTCCGTTTACAAATAACAAGGGCGGCCATTTTAAATTATTAATTAGGTCACGGCAAATCCTATCGAAAAAAATAAAACATACGTCAAGGTAGGCCTCGCAGCCCCGGACGCAATGATATATGGCACAACATTGTCCGTTTACAAATAACAAGGGCGGCCATTTTAAATTATTAATTAGGTCACGGCAAATCCTATCGAAAAAAATAAAACATACGTCAAGGTAGGCCTCGCAGCCCCGGACGCAATGATATATGGCACAACGTTGTCCGTTTAAAAATAATCAAGCCATGGTAATAGAAGGCAAATAATAAACAGTTGGCGGCCATTTTAAATTGTTAATTAGGTCAAGGCACATCCTATAAAAAAAAATAAATAATACGTCAAGTTAGGCCTCGCCGCCCCGGACGCAATGATATATGGCACAATGTTGTCCGTTTAAAAATAAACAAGCCACGTTAATAGAAGGCAAATAATAAACAGTTGGCGGCCATTTTAAATTGTTAATTAGGTCAAGGCACATCCTATAAAAAAAAATAAATAATACGTCAAGTTAGGCCTCGCCGCCCCGGACGCAATGATATATGGCACAATGTTGTCCGTTTAAAAATAAACAAGCCACGTTAATAGAAGGCAAATAATAAACAGTTGGCGGCCATTTTAAATTGTTAATTAGGTCAAGGCACATCCTATAAAAAAAAATAAATAATACGTCAAGTTAGGCCTCGCCGCCCCGGACGCAATGATATATGGCACAATGTTGTCCGTTTAAAAATAAACAAGCCACGTTAATAGAAGGCAAATAATAAACAGTTGGCGGCCATTTTAAATTGTTAATTAGGTCAAGGCACATCCTATAAAAAAACATAAATAATACGTCAAGTTAGGCCTCGCCGCCCCGGACGCAATGATATATGGCACAATGTTGTCCGTTTAAAAATAAACAAGCCACGTTAATAGAAGGCAAATAATAAACAGTTGGCGGCCATTTTAAATTGTTAATTAGGTCAAGGCACATCCTATAAAAAAAAATAAATAATACGTCAAGTTAGGCCTCGCCGCCCCGGACGCAATGATATATGGCACAATGTTGTCCGTTTAAAAATAAACAAGCCACGTTAATAGAAGGCAAATAATAAACAGTTGGCGGCCATTTTAAATTGTTAATTAGGTCAAGGCACATCCTATAAAAAAACATAAATAATACGTCAAGTTAGGCCTCGCCGCCCCGGACGCAATGATATATGGCACAATGTTGTCCGTTTAAAAATAAACAAGCCACGTTAATAGAAGGCAAATAATAAACAGTTGGCGGCCATTTTAAATTGTTAATTAGGTCAAGGCACATCCTATAAAAAAAAATAAATAATACGTCAAGTTAGGCCTCGCCGCCCCGGACGCAATGATATATGGCACAATGTTGTCCGTTTAAAAATAAACAAGCCACGTTAATAGAAGGCAAATAATAAACAGTTGGCGGCCATTTTAAATTGTTAATTAGGTCAAGGCACATCCTATAAAAAAAAATAAATAATACGTCAAGTTAGGCCTCGCCGCCCCGGACGCAATGATATATGGCACAATGTTGTCCGTTTAAAAATAAACAAGCCACGTTAATAGAAGGCAAATAATAAACAGTTGGCGGCCATTTTAAATTGTTAATTAGGTCAGGGCACATCCTATAAAAAAAAAAAATAATACGTCAAGTTAGGCCTCGCCGCCCCGGACGCAATGATATATGGCACAACGTTGTCCGTTTACAAATAAACAAGCCACAGTAATGGAAGGCAGAATTTCTCAAGTTTCCAATCTTAGGGCCGCGATAAATCCTGACTTATCAGTTAATTCTTCATTGGACTTCCTGGTATTAAATTACGTCACCATATAATTCATAACTCCGCTTAAAATCAACGTACAGTCTTCGTTGAGATACCGTTGGATTCGTCTCGTCAGGCTCTATGTAACTGGTATGATTTCATAAGTAAAAACCCAATTTTTAAATATTGACCAAAATTGCTACTAACTGCCTAGATAGAAATTTTTTTATGTTATGCAATATCGACTCATTAAAATTCAAAATGGCCGCTAATTAATGATTTAATAATGATTAAACTTAGCTAACGAACCTTAAAATGCCAATTATGAATATTTTTCCCTTTAGTTTGATCAAACAAATAAAAAGGCCATGTTGTGATGTTGTAAATATGTTTTGTTACTAATTTAATTTCAAAATGGCTGCCAATTAATTAATTAATAATTAAGTTAAAAAATTTAAACTTGGTTAACGAACCTTGAAAGACCAATTATGTATCTCCGAAGTTGGAGTGGGTTCGCCTGATGACGAAGGACACTGGCAATAGGGGAAGCTAATCCACATGCAACATTCAGTTGAGTGCACTAGAAGTCATGTGTACGGACTACGCTCGAGTTCAATCCAGCGAGTGAGCGAAAAAAAAAAATTAATGTATTCTCCCCTCTTCAGTTTGATAAAACAAATCAATAGATCATGTTATGATTTTATAAATATGCTTTATTACTAATTAAAATTCAAAAAGCAGCCAATTAATTATATATAGAAGCACCTGAAGCAGTGTGTATGGACTACGCTCGAGTTCAAAGCGAGCGAGCGCAAAAAAAAAAAATTATGTATCGAACATAATGAAGATCTAGAAAGCATCCTGCCAACCTGGAAAAGAAAAAGAAAAAACAAACTATTAATAATAGTTATACTAATTAATAGTACTAGTACTACTAGTACTAATTAAAAAAACTAATACACATGTTCGTGGTCATTAAAACCGTCTGGTGACGTCTACAAATCTCCTAAGTCTTGTAAACAGATTTCCGTCTCCTTTACCTGTGTGAAATCAATGTTACAGAAACATTCTTAACATAGGCAATTTTGTAATCATAAATATCTAGTAAGACTAAACACATTTTATCTAATTACTTTTATATTATTATTTGGTGGGTATAATAAGTGCTTTAACTTCATTTGTGATTCGTTGTGGATTATTTTATGAAAGTAAGTGGAAACAAAATATTTCACTTGATTTCTGAAAGCATGTCATCTGTTTGCTATTATATAACTATTAACATATTTGTTTGTTTTAGCATTAATATATTATATAAGACTGCAACTGTCAAAGACTTAGTTATATAGGAGTGAAGACCACCCTGAATGAGTGGTCTACCTCAAGCAGATTAGAGGTAACCCAGTGCCCCTACATGAGGGCAGGGTAGGTGATAGGAAGGGGAACTATTAAATAGTTCTCTCATGAGACACGGAGGTGTCAACCAGAGAGTAAGCACTCTGGTCACGGCATAATCACGCCTACGTGATAGACACGGAGAAGTGGAATGCCACTCAAGAGTAGACGGCTACTCTAAGCGTGCTGAATGATACAGCACGCAAAAGCCGAAGGGCGCACAAGGTCCTTCCGCGTGCTGTGTAGTCACGCGAGGAATATAGTCAGACAGGGGACAGACTTCGTAGCGAGCGCATCGCTTAGCGTCGATGCGTGTTTCTTTAGCCGAGTAGATAGAGTTAGCAGTAGGGTTAGGAAACGACTAGTGATAGGCAGATCTGTGTATTCTTGTGTGATTTAATAGCGACCGTTTTGTGCATTGATGTAGTGTAAAGAGCCAGCGGCAATAAAATGTATAATCAATTCCTCTCGTACGACTTACAATCTTTTTGTGTGGTGCGAGAGAAGTTATCCCGTGATGCCTGAAGCATCGCTTGATGACAGGCTAGGATAAAAGTGGTGTCAGAAGTGTAGCTTGGACAATTGTTCAAGCTAAAACACTCACCCACGGCTCTAAAATAGTATTACTGTCAGTTAATCACAGGGTTTAATTTGTGTTAGTGAACAATGACGTGTGCAGACTAGAACAAATTGCGAGCTGTGCCCATCATGACCGATTAAAATTTATTTATGCTTATTATAATGTTTTGTGACTTATGAACATGTTTTCTCCTGATTTGTAAGTATTATTATTATAGTTTTCTATCATTTATTTCTATAATTATTTATTTATGTATGAGTATTTGTCAAATATGATTCACGGGGGAGCGATACACAGAAAATGAGCCAATCGATTTTTCCAATCTAAAAATAGCGCTGCGCCTGTGACGTATCGCGACTGACAAACAGCTGCCTTACGCCATTTGCAATCAGCGACAGATTGTTTACAAATTGCCAAGCGGCTGCTCGCCTGAATCTTTGCCTTATATCAAATATTATTGATTTATATTAACTATTTATTGAATATATTTATTTATTTGAACATTATTATTACTTTTATATTTATTTCAAAGCATTTATTTAATTATTTGTATACCTTTTCTATTTGTTACTGTCACGATGGCACTACTTTCGCTATGCAAATAAGACTCGGTCTGCACAACACTTCCATAAATTAAACTAGATTAGGTAAGGAAGGCAGAAGACGTTAGAACGAAGACAGGACATTGACATTTAATATCAATTATACCACATTGTGTTGTCCTGGGGCATGTGATTGTACAAAATTGTCTAAAGTCATATGTCGTTTACAATTGGTTAATTATTGATGCTCTTGTAAACCAGGGAGAACAACAGCTGTTTAGAAGAATAACGCAAGGTGTATGTCGTAGTGCCAAACGATTGGACCTGAGGTGCCAAACGATTGTACCTATTTGATCTGGAATGTTAAGATGAGTATACCCAAAGTATTTTGAATGCAATATGATTAATAATGCATCTCTTTTTCAGGGTGTGATCTATTAGTATATTTTGTTTTTGTGTGATCTATTTTTCAAGGTGTAATCTAAGAGTATATTTTTCATACACAGGGATTTAAAAACTTAACATATCTAACATACATAAGTGAATAAATATTTGAGTGCCTATCAACTTCTAGCTAATTACTCCAACAACATGTCAACTTTAGCTGATTTATAGAAGCAGGCAAGGCATTAGAATACACAGGAAAGGAATTAGAGCAATATGCTGATCAAAAATTTAGGGAAGCAAAAGATGCTGAGAGAGATGAACGTGCACGAGAAAGACAACATCAGAAGGAGATTGTAGAACTAGCTGAGATAACAAAACAAAAGGAGTTAGAGATAAAACACAAAGAGACACAACTGGCTGAAGAAACTAAACAAAAACAGTTAGAAGATGATAAGGAGATTAAACAAAAAGAATTAGAATTAAAACAGAAGCAGTTAGAACATGATAAGGAAGTAAAGCAAAAACAATAAGATCAGGAAAAAGAATTAAAGCAAAAGCAATTAGATCAAGAGAGAGAACTAAAGCAAAGAGAGATAGATGAAATGGCAAGAGTGAAAGAAAAACAAATACAAGTTGAATCAGAGACACAGTTAAAAATGAAAGGTATGGATGTAGACTCACACTTAGAGATCTCCGCTACAAAACTAAAGAGTCAGCAAGAAGAAAATAAATTTAATAAGTATAAAAATATTATTAAGCCATTCTGTAAGGAAGACTCCATATCAGCCTGGACAGAAAATGTCGAATATCAGCTGAAATACCACCAAGTACCAATCGATATGTGGGCTATGATTTACATGAAGAACCTTAGTGGGGAGCCCCTTAAAGTTATAGAATCAATACCAACTGATCTTAGATCTAACTATCAGTACATCCATGATAGGATAATGCAACACTTCTTACTTGATGCCCCTGGGTATCAAGTAAGTACAATTTTCAAATTTAAAACCAAAACCAAGTGAGACTTTCATCGATTATGTTTCAAATGTCCAAAGTGTATTAAATAGATGGCTTAGTGCAGCAAACATAGGAAAGGACTTTGAAAAACTTAAAAATTTAATAGCCATGGATAAAGTCATATCCACAATACCATCTCCTTTCGCTAAATTCCTTCAGCAGTCAGACATCGAGACCATAGAACAATTTGAAAAGAAAGGCTCTGCATATTTTTCCTCGAATAGGAATATTTTTAAAACATCAAATATCGACTCTGAAATAGTCTCTTTTGTTAAGGACCAACCTAAAAGCTATCGTAGCAATAAAAAACCATTTCAGAGAGTCGACAAGAAAGACCAAAAATTGCCAAAATGTGTGTATTGCCAACTTTTTCATGATACTTACTCTATGTGTGATAAATCACCAAACTATCCGACACATCTTGAGATGGTCATTAAGAAGCAACAAAACAAGAGAACTGCATACAGGCGTGCAGTCAAATGCTTCTTCTGTTCTAGCTACGGGCATTATTCAAATAAGTGCCTGGGCCGCCAACGAATGAAGGCCAACAATGCAATGTTAATTGATACATCTTCTGATAGTGGTAGTGAGACTGAGTGTGAGGTCGAGAATGAATTACCTTTTAACCAATCTGAAAATGTTTGTTGTGTAAACGATATATTAAGCTTTGACAGTTGTGAGCGATGTCACCAATTTCATGCAGACGGAAAATTAGAATGTGGACATACAGTACCATTCTCCACTGAGAGTGTAAATGCAGCATTAGCCTCCAGAGGCAATTTGGTGTTCCACAATGCAATGGTCAATGAAATACCATGCCAATGTTTGCTGGACAGTGGGAGCACTCTTATTGGTCTTAGAAAGGAACTGGTGAATCCAAGTGATTATACAGGTGACTCAGTCAAATGCCGAACCTTTTCGGGTAATATTGAAATTTACCCTTTGGCAAGAGCCCGGATTAACACACCTTTCCTTTCTGGTACCTTTACATGTGCGATGTTAGATAACCCTTGTACTGATGTAATTTTGGGATGCTTACCCCAATTGAAACATTGCACTGACGAAGAAATAGCTGCATGGGAAAAATTAAATGCAGCTAATGCAACAACCAGAGCAGATACTATTAAACACCAAGACACACTACAGGATGAAAGACTACTGTTGCTATCACCAACTAGCACGGATGATACCACCAGACAAAAGTTCATAGACCAGCAAAAAGCTGATCCGAGTGTGTCTCCATATCTGAAGCTATTAAAAGAAAAAGCCAAAGTAACAAAAAACGCATCATGGTTCTTTAGACTTAATAATGGTATTCTTACTCGTTATTATACAACTGGTAACCATGAGATTCAGCAAACGGTGTTACCTGTACAACACCGCCAAACTGTGCTAAAGATTGCACACGAGTCACCGTTTGCTGGTCACCTTGCATACGACAAAACCAGGGCCAGAATTCAGGCTCATTTTTATTGGCCAGGTTTTTGTAATGACATAAAACTATTTTGTCGTTCATGTAATGTCTGTCAACAACTAGTACGTAAGGGTAAACATCCTACAGCTGAAGTGCAACCTTCAACACTGGCCTCTAGGCCATTTGAGAGTGTGGCGGTAGATATTGTTGGACCCCTGAACCAGGTGTCCAGCAAAGGAAATCGCTTCATCTTAACGATGGTAGACCTATGTTCAAGGTGGGTTGAGGCAGTAGCTTTGAAATACATCACCTCCAAAGACGTTGCCAATGTATTTCTACACTTGTTCTCACGATTCGGATTCCCACGTACCATCTTATCCGACCGTGGAACTCAATTCATATCGGCTGCAACGCAAGCCCTTACGAAAATGTTAGGGATTAAACAGCATTTTACAACAGCTTATCATCCAGCCAGCAATGGAATCGTAGAGAAAATTAACGGAGATCTGAAACATATGCTGGCTAAGGTGACAGCAGAAAACCCAGCTGATTGGGATACACTGTTGCCAACAGTGCTGTTCGCCTATCGGGAGATTCCCCATTCAAGCACGGGTTTTTCACCGTTTGAATTAGTATACGGGGCTAACCCACGTGGACCCCTAACAATTTATCATCAGGTAGTAACTAATTCGATTGAAATTCCAACCCCTAAAACACCTTATGAAATGGTAACAGAAACACGAGATAAGATTATGAAATCGTGTATCATAGCCTAAGGCAGCTTTGGAGAGGAAGGGTCAAATCTACCGCCAATACGCAAATAAAGGTGCGAGAACTATTAATCTTGAACCAGATCAAGACATACTGCTTTTACTTCCCAGACAAACGGAATTTATTATTGACCTCATGGCAAGGGCCATTCAAAGTGGTACGTAAAATTTCAGATGTCGATTATGAAATATCGATAAACGGACACTTAAAGATATTTCATATCAACATGTTGAAACCTTACTTTTCACGACAAGAGATAGAATTAGAGACAGATGAACACAATGCACCCACACCTATTGATCAGACGACAGACATACATAACGCAACTACACTAGTTAGCGAGACTGGCAAAGCCGACGATATGCATACACCTAGTGAGCATACAGAAAACGCACTTAGTACCACAACCGTACTGAATCAGGTAGACGACGACGGGATGGAACTACCTGTTCCAATTGTAGACAAGACGGCAACATTAGATTGTATACGTTAGAACAGAGACTAACAGACGAGCAACGACGACAGATAATAGAATTAGTAACGGAATATAAGGAAATATTTTCCGACATACCAGGTAGGACGGACAGGATCGAGCACCCCATCCTTCTTTCGGACTCTAAGCCTATCAAATGCAGGCCGTACTCTATCCCACTTAGCTATAGAGAAAGTCTAAATAAGGAAATTCTTAATTTAGAAGCTAGTGGGATCATCCAGAAATCTACATCTGAGTACTCCTTTCCAATCGTCTTGATCAAGAAAAAAGACTCCACAATTCGTCTCTGTGTGGACTATAGGAAACTCAACAATGCCACTAAGATCGACGCAGAACCAATTCCTTCCTGCGAAGATCTTATTCTTGATATGTCTACCTCCAAAATCTTCTCTAAATTAGACCTTACTAAGGGATATTGGCAGGTCCCTATGCAGACTCAATCCATCCATCTGATTGCTTTTTCAACACCGCTAGGTCTTTACGAGTGGCGTTTTCTTCCTTTCGGACTTCGTAATGCTCCTGCCACTTTCGTACGCTTAACTAGAGATTTACTACATGGAGGGACGAATACAGTGACATATATAGATGATATTTGTGTCCATACAGATGACTGGACAACACACTTACTGAAACTCAGACATGTCTTCGATAGGTTGCGACTCTTCGGTCTCACGGTCAAACCGAGCAAAGTTGAATTGGGCCTACAAGAAATTGATTTTTTGGGTCATGTCATTTCACATGGACAACTAAAAACTGACAATATAATTATTACTAAAATTATGAACCTGACCATGCCTACAACAAAGAAGCAGGTCAGGAGCCTTTTGGGGTTAGTAAATTATTATAGTAAGTTCATACCGAACTTAGCTGAAATCACAAGTGTATTTTCAAATGTTTTAAAAGCATCAGTAAAATTGGATGTCAAAGATGCATTATTAATTTCTGCATTGTCAAAATTGAAAATCCTATTTAGTAATGTACCAATCCTGCGTTTGCCTAATCCGAGGCTCGTTTATTATCTTAGGACAGATGCCAGCAGGATCTCCATCGCTGCAGTACTAGGCCAGTTTTATGATGGCATCTTCCATCCAATTTGCTACGTGAGCCGCAAGATCACACCTGCTGAGTCCAGATATTCCATATCAGAGTTGGAAGCCCTAAGCATCATCTATTCGGTGAGGAAGTTGCATCGATTTCTGGCGGGTAATCACTTCGTAGTCCAGACCGATAACTCCCCGATCACGGTCATACAAGAGTGGGGTGCATCGTAACTGACCGCATCTACAGGTGGTCAGTTAATATTACAGAATTATACTTTTAGTATAGAGCATATTAAGGGTAAGGACAACATTCTGGCTGATACCCTTAGTCGACCATCTGAGGTAGAAATACCTGATATTCCACATGAATATGTATTGTAGGAATGTTAATTTAGTACACTTAGAATATCCTGTGTGAAAATATCCTATGTAATACATAGACATCATGTTCAGGACTGTGTGCTAAGAACAGTGAACCACCATGTGTCCGTAGACAGTAGAATAAGAACTGTGCTCCAAGAACAAGTGAATCACCGTGTGTACATAGACAGCTCGTTACTTACTATGCTCCATTTGTGTTCCAGTGAATCACCTGTGTTAATCATGGAAGAACAGTGTCAGAACAATGCATAAATAACAGACACAAATATACTTGTCTACGACACCAGCGGACTCTACGAGTGGAAGAATACCCATAAGACACACGTATGACTGTGTAGTGTATTTAGTATACCCAGGACAATTATGTATCTATAAACTATGCCAACGAAAGCAATTTCTAGACATTATGGCAACCGCTAACCTGAGGTAAATAAATACCATGTATATATATTTAGTTATTGTGATATGTATTATAACGTTTTTAATATAGTGATTATTTATAGTTAGATTAGTTACTTTAATATAGAGTTAGATTAGATAGATTTTTTTTATTTTATTTTTTTTGTATAGTTTAAATAAATCATTAATTTACCCACTTACTCAGGTTAAAAGTAGATTAGGATAGTACGGTAAACTTAATAACAGCTAATTAAAGACTAGGATAAAAAGTTTAGATAGGAACAGTACCATTTAGTGTAGATAGGAACAGCACCATTTAGTTCATTTCATTTAACTTTATGTCATTCCATCTTCATGAACACTTTAACATTCTCAGCATTTAGTATTAAAAGTAGTTTATACCTTATAGGATTATATGAATGAACATACATCATTTACACCATATATAGTAAAATTATCAATCATATGTGTTCATTTAAACATTAAAACATTATTTATAATTTTGTTACATTTCACATTACTCATTTCAGAAAGGCACATAACTCATCTCACATCATTTTCATTTTTTTTAGATAGTTAGATTACTTCCCTTAAAATAGAAAATTTTGTACAACAAATTAAATATATATTTATAGAAGTAGTATTAGTATTTCAGTAGAATATAGTGTTTAATAATATCAGGGTACAAACTATCAACCCTATTTCATCCATGTAAATATTTTGTAAATACATGACTCGTGCAGCAAGTTACGCACAGTCATTAAGCTCAACTTTTTCAAACTGAGCCAAACATGTACAGGGTCACTTTAAGGTTTTTAAATAATTGGGAGGATAAACGATGTGTGACAGAAGTGTGAAAGTGAGAGAAAATGGAAAATATACAATGGAGAGTGAAGGCAACCAGCGGATTTTTTCTACCGCTCAACGCGACTTTTTTATTATTTGTCTGCGCCAAGCGTTTGCTTTCAGTGTTGAAATGTACTGTCTCGAGTGTGGTGTGTGTAGTTTAGTGTAGATCTTAGATAAAGTATTTAAGTCTCATAAGACGGAAACGTAGTCACGAATTAGTGTTATACACTTGTTTGTGGCCACATTTAACCGAATTATGGCACTTGAAAACTAACTTACATACATATTATAGACAGACACACATGTTAGAAGTTAAATTATATTATTAGGTAGATCCAAACACGCAAACAACCAGGAAAACAAACATGTAAATTGCATACATTTTTTAGAACAAAGGGAGCTGACTCCGGGTCAGGGGACACAATAGACAACGAAACACTAACTTAACAGTGAAAGATAACTTTACACGCGGAAGCGAGATAGGTAAAGCCTGTCGCACACAGCTTGTGCAAGGGTTGTTTAATATTATATGGGGGACATGAAGCAATTCATGTGTTGACCCTAAGAAAGTCAACTTTGTATGGGTAGTGAGTTAATTTGCTATTTGAGGGCAGGTCTTATAAGACAATGGTCCGGTTAAGACAAACCTCTAATTAATATAATATTGCGATTGAGAAGAGGGCTCACGTCAACCAGACAAGTTTGTGGCGATCACCAGTAGCCAAGTAAAGTGATACTACATTGTGACAATAGTCAGTAGAAGTCTATTGAGTTACCCAGAACCAAGTTATCAGTAGTCTTTGACAAAAATTAGATACACTAATTTTTTAGAAACCTCTTGCGTCACAACCATGAGTCAAAGTTTGTAACGCAACACAGGAGGGGAGAGTGTGTGTCAAAGACTTAGTTATATAGGAGTGAAGACCACCCTGAATGAGTGGTCTACCTCAAGCAGATTAGAGGTAACCCAGTGCCCCTACATGAGGGCAGGGTAGGTGTAGGAAGGGGAACTATCAAGTAGTTCTCTCATGAGACACGGAGGTGTCAACCAGAGAGTAAGCACTCTGGTCACGGCATAATCACGCCTACGTGATAGACACGGAGAAGTGGAATGCCACTCAAGAGTAGACGGCTACTCTAAGCGTGCTGAATGATACAGCACGCAAAAGCCGAAGGGCGCACAAGGTCCTTCCGCGTGCTGTGTAGTCACGCAAGGAATATAGTCAGACAGGGGACAGACTTCGTAGCGAGCGCATCGCTTAGCGTCGATGCGTCTTTCTTTAACCGAGTAGATAGATTTAGCAGTAGGGTTAGGAACGACTAGTGATAGGCAGATCTGTGTATTCATGTGTGATTTAATAGCGACCGTTTGTGTGTATTGATGTAGTGTAAAGAACCAGCGGCAATAAAATGTATAATCAATCCCTCTCGTACGACTTACAATCTTTTTGTGTGGTGCGAGAGAAGTTATCCCGTGATGCCTGAAGCATCGCTTGATGACAGCAACTAAAAGAACATGTTTCTTTAAAACTTGAAAATACTTACTGCATCGAAGGGTCTTTTTCTGTCTCCGTAAAATCTCTGCATACATGGTCCGGTGAGGAAGCGTGAGTACAGCATAAGCACTTGCAAGTGTAGTAGGACACATGGGTCTGTCAAACCTTCGTAGATCACCTGTGAAATGTAAAAAAAAATTAAAAATTAAAATATAAAATTAATGGAACTGGGGTAAAGCTGTGGAAATGTAAGAAGAAGGGTGATTCATTAAAAATTACGGAGAATTCGGCACAATTAAACTGGCAACATTCCTACTTAAATTAACCACCTTCTTAGACTTCTTAATGGCTCAAACTAAAATTGACTAGTGAGCAGACGCTGTGACATGTTTATTACTTCCAGCAATTCTATTGCGAATATAATCTTTCTCTATTCGCAATTCTATTGATATAATATTTGGTGGATATAATAAGTGCTTTACCTTCATTTGTGATTCATTGTGGATTATTTTATGAAGGTAAGTGGAAACAAAATATTTCATTTGATTTCTGTAAGCATGTCATCTGTTTGTTATTATAAAACTACTAACTACTAACATATTTGTTTGTTGTAGCAATAATATAATATACAAGACTGCAACTAAACGAACCTGTTTTTTTTAAAACATGAAAATTCTTACTGCAACGAAGGGTCTTTTTCAGTCTCCGTAAAATCTCTGCATCCATGGTCCGGTGAGGAAGCGTGAGTACAGCATAAGCACTTGCAAGTGGAGTAGGACACATGGGTCTGTCAAACCTTCGTAGATTACCTGTAAAATGTGAAAAAAATTAAAAATTAAAAAATAAAATTAATGGAACTGGGGTAAAGCTGTGTTATGGCATGTAAGTGTGCTTTGTTTGAAACTACAAATATGAAAGGGATTGTTGTTTTTATTAGATACCACACACAAAATTGTCGGCAATAGAATTACAACATGATTATGATTGTCCTGCGAACTGCGTTGTGGTAAATGCTCCCAAGGTGGCCAGAGGAAATGCTTTAAAGACACTGAAAAATTCGCTGATTGCTTTTGGAATTCATCATGACACCTGGGAGGCTGCAGCCAGAGACCGAAATTCGTGGCGTGCATCATTACACAAAGGTGCAGTCATATGTGAGGCAACCAGGACTGCAAGAGCTGTAAAGAAAAGGCAGGACAGAAAAACCACTGCAGGAAATCCTCCTCCAGAGACGTTAAGCATTCTTTGCCCACATTGTCAAAGAACATTTCGAGCCAAAATAGGCCTTATCAGCCATCTTAGAACTCACGGCTCCACACCATCAACCCCACTGGATGAAATGAATGGTCATCATCATTCTTGATGGACAAACTACAACATGATTGTACTAGGTAATGGTGCACTGCAATGATGATGAAGATAATTACCTCAGTTTGAAAATTTGATGGATAAGTTCTGCAGCGCGGCATCCCAAGGCACTCTTCTGTCTGTCTTCATCTGTAGAGTTGACTGGTTCCAGCATGCATATGCAAAACTTCACCAGCATCCATCTGTCTCATGTCACTTGCAGTTTTCTTCTCCATGATGATGATGAACTTTAGAACTGTGGGGGAAAAATTGTTCTAAAATTAGAATAATTTCAGTGGCATGAAGTTAGAGGGAAGGGGGAGAGAGAGAGAGGGAAGGAAGGAGAGGAGAGGGAGGAAGGGGCAGGGAGAGAGAGAGAGAGAGAGGAAGGGAAAGAGGGAGGGCAGGGAGAGAGAGAGAGAGGGAGGGAAAGGGAGAGAGAGGGGGCAGGGAGAGAGAGAGGAACAGAGGGGAGGGGCAGGGAGAGACAGAGGGAGAGAGGGGAGGAAGGGGCAGGGAGAGAGAGAGAGAGAGAGAGGAAGAGAATTAAAAAGAAAAAGGGGAGGGGCAGGGGAGAGGTATAATTAATTTAATAGGGTCATATTTATTAATTAATTAATCAGGCTATTTATAATCTATTTTACAGAGATATAGAAATAGATGGAGAATTAAATTATTATTAATGTTAACCACAATGTGGCTTTAGCAATGAACTGTTAACTAAATAAATGGTGTAGTAAACAATGACAAGCAAAATATCCGATTAAATTAATGAAGGCAAATATAAGGCAAGATGGCTGCCGATATTTTTACTCTTGAGACAGGCTGATGTGATCCACTTCAAACAGCTATTGTTTAATCATGCCAGTCATTCCAAATAATGAAATTTTACACAGAGATATAAAAGTGGATAAAGAATTCAATTATTACACATATTAATCTAAATATGACTTCAGCAACGAACTTTTCAATAAATAACGTGTGTAAACAATGGCTGCCAATTTTTCCGTTTGAGACTGGCTGACGTGATCCACTTCAAACAGCTACTGAGCTACTGTAAATTCTCCCAATCATTTTAAATAATGATATTTAACACAGATATATAAAAGTTTATAAAGAATTCAATTATTACTAATATTAATATAGTGATGGCTTTAGCAACGAACTATTCAATAAACATCCACTGTAAACAATGACATGTCTTTTCTCAGAAAAGGCAATATGGCTGCCGATTTTTTCGCTTGAGACTGGCTGACGTGATTAATTTCAAACAGCTTACTATAAA
The DNA here is from genome assembly GCA_014155875.1 of Cepaea nemoralis. Classification (NCBI taxonomy): domain Eukaryota; kingdom Metazoa; phylum Mollusca; class Gastropoda; order Stylommatophora; family Helicidae; genus Cepaea; species Cepaea nemoralis. The sequence continues at coordinate 76,957 of JACEFZ010022261.1, read as the reverse complement.
TCATGCCGTCCGTATGAAGTAATGAAATTTTCAACAAAGATATAAAAGTGGGTGGAGAATTCAATTATTACTAACATTAATCTAAATATGACTTAAGCAACAATCTGTACATACATGAACTTACCTCAGTACTTGGAAATACACAACAATGACGGTTACCAACGAAAAGCCTTTCAGAGCACATGTGTTTGAGACTAGACCGCATGGTTCACAATTCTGGCCTATTTATAGCTAGTCAAAGTCACGCGATTTTCGGAATTTAAGCAAAAATATGAACACATTAGGAATCGGGTCAAATTTTCGGAAGCCGGCAACGCGGCCGTCGGGTCACGTGACCTCGGTCGCGAATGCCGATCACGACATCGAATCAAAGAGGCTAAGTCTACTGTCCACAAGCTATAAGTAGGGAGTCCCATCGTGCCATTACCGGAAATTTAAAAAAAAGTGATATACGGAGTCACCTAGCGGTGACTCACCTTACCAAACGCTATCTAATTTACCATGCATTCTTTCGACATCATTCATTCATTCACACCTCACGTGACAATAACACACGTCATCCGGGGTTTTCCAGGAAAGGTATGCCTAATATTCCGCGCACAGCGATTGGTTGAAATCATCATTACCTTTTATATAAATAATAATATATTATTATATTTTATACTTAATGTAATTAATTTTTTTTTTTGGTGTTTCTGATAGAATTAATTCAATTATAGATGTATTTTTAATTCTGCATACAATTTAAAATATATCTGGAAAATTTCATCGCTGCCGGGTGGATGTAAACAACATTTCTGCGAAGATGTGTTTTTTGCTCTTTGCACATATATATCGGACTGGCATGTGCACTTTCTAACACTATTCTGGTGTTCCATATAGGATTAATTCAATTATAGAAGTATTTTTGAATTCTGCATACAATTTTAAATATGAATAACGAAGACACAAACAATAGATTGCACGATTTATTGCCTGGCATATTTCGCTGCATCTCGTCAGGTACATACTGCAGAAATCACACAACTTACGGGAATTAATTAGATAAATCCTTCAAACTGAAATGTACACATGTTCGCACAGTAATGTCGATTGTCTACCACGGTAATTTTAAACTGACTAACATGTCTTTCTGCTTGCACAAGGACGGCTTACGAAGGTTGATTATTATAGCTTCAGCAAACTTTAACAATCGACTACTTTGCGTGTTGAACAATACCCGGAAGGCACTGTTTCTTTCAACCACGTGACCGCTCTCGGGCACATGTCTCCCGACCGATGAAGCCAGACTTTTCCGGTGTGTCGGCCTGCCTAGGCTACCATCTTCTGTGTGTAGTATCTTGTCCACCCAATTCGGAATATGTTCCGAAGGTTTTGAAGGATTTATCTAATTAATTCACGTAAGTTGTGTGATTTCTGCAGTATGTACCTGACGAGATGGAGCGAAATATGCCAGGCAATAAATTGTGCAATCTATTGTTTGTGTCTTCGTTATTCAAATTCACTACGGTAAAACATTGTTTTGAATTAATAATATAGTCAAGCCGCCATTTTGGGTTTCCTATGCACAAAGGCACTCATCATGATCATATAATTTTTAACTGTTTTTCAACAACAATTGAAGCAAGTTTAGCGATTAAACGTTCCAAATTTCTGAAAAATTTGATGCAGAATTCGAAGATCCATCTATAGTAGATGGTTTTCTATTGAAAGCGCCAGAAAAAAAATTAATTACCGTTCAGCGTGCCATTTCTATTTGTGATAAATTTTTCTCTGCGTGCAAGGTTGCTTAAACCAACGGGTCATAGGCGGATTATGAAAACTGACTTTGTTAAATGATTAAAAAATAGTACAAGTATACAAATAAATTATTATTAGTCTTTAAACTTGTGTTCTCTTTAACTTTAGTAGGTCAAATTGCACGTTTTGTGTGTGTTTTAAGTGTTATAAAGTGAAAGTGTCCATGCCAGTCCGATCGATATACGCATGCGCAGCCGCCATGGCCCATGCCCATGAGTTTCCCCATTCACAAAGGCACGTCTTCACAGAAAATGTTGTTTTTCATCCACAATTTAAGCAATATCGGCGATGAAACTTTCCTGATATATTTAAAAATGTATGCAGTATTCAAAAGTACACCTATAATTGACGATTTTCTATAAACAGCGCCAGAATAGTGTTACAAAGTGCACATGCCATTCCGATCGATATGCGCAAAGAACAAAAACACATCTTTGCAGAAAATGTTGTTTTCATCCACAATTTAAGCAGCATCGGCGATGAAACTTTCCAGATATATTTAAAATTATATGCAGAATTCAAAAGTACATCTATAATTGATGATTTTCTATAAACAGCGCCCCAAAAAAAAAAAAAAAAAATTACGGTAAGTATGAAATATGCTTTTATTTATATAAAAGGTCATGATGATATCAACCAATCGCTGTGCACGGAATATTAGGCAAACTTTTCCTGAAAAACCCAGGATGACGTGTGTTATTATCACGTGAGATTTGAATGAATGAATGACGTCAAAAGAATGCATGGTCTATACATAGCGTTTTGCGGGACAAGGTGAATCATCATGGGGTGACTCCGTATATTACTTTTTTTTTTCATTTCTGGTTACGGCACGATGGAACACTTTACAAACAGGGAGAGTTTATTCGCAATCAAATTGCGAATAAACTAAGTCTCTATTCGCAGTCAAATTGCGAATAAATGAAATCTCTATTCGCGTTCAAGAGTATATACAAACAATGTTTTGCATATCCTTTACAAGACATGGCTGTCAACATCAGCATCTTTCAGCTGTATGTTAATTTCTTGGCAAGATTACGCTCAGTAGTTTGCCATTGCTTTCTGAGCGGCCAGCTCACATACCCCGTGAGTTACCGACTCGATTCGAACCACTGCTGATTCTCACCGTCGTCATGTTACTTACGAGAGTATACGAGATTACGGAGAAAAGTCGCTAACCTCTAGGCAAGGAAGCCAGCAGATACAAACAAGCTGTGAGAAATCCTCAAACAATATGGAGTGAGTACACATCTAACAAACCAATGTAGAAGCTTATACAATTAAGCAGCCATGTGCGTGGAATGCCCAAGTCTGCCCCTGCCTGAAGTCTGAGTGGGTTTACCTGATGGTGAGAGACAGTGGTAATACTAGTAATAGGAAAAATAATCCACATGCAAATATCAGTCCAATGCACTCTCCAGTAGTGGCAGCTATCAGTAGTAGCACGTATATTGGCTACGCTTGCGTTCAAAGCGAACGAACAAACAACAAATTCAGATATCCTATAAACTTATCATGATATATTTGATATTTCCGTGAATTAATCCTGACACTGTGATGTATGGCTTGATTTGGCAAATCAACAGAATGTTTTAATTTTTTTTATTCCCGGGCATGTTTACGTTCAGCAGTTTGCCATTTCTTTCTGAACCACCGACACTCATACTTTTGTATGAAAACCAATGCAAGGTGGCCTGCTTCCAAATCGCCGCAGCTAGGTTTCGAACGCGGCATGCAGGATTACGAAATGCATTCACAACCCCTTTACTACAGACCTGGCGACTATTCATGTTTGTTTCAGAAGGTACAGTTAGTTGGATGTCTTTTACAGGACATCAAAATCAACCATGGCATTTATTCCACAAGTTGGTGTTGTTGTCTTCCACTTAAGCCATTAGGCGTCTTGGAGAAGGTTAATTGAAGCTCCGGCGCCTGTGACTAGCACCTTTCCTCCAGTTTCCTACCGGTTTGCTAGACCTGTCATAGGTTCCTTACCTAATATAAGACAACAATAGCTTACTCTAATAAATAATTACTATCAGTTACCAGTAAGTTAGCTAATTTTGTCAAAATGCCGAATAACTGTCCTTGGATATAGTTATCTTGTTGCTGTCACTTAATTAATTTCTGAAAAATTAAAAAAAAAAAAATTTCGCCAGCGTGGAATCGAACCACGGTCTTCTGCGTTACAGGCGGAGATACTTAACACTATGCTACTGAGGACACGATGAAAGTTTAACACAAATGTATAATATAGTCAAACGCATGTCACATATGTCATGTGACTAGCCTTTGATTGCAAATAGACAGTTCTTTTATTCACAATTGGATTGCAAATAGACACTTCGTTGCAAATAATGGGGTATCGATACTCAGTATTATACAGTGGAAGGCTGTGTAGTAAGTGCAACTTTGGGGAAATTTAGTGTTATGGTCTAAATTGATATGAGGGACACCATTAGCATATTGAGTATAGTAATAATATTATTAATATGCTAGATGTTACATGTGCTGACTGAGCCCTGCTACTGAGTGAGTGCGTGGCGCGACACTGTGAGCTGTGAGTTTCGTGTGAAGTGCTTTTGAATCTGCCTGAGGTTTTTTGGAACGTGACTGCATGTTTGGAATGATGGCAGATGGCTATGTCCCAGAGTTGACCGCTTTTTGCCTTATGCAGAAATGAGTGGCTGCTGGGCTTCTGGTTGACTGCCACTGCCATCGACGATGAACTGTATTTCGTGGAGTGTTTGGGTAAACATCTAGGAAACATCCAGATGGGAAAATGGCTGCAGATTCCATCAGAGATGAACTGGGTGTTTTGTGGGGGACTATTGTGTTGACATTCTGGCGGCGGCATTATGCACAGTGCATCTGTGCGGGCTGTTGTTTGTCGAGACTCCTGTCTTTTCCACTTTTCACATTGGGCGGTGGGGAGCGTTTTGTATGATATTCACTGGCACAGGAACGGAGCATAATGGGGACGACCCGTTGATGTGAAGTTGGAACTGCGACTAACTAACTAACTAACTGAGCCTTCACCCTATTCATGAGTGAATTTATGCACTGCAAAAAATTTTATTGTAGGGGTTTTTAGATATTCTGATAGGTTTCATCGTGCCACTACCCGAACTGAAAACGGAAGTTGATATACAGTGCCACCCCTGCCTGTTCCATTTGTCACCAAAATGCCTGCCGTAAAGTCCATTCATTCTTACGACGTCATTCATTCATTCATTCAAATATCATGTGACAATAGCAGACGTCACTTTAGGTTAAGCAGAAAAGGTTAGCTAAATATTCCATGCACGGTGATTGGTTGAAACCATCGTGGCCTTTTAAATAAATTGAATTACTTGGCAAAAAGTAAGTAAATTTATTTTTTAGAGCTTGTGTATTTAATATAAGATATTTTTAGATGGATATTTGAATTCAGAACACATTTTTACATATATTTGGAGTTTCATCGCCTATATCATGTTCATCGCCTATATCCTGGCCTACCACAGGGATCGCCATTATCTCCGGTACTGTTCAACGCCTATACAGTGAGAATCACCAGTGAGCATATCACTGGACCTGGCAGGACATTGTCGTATGCCGATGATGTTTTAGTGTATCGTCAGGGTAAGGATAGAGAGGAGGTAGCTGTGGAACTACAAACCGAACTCAATCGCATAAGTACTTGGTGTGATGAAGCTGGGGCAATGGTCAACCCAACAAAGGCAACAGTGACTTGGTTCTCGTTGAATAATCATATTGTCAACAATCCAACACCAACTGTAATGCTGTGTTCAGAGACGGTGGAAAGAACGCAGGCAATGAATTACCTGGGGATACGGTTTGATCGAAGCCTTGCTTATAATGTGCACATAGACCAGGTGATAACAAAGGCCAAGCGGGGTTTGGCAGCGATGCGGGTGTTGGCGGCAGCAAACTGTGAGCAGCACCATCTATGTCTTCTGTACGAGGGGCTGGTCATGTCTGTTTTGGAGTATGCAATGGCAATCCTGACTCTCAGCCATAAGCAGATAGAAAGGATGGAAAGGATACAGAATGAAGCAATGCGCATTATTCTTGGATGTACAAGAGATACAGCATGCAGGGCGATGCGCTACCTTCTTGATTTTCCAACCATTGAAGAGAGAATACAAGTTTGCAGGGCACGCGCCTACCTCAGAATTAACGCAAACACACAACATCCACTGCATAGTGAAATTAGGAAGGTGAAGGGCAGCAGGTTAAAAGAGGACGGTCGTGGATGGGTCAAGCCGAAGACATTCTTCAACAGGTGTGTTCACTTGAGGACTTAGAACCTGGCGAAGAGTGGGTGCAAGTGCCAACAGACTTCTGCACATCCTTTTCAGTGTGCATCCAACTAGATAGAAAATGCAGACAAGAAAATCCGGCTGCTGTTGAGGCTGAAGTACAAGCGTTGATTTTCGAGAATTCGCTAGACGGTGACGCGGTCATCTACACAGATGGGTCGGTCGTCCGACATGTGAGAAGCTCATGGGCCTTTACAGCTCGGGCCGGAGGGAGAATTGTGAAGGAGGACTCTGGTGCTTTCACTGAAACCACAAGTAGCCTGACCATGGAAGTCATGGCAGTAAGTAAAGCAATAACATGGCTCGAGACACAGACATTCACTAGGGCTTGTTTCCTTAGCGACTCAATGAACATGATCAAGAGGATAGAGGAGGGGTCGACCCGAAGAGAGTGGTTGCTGCCTCTGAAGCGGTCTCGGCTGGCAAAGATTAGTTTCATCTTCGTGCCAGGTCATGCGGGAGTACAAGGAAATGAGCGGGCTGACAAGCTCGCAGGTGAGGCTACTGTGGAGGGCGGACGCGCCATGGACCAGGCTGACATTCTGAATGCTCTACGAGAAGTGAGACTTTTGCGAGAACCAAGTGATGACTGTGAATCTACAACAATGGCCAGACTGCGGGAGCAGCAAATTAAAAGAGGGGTGGCCAAACAAGAACACTACGCAGGAAGCCAAAGAAGATTGATAAACCAACACAGAACTGGCGTCGTTAGCCGCTACACGCTGCGGGATTTGCTGAGGAGGGGATCCGAGCACTTATGGACTGAATGGTTCGATGTGCAACGAGGATGATCTGTCGACTAACAGTACTAACTAACTATCATGTTATAATGTTATATGTCGTTAAAAAAAATATATGTCTACGAGGTCTTTGTGAATGAAACTCCAAGATGGTGGTTGCCGGCAACAGAAAGTTTTAACGCTCAAACGTGCAATTTGAACTACAAGTTTAAAGATTATGAATAATTTATTTGTATACTTGTACTGTTATTTTTTTCATTTAACATGACGGAACATATGGATGAAGTCGGATTTAATAACCGTCAGTGGCCTGTCTGAGAGAATTATGTTGGACCAGAAGTATCGATAACAATGAAAAACAATGGACCCTATTCTTGCAGTCTGAAAGTATGAATAGTATGGTGAAATCTGTATCAAGATTTTGACACTCAGATGTGAATATCTCCACTCAGAATTGACATCCAGGCATCATTGAGGTACCATTAGATTTTGTTTTTCAAGGCCTCTCTATCTGCTGTGGTCTCATTAGTAAATACTCAAATTTAAAATCATGATAGTACCGATGATTGGTAGAAATGAAATCAAGTTTGATGGTGCAACCCACTCTGAGGAAGAATTACAACGTCTGGTATCTGCATTCTCCAATGCTTGTTCTGAATTTGGTTCAACAGTTAACAAAAAGAAGACACAGATTATGTCACAAGGTGCACATGGGGTACCATCAATCTTTATTGACGACATTGAATTGGAGATAGTAGACCATTTTACATATCTAGGTTCAGAGGTAAATAGCAAATTATCCCTAGATCAGGAAATCAACATCAGGATTGGTAAGGCAGCAACAACAATGAACAGGTTAAGAAAAAGAGTCTGGGAGAACAGGAAGCTTACTGCCAAAACAAAAGTCCTTGTCTACCAAGCCGTGTCCTTAGTACTCTTCTTTATGGCAGTGAAACTTGGTCAACTTACTCACACCAAGAGAAATGTTTAAACAGCTTTCATATGTGGTGTCTGCGAAGAATACTTGGTATTAAGTGGCAAGACAAAATCACAAATACTGGAGTATTGGAAAGATCAGGTTGTGTGACGGTGTGTTCATGCTCAGTCTTCGTAGACTTAGATGGGTAGGACATGTTAGGAGGATGGATGATGGTAGAATACCAAAAGACATCTTTTTTGGTGAATTACTGATGGGTAAGAGATCTCATGGTCGGCCTCTACTACGATACAAAGATGTGTGTAAGCGGGACATGATTGATAAGAGGCATTGATAATCTACATTGGGAGCAAGTCGCCGCTGCACGTGTTGCATTGAGGGCAACTATCAGAAATGGAATAAAGGACAAAGGAAACAATTATTGCAGATAAAGCACACACAGAGGGTGAGGGACGTAAGATGGTGCATGATTTAGAAAATGGCCATGTTTTCACATGCATCCACTGTTTACTGAACATTTACAGCGCGAATTGGTCTTATCGGTCACATTCGCCACTGACATGGGTTGTAGTTATTATGCCTTTTTGAAGCACAATGTACCAAACTATCGTCTGTCAAGACGGCAAGGTGCCAATGAATGGTTCAGCCAAAGTCACATTATTAAAAATTATTAAAGCAACAACACAAATTATTTGTAGAAATTATTTGATATTTTGTATCTCAAACAGTCACTATTTGGACTAGTCTGATATGCTGGGATGCCGCTATTGTGAATTTCCCGATTGTAAAAGTGTAACCAGTAATTTTAAACTGACTAACATGTCTTTCTGCTTGCACAAGGCCGGCTTACATTATAGCTTCTGCAAACTTTAACAAGCGTCTATTTTGTGTGTTGAACAACACATGGAAGGCACTGTCTCAACCACATGACCGCTCTCGAGCACATGCCTCGCGACCGATGAAGCTGGACTGTTCCGATGTGTCGGCCTACCTAAGCTACCATCGTCTGTGTGTAGTATCTTGTCGACCCAGTTCAGAATGTGTTCCAAAACCCTGTTGTGTAATTGCCGCTCTGTTCTGCTGATGTAGATGGCCTCGCACCTGCATGTAAATTGGTAAATACAGTTCGATTTGGCGTACAAAGCTACAGGTTCTTTTATTGCTGGGGTGGGGATCGGTGTGGTTCTGTACCTGATAACTGGAGTTACAGCAGCACAGAATGTTCGCCCGACTGCTGTGATGAGCCGGTCCTGCAGACGTTGCATTTCGTCATCCCCTCGGAAGGTTAGCTGGATGAATACCTTCAGTTTAGGGGCTAGTTTCTTCTGGTTTTAGTTTGGACTGTTGGCAGTGGCGCTTTATAATCCTGTGGAGTACCCATTCAGGTTTAAGACATTCTTCAGAGTTTCAAATTCCTCTGTCAGTGTGTCCTGGGTGTATATCTTCCTAGCACGGTCAAACAGGGTCCGTACTAAACCCCGTTTGTACTGGACAGATGCGAAACTCTGAAAATTTAAGTATTGGCCAGTCTATGTTTCTTTACGGTACACTGATCTTTGAATTGTGCCATCTGTTCTAAGTCTCATTAGGATATCTAGAAGTGGCAACGCTTCGTTGTGTTTGTGTACCATAGATAGAGAGATGTTTTTATGTGTCACGTTCATTGTGGCCTGGAATGACGTTGCTTGTAGTTCGTCTGTGGTGATAATTAGTATATCATCCATGTAACGATGGTAGATGACCAAGTTATTGATGTCTGAAGATCTCTTTTCTTCTAAATGTGCCATGAAGATGTCCGTTAGAATAGGTCCAAGTGGACTCCCTATGGCCACTCCGCCAATTTGGTGGTGTGACTTTTTTTAGAAAGTTGAATTTTATGTTGGCGGTACATAATTTTAATAGCCTCTCTAGAATAGCTGATGGTTGCCAAGCGACATCCAGGGGTCTAACATAATTTTAAACATTGCAAACTTACGGCTCATAAGAATAGTCGCTGAATGCAGGTGTAGAAACCACCGAACGAAATGACGGAGTCCACACTGAAGAACTGTTGTCATGTTATTACGCTGTTTATTATCGCATCGCAGGCCTGCTGTAATCATAATGATGATAATAATAATAATAAATAATTACATACTGATACTGATCCTGTTGTGGCCAGGAGGGGCAGTATCCTTAGTATACATAAAATTGCTCATATGTTACTGGCCACCTCTGCTCGAATATTGACAATGTCATTACTCGTCCTTCTGTCCATCTTCTAAGTCCTTCCTGCCATTTCAGACATAGCGTTTTCTGCGTTCGCCTGTGTTTGCTAATGCTTCTATGAACGTTGTCCTCCTTGATTGTCTCGTCCATTTCCAGGCATACTTCAATCACTAATGCGATATCCAGCCAATATTAAGCCGACCGAATCACATAAGCTGCCACCTTTGAGAACATCCCAAGTTTTCTGTTTTGGTTGTTGTTGACACTTTCTCATGACGTCTTTGTGTTCCGACGTAATATGCTTCGATACATTAGCGCTTCTGTTCTGGGATTCTTTGGTCCCTTCTACTTATGTCATTATGAAGCAACTGCTACTTGGCAATGGTGTGCCTAGTTTTAGTTGTTTGTCTCTAATGCATTCACTTATTATTTTCACGGTCTCATCTAATGGAACGTTGGTGAATAGAGAGGTTATATCCATGGATGCCATGTGTTTATTATTTATGTCCATAGATCCAATAATTCCACCAGTTCGAATGTATCTCTGAGTGTTCTTGGATTGAAGGACTGCCGTACTGGCTTTAAGGTGTCAGCTAGCCATCTCGCCATTCGGTGTTGTGCAGAGTTAACCATGGACAGGATCGGTCTTAGCGGAATGCCGGGCTTGTGAAGCTTGGGTAGACCATACACCTAAGGAGTTTGGGAGCCACGAAGTGTGAGCGTTTTTGCAGTGGCCTCACTGATGAGTCCCGCATTCACAAGTGACTGGATCTCTTTCCTCATTATAGCATCCAGGTCCTCCGACTTGTTTACTTTTTGATCTACCCTGAATTTAGATTCATCTGATAATATTTCTTCCATTTTTCTCTGGTAGTCTGACATGTCCACAGTACTGCACCACTCCCTTTGTCAGGTTTCAGTATTACGAGGGTTTTGCTAGCCTTTACCGCTTTTAAATCAATAAGGTGTTCATTGGTCAGCGGACATGTCTGTTTAGAGGGTGTTGTGCAATACTGGTGTTCTAAATCTATCAGTTTGGCCTTCAGCCACCCGACCGACTCAGCAGAGGTAGGTGATAACTTGGAGACTTGATCAAACATTTCAAACTGTGCTTGCGACTCAACACGGTTAATGTGTTTGGGCTTTATGAAGAACTTTAATCCATATGCGAGGGCCTCCGTTTCAATGTTGTTGAGTACGCACGACGATAAGTTTCTTACATACTTCTCTGGGTTGTCTAGTACTGACGTTATTTTTTCAGTGCTTAGTGATTTGTTGAGGCGAGCATTCTCTGCGATTTTCACCTTGTACACTGTTTCTGTGCAGAATTTAGTGAACTTCAAGTAGCCGTACAAGCTCAATCCTTTGGTGATGTAGTAGGCAGACCTGTGTGTGTGTGTGCTTGAGGTTAGAAATATGCCAGGCAATAAATCGTGCAATCTATTGTTTGTGTCTTCGTTATTCAAATTCACCACGGGAAAACATTGTTTTGAATTCATTTATCATATACAAATAAACCTGAGCCGGTCAATTAAATTTCAGCAATGGACCATGGACAGGTTTGAAAACTGATTTGGCTTTCATTAATTTTAAGTCATGTAGCAAGATGAACAATAAACATGAAGCAACAAAACAAATGTTTAATAGAATTTAAACTTATATTGATATTCTGTTTAACTTTATGATTGTAAATCTTCCTGTTTTATTAAAAAGCAGACACTGATCCAATATGCCACTATTCCGACATTATGAATTTTCCGATTAATAAAAAATACACACCATCATCACACACAAATTTTAATTCTAAACCGCTAGCACAACGAACGTTGTTGAAAGTCAACATTTATATGTAAAATTGGATGCACAATTCATAAATGCAGGATAAAGTAGCATACCTTTGATAATAAACAAGCCAAACTATAAACTTTCTTACCCTTTGTTAAACAATGAAATATTCTTCAAGAAAGTCACTTACAACCACTTTCAAGCATGCACAATTGAAGAATAACCTTTTGAGCCCATGTTCAAGTTGTCATTTGCGATTTTCATGCAATAGTTTTGCATTTATCTAATTGGAAACACGGCAGGGATATTTTCGTATACAGCTCTTACGGACGTGCAGTAAACCGTCTGCGCACCCAATGACCTTGAACTTTTCACAAACGGCGTCCTTCCCTAGCAACAAAATTCCTACGTACATCTGTTTTGTGGTCAGTACCTGTATATATTTCATCTTGATTGTTGTATGATATTAGACTACAGCTACTGTGTGTTGTCCATACCCGATTGACCCATACAAAAGGGGCTGTTTATGTATAGTGTCTGCATGTTCAAACAACATTGTTTGTTGAGACAGTGTATACATTTTTTGACTAATTGTGTTATGTGTTAAGCTTACAGGATGGGTCTGGTGTAGAAATGTACACACTGATAATGTTGTGTATGGGACTGAAAAATGGGACTGCCGATGTAGATGGCCTCGCACCTGCATGTAAATTGGTAAATACAGTTCGATTTGGCGCACCAAGCTACAGGTTCTTTTACTGCTGGGGTGGGGATCGTGTGGTTCTGTACCTGATAACTGGAGTTGCGGCAGCACAGAATGTTCGCCCGACTGTTGTGATGAGCCAGTCCTGCAGACGTTGCATTATGTCATCCCCTCGGAAGGTTAGCTGGATGAATACCTTGAGTTTAGGGACTAGTTTCTTCTGACTTTTGATTTGGGCTGTTGGCAGTGGCGCTTTATAAATCCTGTGGAGTACACATTCAGGTCTAAGGCATTCTTCAGAGTTTCAAATTCCTCTTGGCTTTTACTTGAACAAACTGTTGCTTACTTTTTGTTTGCTTCCACAAATGTCCAATGGTATGAAAGTTCTCTTGCCTTTTGCATTCTTATTTTAATATCTTTATATGTTGATCCATCTGTGTCTACATTGCTAACTTAAATTAAAATATAAATAGGTGTTTAAATTTGCCTCTTGAAGTGAACTTTCACCAAGGGAAATCAAGTTATCATTTGCTTGATATATTCTCTTTGTCTTTCTCTATGCATTTTTAGACTTAATTGTTGTGACCTCCTATCCAATGTGTTTAGCTAAATCTTGCATCTCATTTCAATGTGTGGGACAAGAAGGCAATGTCATCAGTGAAGTCCAGATCATCGAGCTTCAATGCACAAGCAGACAATATTGGGACCAAATGTACCTCATTGTCAAATATACGCACACTCACAACTTTCATGTTAGAAGCTCACAAAGTAAAATAATTCTTAGTTATTTAGTTGACAGATCATCCTCATTGCACATCAAACCATTCAGTCCATAAGCGCTCGGATCCCTTTTTCAGTAAATCCCACATCGTGTAGCGGCTAACGACACCAGTTCTGTGTTGATTTATTAATCATCTTTGTCTTCCTGCATAGTGTTCTTGTTTGGCTACACCTATTTTAGTTTGCTGTTCTCACATCCAGACCATGGTTGTAGATTCACAGTCATCACTTGGTTATTGCGAATGACTTCTCGTAAAGCATTCAGAATGTCAGCCTGGTCCATGGTGCGTCCGCCCTCCACAGTAGCGTTACCTGCGAGCTTGTCAGCCCGCTCATTTCCTTGTACACACGCATGCCCTGACATGAAAATGAAACTAATCTTTGCCAGCCGAGACCGCTCCAGAGACAGCAACCACTCTCTTCAGATCCATCCCATCTCTATCTTTTTGAGCATGCTCATTTATTCACCAAGGAAACATGCCCGAGTGAATGTCTGTGTCTCGAGCCATGTTATTGCTTTACTTACTGCCATGACTTCCATAGTCAGGCTACTTGTGGTCAAAGCAAAAGCACCAGAATCTTCGATCACGTTTCTCCCTCCAGCCTGAGTGTGGCATAAGGGGTTCACCTGCTATACCAGCCATTAAGTTAGACTTAAACATTCCCTCCGTCCTGAGCCGTAAAGAACCAAAACAATTCTTACTCCTAAGCAACAGTTTAGAGGGATGTTGATGACAAAATTTTCTTGTTTTTCTCTCCAATTGAAGACTCATTGGATGTATGGAAGAGGGGGAAAAGACACAACAAAGAATAGCTGCTGCTATAAGTATTGCATAAACTTTAATGTGTGTATGATGTGTGACACAAGTAATAAGGATTTTCCATAAAACTTTCATGTATTGTTATGTTATTTCGGTCAACTGATATCACTACACTGTGATAGATTCTCAAAGTCAAATTCTTAAATGGAACTTGAGGAATAACATATGAGAAATCATGTCTTAAAGTAATCATATGACATTTTGTAATGTAACTTACAAATCCTTTCAGACTGACTGTAGACATAAGATGGAGAATAAACTACTATCAAGTGTCAAGACAGAACAACCTGAAGTCTGTGTCAGCTCAAGGTAAGATTAAGTGCAATATAACGTAACAGTTAGTTGAATATCCTTTACAGGATGTTGCGGTCAACCCAAGCATTTATTGGCTGTTTGTGATTTACTAGATAATTCTACATTTAGGACTTTGACATTGCTTTCAGAATTGTCACAGCATTATACCATCAAACTGAAGACAATAGCAGAATGTAAATCTATTTAGACCAGTGTTTCCCAACCTTTTTTGTGCTATGCCCCACCTATGTCTTTCTAAAATTCTTATGGACCCCCACCTCACCTTAGATATACATTATTTTTAATATTCAAAAATTGAAATGTTCACTAAAGAAACTTGAATGATAGGTTTTAAGAAGAAATCAATAGGAAATTATTGAGCAAACACAGTAAGTACATTTTCAAAACATATAATGGAGAACTGAAATTCAAGTACAAAATAATTTTAATGAAAGATTTTTTTATATTATTTTAATTATTAGTTATTTATTATTTAAATTTAGTGAGATCCTTGCGCTTAATGCTTGCTGAAAAGAGATTTTATGTCAGGTTCCAATTTAGTTAACTTCAGTCTCAAGTCTGACCGTTTTGTTATATCCAGCCGATTTCTTCCATTTTCGAATTGCCCCCCTTAACAATCGAATTGCCCCCCCTGTGGGGCGTGGGCCCCACGTTGGGAAACACTGCTTTAGACACTGGGAAAATTAAGGTCATAGGTGTGACCGAGTATCCACCGGGATCAGTGCACAACTGTGCAGCTGGGAAGAGCAGGGCAATCTCTTGTCCTGACAATCAGAAATTGCTGTCACAGGCAGAGGTAAAAAGAGAAAAGTTTTTATTTTTTTTAAATTTTCATATCCCTTACAGGATGTTGCAGTCAACATCAGCACCTTTCAGCTGCCGTTGATATACTAGGCAAGATTATGCTCAGTAGTTTGCCATTGCTTTCTGAGCGACCGGCTAACATACCCCCGTAAGTTACCAACATGGCGAGAACCGCTACCGATTCTCACGCAGATTACTTTACCCACGAGAATATACAGGATTACGGAGAAAGACGTAAACTCTAGGCCAGGGATACCAGCATAGGAAAGTTACATAATGTAATAAAAGAAATGAAAAATATGAAGTTTAATACCCTAGGTATGAGTGAGATGAGGTGGAGGAGATCTGGTCAAATAATAACAGACAAACACACAATAATTTGTCAGGAGGTAATACATACAGAAAAGGAGTGGGACTAATGTTTGCTGAGGAAACAGCTAAATCAATTAATGGTAATTTGATTAACCCTTTACAGGGCATAGCGGCCGATGGCTTAAACGAGCGTAGCGGCCATTTACGTCTGATACTATTATGCATTGTAAAAACGCGATCTCTTGGCTTTCCGACACTTCCGACGGCTACTTTCGCCGACAGCTTGACAACGTGGCCGCCATTTGTAAACGCGCTATTATGAATTTGAATGGACTTTTTTTTGATAGTTTTCGGGGGTTTTACGCTGTTTTTCAAAATGAATTTCGGTGATTCTTCAAGTGATAGCCGAGATTTCGCTAGGTTCAATATAAATGACATTAAAGGGCGCGAAGTTGACTATTAATCGGAGCTAGATATCAGTGCAAAGCGTTACTTTGTATTAGCAGTCTGAGTCGGACTTTAAAGAAACTGATTATGATTCTGAAAATGTGTTTGTAAATTGCCGTATAGATGACGGAAAATCACAAACAACATGCTGTATTTCGTAAATATTTGTGTTCATATATGGATTACCAACAACAATCACGTGAGTAACATATTCTGCATGCTTTTCCCTTCATTGTGTTGTTTATTTAACTAAAATCGGTTGACTAACACCTTATTTGTGATGTTTTTACTAACGCGACCCGAAATTATACCAAACCTGAAAAAATCTTGCCCGTTCAGGGCTACAAAACGGACAAGCGTCTGCCCTGTAAAGGGTTAAATCGGATAGTTTTTATTGTCAAATTCAAAGTCAAACCAAGAGATATAAATATTATACAAGTGTAGGCATCAATAACAAGCAGTAGTGAAGTGGAATCGCAAACATTTTATGACAAAATAGAAATGGACAGGGGTGGAACTTTTAAACATGATTCAGCAACCAGCCCTTTTTCGCAGGAGCCAGCATACATTTTTAACATGGGCTAAGAAAAATATGAATCAATCTCAGATAAAGTTACATATTTTGAAATGAGCCATTAAATGTATTTTATTGAAGGCCCATTCAAAGATATCACTGTGATCACATTTAAGTTATTCACATGTCTCTAGAGCTTTAAAGTAGCCAGCACTTGTTACATCTTCTAATGGCACAGTAGAAAGAAATGTCTCCTTCACTTTCCCTTCTCTGATGAAATGAATATATAGTCTCAACCCCTCATCATCAGATCTGTCTGCATCTCCATCAAGTAAGATACTGACATGTGAGTTTTCCTTTATTTCAATATCAAATCTTCATGAAGATATGAAGCAATGCAAAAAATAAATTCTTTATACTGTTTTTGTTTTCTCTAAAAGCTTCTTTGAATCAATCAAATTAACCCATTACCGGGCAGACACTTGTCCGTTTTTTAGCCCTGAATGGGCAAGATTGTTTCAGGTTAGGTAAAATTTTGGGTTACGTTAGTAAAAACATCACAAATATGGTGTTGGTCAACCGATTTTAGTTAAATAAACAACACAATGAAGGGAAAAGCATGCAGAATATGTTACTCATGTGATTTTTGCCGGTAATCCATATATGAACACAAATATTTACGAAATATAGCATATTGTTTGTCATTGTCAGTCATCTATTCGGCAATCTACGAACACATTTTCAGAATCATAATCACTTTCTTTAAAGTCCGACTCACGACTGCAAATGCAAAGTAATGCTTCTCACTGATATCTAGCACCAATTAATAGTCAACTTCGTGCCCTTCAATGTCACTTAATTGAACCTAGCGAAATCTCGGCAATCACTTGAAGAATCGCTGAAATCCATTTTGAAAAACTAAGCATAAAAACCCCGAAAACTATCCAAAAATCCGTTCAAATTCATAGTAGACGCTTGCAAATGGCGGCCACATTGTCAAGCTATCGGCGAAAGTAGCCGTCAGAAGTATCGGAAAGCAGAGAGATTGCGTTTTTACAATACATAATAGAACCGGGCGCGTTGGGGCGGTTTGCCCGCTAAAGGGTTAAGCTTGGTTAACAATGCAACCAAACGTTTGTTGTCTCAATCACAGTAATTTGTTTTACGATGACAAAATTACAAATTACATGGATTGGCTATCCTCTCGCCTTCGTTCTCTCATTTTTAGGCAAAGTTGGCCCACTTCAGAAGAAATCTGTAATAGTACCCTGATTTATTTACTTGCACCTTTCAGTTTACACTGATTTGCTCTGTTAATTTTCTACAATGAAAGTAAGTGGTGTGCACATGACGTAGCAGTAGATGACCCGCTATCGGAAACAGGATGACTAACTCTGCCATCTAGTTACAAGTTACTATTAATTTTAAGGTAATGTTTAGCTGCAGAAATCACAAGTTGGCTTGCAATGGTGCAAACATGTATAATGCACATTTATTATTCTGATTTCACAATGCACGGAAACAGAAAACACATAAACAACAAAACCATATATGGTATTAAGTTTAATAACAAGTAATGGACATGTCTAATAGGGGACACAAAATATGAACAAAATAAATATTTTTAGAACTGAATTTGAAAATTCAGGTGCCAGGTAAACATTTTCAGGGGCTGTAGCTACTAGGCAGTTGGATTTTTCTATCCCTGGATGGCGATATCTCAAACAAAATCACAAGAAATAAAAATAATACTTGGTGTCAGGAGGCTGCTATGTAGTTAAAGGGGATTATGACGTAAATCATAGACTGTAAACACAACAACACGGCTTGCTCATGCAATAGTATGACAGATGCTGACATTAATGTATGTAACGCAGCTCGTAGTGGCAGCAGACACTGAGGATACACACCCAAACAAACCTCCACAGCCAGCTGAGTCACTCACTGTTACTAGTTGATACTGTCCAAGTATGTAAAGTACTTGTTGTAAATATGCCCCTTGCATCTAACGTGTAACCTCTCTAACTTGTATAACTGGTTGCTCTTGTGTGGCTTGTCGCTAAGCTGGATGACTTGTTACTCAGCTGCCTCATGCCTTCTCCTTCGTCTTTCGTTTGCTTGACATTTGTCTATGACTGCAGTGTTGTCTCTTGAATAATTTTAACTGTCTTTTTTAGTTCACACAGGGTTCCATATAGTTTATCTTCCACTGTTGTTTCTCCAGACCAGAAGGTTTGCTTTGATTTGTCATACTTTGGGCTGTCTTGGAGTATGTGATTTGCTGCCTGCGGCGCCAATCTACAAGTGCACAAGGCTGATTCGCAAATCTTTAATTTTGTATATATCATCATTGGCACCCTTCCGTCTTGACAGACAATAGTTTGGTACATTGTTATTCAAAAAGGCTTAATAACTACGACCCATGGCGGTGGCGAGTGTGGCTGGTAAGGCCAATTCTTGCTGCAAATGTTTGCCCACAGTAGATACATGTGAAAACATGGTCATTTCCACCATTGTGCACCATCTTACGTCTCTCACGCTCTGTGTGTGCTTTATCTGTAATCATTTTCTCCTTGTCTTTATTCCATTTCTGATAGTTGCCCTCCATGCAATACGTTCAGCGGCGACTTGCTCCCAATGTGCATTATCAATGCCTGTATCAATCATGTCCCGCTTACGCACATCTTTGTATCATAGTAGAGGCCGACCCTGAGATCTTCTACCCGTCTGTAATTCACCAAAAAAGATGTCCTTTGGTATTCTACCGTCATCCTTGCTCCTAACATGTCCTATCCATCTAAGTCTACGAAGACTGAGCATGGAATACACCGTCACACAACCTGATCTTTCCAATACTTCAGTATTTGTGATTTCCTCTCCAAAGCACAAAGCCTGGGCTAAAATAAAGAAACCATGTGTTGCCCATGCAGCATGATCCCTCTCTCGGCCTGCCTAGTTCACTCCAGAGGAAAGTTAACACCTATACATCTGGAACAAGACAAGCTGCAGAAGCTGCCGGATCAGCAAAGCAATGCTCTAACTATCCGCCTGTCGGAGATTCGATCCTAGACCAGCTGCCAACCAAGGCTTAGGGCTTGGTCTGCCCTGCCATGACTATTTTGTCTTTGGGTTGCATTTCCTCACACCAGGATAAGGCTTGTACCCTCCCAATTGCGCTCTTCCGCCCGAAGCCGTTGGCACAATGTGGGGTGTTGGGTTTGGTAAGCGCCGCCCAACGTTCGGCACTGACGGAAAGCAGGTAGTACCGTCTACTGTCATACGGTAGCTCAGTCATATCTAAGGCTTGTACCCTCCCAATTGCGCTCTTCCGCCCGAAGCCGTTGGCACAATGTGGGGTGTTGGGTTTGGTAAGCGCCGCCCAACGTTCGGCGCTGACGGAAAGCAGGTAGTACCGTCTACTGTCATACGGTAGCTCAGTCATATCTGACTAAGACCTGACAGCTTTTGTATATATGTGGTTGTGTAATCTATTGTGTCCTGTTCTGAGGCGCAGAATAATGATGTGCTCTGGTCTGTCCATAAGGTGGTAGTCGCTTTGAGCAGGTTTTGGTGGCTAGATCATACCTGAGCTTAGATCGTACATCAGCCTAGATCACACATCAGCCTAGATCAGGGGTCACCAAACTACGGCCCGTGGGCCGGATCCGGCCTGTGATGTCAGTTCATCGTGCCCACCGAAGGTACTCGAATTTGCTTGATAAAACGTATGGAACACGAGATGTTGTGATAGAATTTAAATTTAAATATCATATTTAAAATACACATGTGCAGAGACCTCCTGGCTGCTTTGTGCTTTAAAGTTACTATTTTAAATGTTAAATTATTGTGTCTAGATTCTCTTGTTTATTGTAATGTTTACTTTTTTTGCGCCATCCCAAGTCCTTCCCCGGCTCGTGGTAGTTCTGTCTACGCTTTGCCGTTACCATGGTTTCTATGGCAACACACACAAACACACATCTTTCCCGCTCCCAGATGCATCCAGCTGTCAACACAGCTCCAGAAATATTTACTTCTTTTTGCCTGTCATCCATTTTATAAGTGTGTAACAATGATTTCTTTGTTTGACAGTGATAGGTAAGTGAACTACAAGTGTGAATAGAGGCGTTAAAGTAGCACATATAGCATAAAATGCATTAGAAGCCTCGTGTTATTAAGAAAATATTATCCCCAGCTCAGAGAAATTCCCCAATCAAGGTGTTAATCGAGCTGGCCTCTAGGCCAGTGTTTTCAACCTTCTGCTGGAGCAAGTCCTTACGCAAATGTTTACGTTGCTCAAGGAACTCTGTGCGATGATCCAAGTGTCTGTCCTACTTATGTAATAAACCAAATGGGCAGAATTGTTGCATTTAGACGATTTCGGTTTGTTTATGTCGAACCACTGGCTGCCCCTCGCGGAACCCTGGTTGAAAAACACTGCTCTAGGCTGTTTATTTAGGCCAACCCTATTTATATATTTTGCAAACCTTATTATGTGATGTATTCTTCTTCGTTCATCCGGAGTTTTTTTCGGACGTGATTGCGTTGTGCCTGTTTACAGCAGAGCTGTGTTCTTGCGCCGTTAGGCCAACACATCCGACTTCTGCGGGCATTTGTTGACCGGGTTAACCTTCCCGGGATGTGATGTATTCTATTACTAAAGGTACCTATAAATTTTATATGTATCTTTGGTGAGCTGTAGTCAACCAGTGACCCATAGTCCTCTGCTTTTCATGTGTTTCAATAGGATTTTAATTATATTTCTAATTCAATATCTTTTGTCATTTTCAGATCCAGTTTACATCACCCTTCATTATGGCTACTAAGAAAAGAAAAGTGGACGCCAAGTGTCACATTTTCAATGTAGAATGGGGAGTAAAGTACTTCTTTGTGGAAACAAAGGACCAGAAAACCAGTTGCGTAATATGCAGCAAAATTGTTGCCATTTTGAAAGAGTACAATCTTCGGCGTCACTATGAAACAAAACATCTATTAACATATTCAAAGTTTTCTGGAAAGTTACGCTCTGAGAAATATGAGTCCATGAAACATGGTTTAGAAACACAAAGAACTCTCTTCATGAGAAAGTTTGCTGAAAATGAATCTGCCACTCGTACAAGTTAAAAATAGTGCATAAGATGGCAGAATGACGAAAACGTTTACTGATGGCAATTTCCTCAAAGCGTGTATGATGGAAACAGCATATGGCTTGTGTCCTGAGAAAGCTGATTTGTTTTTAAACATTGGCCTTTCAGCAAGTTCAGTTGTGTTGAGAACAGATGAACATGGAAAAAACATAGTGCAACTGATACGCAAGAAAGCTAGGAACTTGTGGTATTCTCTGGCACTAGATGAATCTACTGATCTCTTGAGTATGTCACAATGTCTCGTGTTCATTTGTGGTGTCAATTTGGACTTTCAGATAATGGAAGAGTTGACATCCATTTGCAGCATGCATGGAACAACAACTGGAAAAAACATTTTTGTGGAAGTGCAAAACATTTGGCAAGACTATAACCTTCAGTGAAATTAGCTTCGAGGTGTTACAGTTAATGGAGGAAAAATCATGGCTGGAGGAGGAAGGGTCTGGTGGGGCAGATCGTGACTCAGTTGAAAGATTTGCAAATTCCAGGCGCTCTGTTCATACACTGCATCATATATATATATATATATATATAAGCAAGCACTCTGTGGGAAAGACATATATTATTTGTGTACTGAAACTAGTCATTTCTGCTGTAGATTTCATTCTGGGACATGCACTCAGTCACCGCCAGTTCCAGGCTTTTCTTGAAGAAATTGATTCTGAATTCTGTGACTTGCCTTATCACACGTCAGTGAGGTGGCTCAGCTGCGGTAAAGTCCTGTTTCTTTTTTACAAGCTCCGAAACGAAGTAGATGTTTTTCTCACGGATAAAGATAGAGCTGATCCACAGCTGTCAGATCCCATCTGGCTGTCAAAGTTATCATTTTTGGTCATCACATCACATCCCACATGAATGAACTAAACTTGAAACTTCAGGGAAAGAATAACCTCATCTGTGATCTCTACAGAATCATTAAAGGATTTTTGAGAAAGCTGTCATTGTTTGAAGCACAACTGGAAGGAGAAAAGTTTTTCATTTGGCAATTTTTTCTGGAAAATGATGCTTCTAAAACTGAAATTAATAAAAATTACCAATTGAATTTACATACCATTTGTGTATCACTTATATTTATACAAGTATATATTTTTATAAACAACTTGACTTTTACAACAATTTAATGGACGCTTATTTCAAATTAACACCAGCGGTGAATGCTGAGCGTTACTGCAAAACACTGCAGAAATCGAGGTCCCGGCACTAAGCATTCAGAACAAATAGCGCAAAATGCTTAGTGCCGGCCCAGTATAACCAGTAGTTCAACTCTTAACGTCTAACAATGACATCACGGCTACTAACATGGTGGACAGAAGTTACTTATACTGAACGTTTACCCAGCTCGAGTAGCGACTGAGAGTCACCATATGGTTAACTTAAACTCTGGACGAGTCCATTTTCGAATTGCCCCCCTTAACAATCGAATTGCACCCTGTGGGGCGTGGGACCCACGTTGGGAAACACTGTTCTGGACAGCCTGGGAGCCGAACGCACTCATGCCGTACATGCCACTGATTATTTGCGAAGTCAACATGAGAAGACCAGAGGGCGGATCAGCTGTTTAAGAGCTGACCACATTAGACCGCGTGGCCTCTAAGAGGAGCTCTCGAATAGACGCCTGAGAGCTGGGAATCATGCTTAGGTACCACCATCAGCTTATACCATCATGAACTTAGATCATACACCAGCCTAGATCATACATCAGTGTAGATCATGCATGAGCCTAGATCAGGGGTCACTAAACGTTTTTTACAGTGGGCTGGATAACTGACCAAATGACTAGCGCTGGCTGCATAATCATTCTGTACAATACTTGCAAGCCAGAACGAAAGCTCTGAAAAAAAAGATGAAAAACTAAGTTTAGCATTCCATGTTAATCATGGGTTAGTGGCGTGCAATGCACAAAAAATAAAGACAACCAACATATTTATTTACTAAAAACAGTTATCAAAGAAGGAAATGTTAGCAAAAAGATAGTTACATCAGACCTAGTATGGAAATATCCGAATATCACAAACTAAGCAGCAAGAAAAGGTTAGTGAGATTTGTAAAACTTGTTTGGCTTTCAAGATATCGTCAATGTTTGGTTTGGAATTGCTGCATTCAATCAAGAGAATTGCTTTCAAATGTTCATCAGTTAATCTTGTTCGATGTGTTGACTTCACATACTTCATTTTTGACAATGTTTGGTCACAGGCATAAGGTGTTCCAAACACTGATGCCATACAAGCGGAAAATTTCTTCAGCTTCGGAAGCTCAGCATTAAATAAGCAGCAGTAAAATTCAACAAGTTTTCCTTCTCTGTGCTCTCTTTCAACAAGTCATTTGCTTGCAAATCAATGAGCTCCAACTGCTGTTCAACTGGCTCATCATCAAGGTTACAATAAAACGGATTCTGGAACAGAAGAATGTCACTCTCAGTTCTCTCAAGATCTGAAAATCTCTCCAAAAAAATGCTTCTTCAAGTCACAAATAATTGTTTTTGGAAAATCGAGTCTTTCCTACAGTGCTTGCTGATGTATGATGCAGTGTATGAACAGAGCCCTCGGAATTTGCAAATCTTCCAACTGAGTCATGATCTGCCCCACCAGACCCTTCCTTACTCCAGCCATATTTTTTACCTCCATTAACTGTAACACATCGAAGCTGATTCCACTGAAGGTTATAGTCTTGCAAAAGTTTTTGCACTTCCACGAAAATGTTTTTCCCAGTTTTTTTCCATGCATGCTGCAAACGGATGCCAACTCTTCTGTTATCTGAAAGTCCAACTTGACAACACGAATGAACACGAGAAGTGACGTACTCGAGAGATCAGTAGACTCATCAAGCGCCAGAGAATTCCACAAGTTCCTAGCTTTCTCATGTATCTGTAGCACTATGTTCTTTCTAAGTTCTTCTGTTCTCCACACAACTGAACTTGCTGAAAGGCTGATAGTTCCAAACAAAATCGGCTTTCTCAGGACACAAGTTATTTGTTGCTTCCATCATACACTCTTTGATGAAGTTGCCATCAGTAAATGGTTTTCCTCGTTCTGCCATCTTATGCACTATTTTGTAACTTGTACGAGGACAGATTCATTTTCAGCAAACTTTCTCGTGAAGAGATTTCATTGTGTTTCTAAACCACGTTTCATGGGCTCATATTTAGAGTGTAACTTTCCAAAAAAAAAAAACAAGAGCTTTACTCTACATTCTTCATTGAAAACGCGACATGCGGTGTCCACTTTTCTTTTCTTAGTAGCCATAATGAAGGGTGAAGTAAGCAGGATCTGAAAATGAAAAAGACATTGAATTAGAAACATAATTAAAATCCTATTGAAACACAAGAAAAGCAGAGGACTAGGGGTCACAGGTGAAGCTACGGCTCACCAAACGTACATATAAAGTTTATAGGTACCTTTGGTAATAGAATGTATCACATAATAAGGTTTCTAGGTCAACTCAACGAAGGCAACAGTGACATGGTTCTCCTTGAATAACCATATTGTCAACACTCTTAACACCAACTGTAAATCTGTGTTCAGAGATGGTGGAAAGAACGCAGGCAATGAACTACCTGGGCATACGTTTTGATCAAAGCCTTGCTTATCATGAGCACATAGACCGGGTGATAAGAAAGGCCAAGCGAGGTTTAGCTGCAAAGCGGGTGATGGCGGCGGCAAACTGAGCAGCACCATCTATGTCTCCTTTACGAGGATCTGGTCCTTTCTGTTTTGGAGTATGCGATGGCGATCTTGACTATCAGCCATAAGCAAATGGAAAGGATACAGAACAAAGCTATGCGTATTATTCTTGGATGTACAAGAGATACAGCATGCAGGGCGATGTGCTACCTTCTTGATTTTCCAACCATTGGGGACAGAATACAAATTTGCAGAGCAACATGCCTACCTCAGAGTCAACGCAAACACACAACATCCACTGCACAGTGAAATTAAGAGGGTAAAGGACAGCAGGTTAAAAAGAGGAAAGTCGTGGATGGGTCAAGCCGAAGACATTCTTCAACAGGTGTGTTCACTTGAAGACTTAGAACCTGGCGAAGAGTGGGTACAAATGCCAACAGATTTCTGTACGTCCTTTTCAGTTTGCATCCAATTAGACACAATGCAGACAAGAAAATCTGACTGCTGTGGAGGTGGAAATACAAGCTTTGATTTTCAAGAATTCTTTGGAGGGTGATGCTGTCATTTACACAGATGGATCAGGTTGTTCGACGAGTTAGAAGTTCATGGGTTTTACTGCTTAGGCCAGATGGAGAATTGTGAAGGAAGATTCTGGTGCTTTTGCTGTGACCACAAGCAGCCTGACTATGGAAGTCATGGGAGTAAGTAAAGCAATAACATGGCTTGAGACACAGACATTCACTAGGGCATGTTTTCTTAGTGACTCAATGAGCATGCTTGTAGTTCAGTTCCCTATGACTGTCAAACAAAGAAATCCTTGTTACATACCTATAAAATGGATGACTGGCAAAAAGAAGTAAAATTTCTGGAGCGTGGTACCCGTGTTGACAGCTAGACGCATCCAGGGGCGGGACAGATGCGTGTGTGTTGCCATGGAAACCATGGTAACATCAGCATAGGCGTAGCTACCTCGAGCCGGGGAAGGACTTGGGATAGCGCAAAATAAACAAACATTATAATAAACAAGAAAATCTTGATACAATCATTTAAAATTGAAACTAGTAAATTTAACACTTTATCTGACCAACTTCGACGATCGCTGAATTTACGGTTATATGCCTTGGTGACCAACTTTGATGGTCGAATTAGTGACATGCGGATTTCAAACAGAAGGCCTTACAGATAGCCATCGAATACAGCTTCATCCAGTTGTTTCCCTTATTCCAATATGGCTGTGCCCATGATTGATACCGTTTAGAATCATACATCAGCTTAGATCATATATCAGCCTAGATCATACATCAGCCTAGATCATACATCAGCCTAGATCATATCTGAACTTAGATTATACATCAGCTTATATCATCATGAACTTAGATTATACATAAACCCAGATCATACATGAACTTAGATCATATATCAGCCTAGATCATACATCAGCCTTGATCATTTATCATCCTAGATCAAACATCAGCCTAGATCATACATCAGCTTATTTCATCATGAACTTAGATCTTACATCAGCCTAGATCACATATGAACACATTATCACTTTCCTGACCAGCAATCCGGAGCATTATTGCCTCCCATTACCAAGGGTGTTTGCAGATTTATTTTAAAACGACTCATTTTTTAAATTAAATTAATTAAAACATTAAAAATGAATGTAGGGTTTTGAAATTTTCAGAGCACCATTATGAATGGTTGCTACACATGAAAAAATATATTTTATGCAAATTTGTCATATGACCATGGTGGCCAGGGGAAATTCTCAACCAAGTGGATAATTTTAAATACCTAAGGACACTTATAACATCAGATGGAAGATGTACAACAGAGATTAAAAGCAGAATAGGGCAGGCAAAAGCCGCATTTCTGAAAATGAAGAGTATCTTATGTAATAAGTCGCTATCAATGAATGTAAGAAAGAGAGTGCTAAAATGCTGTATAGAACCAGTTTTGCTGTATGGCAGCGAATCTTGGAATGTAAATGAACAAATTAGGAAGAACTTAGAAGCAACAGAGATGTGGTTTTTAAGACGAATGTTGCAAATTCCTTGGACTGCCAGAGTAACTAACAATGATTGCCTGAAAGAGGCTAATGAAACTAGAACACTATATACAACAATAAGAAAGAGACAAACAGCTTTCTTTGGTCATGTGATGAGAAGAGAGGCATTGGAGAACATCGTGACAACTGGAAAGATCGAGGGGAAGAGAGGCAGAGGCATACCAAGAGAAATGATGCTGGACGGATTGAGACAGTGGCATGGAGGAATATCATCAGCAGAGTTGATCCAGAACATCAAAGACCGAGATCTATGGAGAACCATGAACGTCTACGCCAGCCGGCACAGCACTTGATGATGATTTATAGAAATTTTAAAAGATGTTTTAAAGCCATCATCATTTCCTAGTGTTTAGTGAATTTGTTCAATGTTAAAGCTTTAAATATTAGGGACATGTTTGGTGATGAATAAAATAAGCTCAATAGGAGCACTTATTTAACGATTGACCAAATATTACGTTATAAACTCATCATCATCATCATCTTCCACTTCTAACGTCAAGCATCGTGGGGAGGAATAATTTGCGTTCCAGCGCCCTGTGGGCGGCACTGGATAGTGTCATTCCGTGTGATTGTACAATGTCTTTGATGTCGTCAATCCATTTTCTTCTTGGACGCCCTCTTGGTCTTGTCCCAGATGATCCTAGATGTAAAGCCAGTGATGGTAGTTGTTGGTGTTGCATTCTAATGACATGGCCAAACCACTTGATCTTCTGCCTTTCAATAAATGTGGCACAAGGTGTTGATCCCACAGTCTGTCTGATAACAGCATTTCTTACTCGGTCTCAGATTGTTAGGTTGGCAGCTCTCCTCAGGCATCTCATCTTGCAGGTGTTGATTTTGCGAAGGTGTGATTTGGATGAAGTCCAGGTTTGAGATTGGTAGCATAGGGTTGGTGTGGATGTGCTGTTTATTATCTGTCGTTTTGCGGACATGGGTATATTTGGATGTTTCAGTAAGGGTGATAGTTGATATGTAAGTGCACTAGCTTTTTGACATCTGATTGCAATTTCTCTGTCCAATCTGCCATCTTCTGTGATCATACTTCCAAGATATTTGAATTCTTTAACTTGTTTCAGAGTTGTGCTATTTATCTGTATACTTAGTGGGCCGGGCGATCTGCTAACTTGCATTACTTCGGTTTTTGCTGTGTTTATACTCATATTGTATCTGCTGCAGGTTGAACTCAGATTATTAATATGATGTTGTAGTCTGCCCTTATCGCTGTAAAACAGGCACTGATCGTCTGCAAATAAAAGTTCATTTATTACCTGTGGATCAGTTGTTTTATCTGGAATAAAGAGTTCTAAATTTTCTGAATCTGTTCTGTCAAGACTTGCTTCTTTGGATACTCTGTCCATGTAGACATTAACCCTACCAGACTGCAGTACCGATTTTTCGGTAATTTCCTAATCTACCGCTGTACCTAATTTTTGGTACTTTACCTAGTACATGAAAAAAAAAAAAAATAACTAACCAATTGTTTTCAAACCTCATGGTTAGCCATTGCAAATGTCGTCCCCCATAGGTTTGAATTGACTTTGTGTAGCTTAACATGAAAATTATGAAAATTCACAATAAAACGAGCGACTGATGAACGAAGCACTTCAACAAGAAAGCGAAGTAGGTCTAGGCTTTTCACAATCCAACAGGTGATCGATACTTTGGTTTATTCAGACTGGATTGGCATACAAAGGTTGAATATTGGCGCTAGATGAAAGGTAGACCTATTTTCTACAATGTCTCCAAGTTACATCTTATTCTAACCACTTGTTTGCATGTAACTAACATATTTTTTATATCATGTTGGTTTTTTCTCTTTAATGCTCAGGAGCCCAGGTATAAGGTACAGTTAGGTTCAGGGCCTCAGGGCTGGTAGGGTTAAATAGCAGAGGAGAGAGCACACATCCCTGTCTCACTCCTGTATTGACTGAACATATCCGATATTCCTTCTTGTGTTCTTACTGCACTTCGACTTGAGTGGTACATGGCTATGATGTTTTCTAGCAATTGCCCTTGTATCCCATAGTCTTCAAGGATGGTCCATAATTTGTTTCTGTCTACTCTATCGAAAGCCTTTTTCTGATCCACAAACACAATATTCTGCTGATTACTATATTCAATAGTTTTTTCACATATTTGTCTAAGTGTAAATAGTGCATCAGTGCAACTTTTACCCTTCCGAAAACCGAAATGTACTTTGCTTAACTGTTGTTCAACTATGGGTCTAGCTCTTTGTTCCAGTAGTTTTGCATACATTTTTCATATATGGCTCAGGAGTGATATACCTCTGTATGTTTCACACTCTCTCATATTGCCTTTCTTTTTCCATATTGTTACTATTATTGCCTATTGCCAATCATCTGGGACTTTTCTTTCTTCCCATGCTATATTGAAAAGTCTTGTTAGCCATTTAACTCCTTTTTTCCCACAGTCCTGAATAGCTTCTGTGGTTATTCTATCTGGACCCGGCGATTTCTTTTTAGGACTTTTCTGTATAACTGCTTTGACTGCCGCAGGTATAAAATTTGATTCCTGTTGTCCATAACTTTTAGGCACAAAAGTGAGATTTTCTATGTTATGTGTGGGGTTAAGTAATTCTTGAAAGTATTCTGCCTACCTTGCTAGTCTTTGTTGTGGATTAACTATTGGTATACCTCTTTTGCTGTTTATGATGGTGTTATAAACTAACCCCCCCAAAAAATGAATAAAGTGAAAAGAATTTTAAACATTTCTACAGAGTATTGTGGTTATTTCCTCAGTATGTTGTGTTTGTAACATGTTACAATGATTATTTGTGAATGCTTACCTCTAGTTGAAGTCTGAGTTACTTCCTTCATTAACTGGGGTTGAAGTTGTAGCTGTAGACCTCTGCAACAGTCTTAGTCTGGAAGGTTGATAATCCTCAACCGTGTGGTACAACTTGAAACATGGTGTCAGGCATAGTAATGCAAGTCTGGCTTCTTTTACCTGCAGCCTTACACACTTTACAGTCTAGTTTGCACCTTGGCTTTTCATAGTTTTCAATAAAATAGTGCTCAGTAAGTCGTGATGTCATGACTTGTGGTCTTGAAGGCCGACGACAGCAGGTCCAATAAGAGCAAGACTGACATCCTGTCTGACCTCTTTGCAGTGATCTTATTTGTAGAGTTGGCAGTGTTGTAGCTTATATGCCCATTGACCAGAGCAGTTTCAACTAAACAATGATATAATGGCAGGTACCATTTATAGGATCTCTGTGGGTAGAGGTAGCTTACACTCAGTTGGCCGAAATGGTTGACACCGCCCATAATTTTGTTGTATTTTTCTGCAAGCACTGGCTTGTTTATTATTCTGCCTTCAGGAATTCCCCTTTTCCTGTATTGTCCATAACTTCATTGGAGTGAACCATAGATATAAGGTTAACTCTCTTTCCTGTGTACTGAAAGAGGTGATTTTCACCATACCTGTTGACTTCACACGTGATCAGACCTATGGCAGTGTCAGGGGGGAAAAAGCTTGAGAAAATCAATGGGCATAAACCCAGTTGTATCTGACGTGACACCCTGCTGTTCTTTGTATGGAGGAAGATTGTCAAGCTCAATAAGTTCATTTTGAGAAGATTTTCTCCTGAAATGTTCTGGTCTCTTGTGCCATGCCCACTTCTTTCTTCAGAAGTACCTTCATCACCGCCATCATCAATTCCAACATCGTAGTCGCTACTGTTAGTCGCCATATCTCATTCACTTCTGCATCTCTACTTAGCCAGGAATCATCGCTTTCAGCTCCAAATTCGCTGGCAGAGTCTGAACCCTCTATACTACAAGCCTGGTTTTTGTCACCAGACATGATGAAAATGCTGAATATTCACTTGCAACAAAAATTAACAAAATTTCACTAAAAACGCGCTCGTTACAGCTCTAAACAATATCAACCATGGGCGCAGCCATATTGGAATAAGGGAAACAACTGGATGAAGCTGGATTCGGTGGCTTTCGGTAAGGCCGCCTGCTTGAAATCCGCATGTCGTTAATTCGGCGATAGTCGAAGTTGGTCACCAAGGCATATAACCGGAAATTCGGCGATCGTCGAAGTTGGTCAGCAAACTGTTAACCCTTTACAGGGCAGACATTTGTCTATTTTTTAGCTCTGAACAGGCAAGATTTTTCAGGTTCTGTAACATTTTGGTTACGTTAGTAAAATCTTCTAAGGTGTTAGTCACCAGATTTTATTGAAATAAAAAACAAAATGAAGGAAAATGCATGCAGATTATTTTACTCACGTGAATAAGTAATCCAATGTTGCTGGTAATCCACACATGAACACAAATATTTACAAAATGCAACATAATGTTTGTGATTGTCAGTCATTTATACAGCAATTTACAAACACATTTTCAGAACCAGAATCACTTTCTTTAAAGTTCGACTCAAGACTGCTAACGCTGATCACTGATATCTAGCTCTGATTAATAGTTAACTTCGTGCCCTTCAATGTCACTTAAATTGAACTCGGCAAAATCTCTGCTATCACTTGAAGAACCCATTTTGAAATACAGATTAAAAAAAAACCCATATCTATTTAAAAATCCGTTCAAATTCAAAGTACATGCTTGCAAATGTCTGCCACATTGCCGAGCTATCGACAAAACTGAAAGTAGACAATCGGAAGTCTCGAAAAGCCGCGAGATTGCGTTTTTACAATGCATAGTAGTCACGGACACTTTCGGGCGTCTTGCCCGTTACGGGGCAAAAATGCTTTCGGCCGTTCTGCCCGGTAAAGGGCATTATTCTTCTTGCAAAATCATTACTCGAGGTGCTCCTGTCTGAGGAAAGTGCCAGTACTAAGAACACTACTTTCTGAACTTAACAGTCAGCATAAGGTCACCATACAGTGGATACCATCCCACTGTGGAGTACCCTGAAACAACAGAGCTGATCGATTGGTTAAGGAAGGAGCAAAAGAAGAACAGCATGATGTGCCTGTTACATACCACCAAAAGAAAAAAATGATCAAATCAGTCAGAAAGCCAACAAAACCTGCTCAAGACGACTATCACATTATGGACAGACCAGAACAAGTAATTATTTTGCACCTCAGAACAGGACACAATAGATTACGCAACCACATGTATACAAAATTCAAGGTTGGTGAATCAGCCATGTGCACATGTGGATTGGCATTGCAGAAAGCAGCCAAAATATAACTTGTCTAAGCAAACCTTCTGGCCTAGAGACGACAGTAGAAGATAAACTCTATGGACCGCTCAGTGAACTAAAAAAGACTGTTAGATTCATACAAGAGACAACATTCCAGTTATAGACATATTTCAAGCGAACGAAAGATGAAGAAGAATAATTCTTCTCCGTCTTTTGTTCACTTGAAATTGATTGTCTATAGCTGCAATGTGTGCCTGTTTGATTACATATCTGTTCACAATTAGTACCTGGTATATTCATGAGGATATTAATTATTTACTTTGGTGTGTTTCAGAAACACACTCTTGGTCTCCAAAGAGTCCTTACCACTCCATACAAGAGCATCCACAAAAGTGGACATATGACATCATAGACATGAAGGTTGTGAAACAAGAACTGTCAGATGTTCTGTGTGAGGACAAGAGTCACAGATTCAATAAAATGGTAGACATAGCTGGGGGTAGCATCATTCAAGAAATGACAGAACACATTAACTCGGAATCAAGAATGGTTGAGAACAGTTGTAAGGCATCAGTAAAACTTGAAAATTGTTGTCAAGTGTCAGAAAATGTGTCTTCTGTGATTGATACAAACAATAAACTATCTCTGGCTATTGAGAATTGCCACCAGCAAAATGAGGAAACACAAGAAAAATATACACAGAGTTTTACACAGTCTGTTGATGACATTTTTGGTTATGTCAGTTATAGCTCTCAAAGAACTCTCACAGGAGATTTGTCTGTATGTTCTAGTCCAAATATTTGTGTAGACATATATAAGAGAACACATACTGAAGGGATGCCAAACAAATGTAATGAATTGGATGGTCTTTTCATTCAAGATGACCATCTAGAGTGTCAAAAGAACATAAATCACAAGAGAACACACACAGGAGATAAACTTTACCAGTGTGAAGATTGTGGTGCTGTATTTGTTTATTATTGCAGTCTGAATGATCACAAGAGAATACATACAAGAGAGAAACCTTACAAGTGCGATGATTGTGGTGCTGTTTTTACTCACGCTAGTATTTTGAAGAACTATAAGAAAACACATACAGGAGAAAAACTGTACAAGTGTGATGATTGTTGTGCTTCTTTTACTCTAGCTGATGCTCTGAAGCGAAGACGTAAGAGAGTGCATACAGGAGAGAAACATTATAAGTGTGATGATTGTGGTGCTTCATATACTCAAGCTAGCCACCTGAAGCCTCACATGAGAACCCATACAGGAGAAAAACTGTACAAGTGTGATTATTGTGGTGTTTCTTTTACTCACGCTGGTACTCTAAAGAGACATAAGAGAACACATACAGGAGAGAAACTTTACAAGTGTGATGATTGTGGTGGTGCTTTTACTGAAGCTAGCAGTCTGAAGAAACATAAGAGAATGCATACAGGAGAAAAACCTTACAAGTGTGATGATTGTGGTGCTTCTTTTACTGTAGCTAGCTACCTGAAGGTACATATGAGAACACATACAGGAGAGAAACCTTACAAGTGTGATGATTGTGGTGGTGCTTTTACTGAAGCTAGCAGTCTGAAGAAACATAAGAGAATACATACAGGAGAAAAACCTTACAAGTGTGATGATTGTGGTGCTTCTTTTACTGTAGCTAGCTATCTGAAGGTACATATGAGAACACATACTGGAGAAAAACCTTACAAGTGTGATGATTGTGGTGCTTCTTTTACTCAAGCTTGTACTCTGAAGAGACATAAGAGAATGCATACAGGAGAGAAACCTTACAAGTGTGATGATTGTGGTGCTTCTTTTACTGTAGCTGGCCAACTGAAAACTCACAAGAGAATACATACAGGAGAAAAACCTTTCAAGTGTGATGATTGTGGTGCTTCTTTTTCTCACGCTGGCCACCTGAAGACTCACAAGAGAACACATACAGGAGAAAAACCTTACCAGTGTGATGATTGTGGTGCTACTTTTATTCGAGCTGACAGTCTGAAGACTCACAAGAGAACACATACAGGAGAAAAACCTTACAAGTGTGATGATTGTGGTGCTTCTTTTATTGGAGCTGAAAGTCTGAAGACTCACAAGAGAACACATACAGGAGAAAATCCTTACCAGTGTGATGATTGTGGTGCTTCTTTTACTCGTGCTACAGATGTGAAGAGACATAAGAAAATACATACAGGAGAAAAACCTTATAAGTGTGATGATTGTGGTGCTTCTTTTACTGTAGCTTGCAGCCTGAAGACTCACAAGAGAATACATACAGGAGAAAAACCTTACAAGTGCGATGTTTGTGGTGCTTCTTTTACTCAGACTGGCAGTCTGAGGAAACACAAGAGAACGCATATAGGAGAGAGACTTCATAGGTGTGATGATTGTGGTGCTTCTTTTTTTCAGACTTGTAATCTGAAGAAACATATGAGACTGCATCAACATCATGTGCCCTGCCAACTAGCATAGGTGTTTTTATTCAGGATCAACTCTGCTGATAATATTTCTGTGTCACCATACAGTCCATCCAGCATCATCTCTCTCTGTCAGCCTATGTCACATTTCCCACTGATCTTTCCATCACAATTCTAAAGAATGCTATTGTCTCTTTCTGATAGTTGTATATAATGTTTTACTTTCATTAGCCTCTGTTCCTTTCAATCATTGTTAAGTTACTGTGACAATCCAAGCTATCAACCATCTTAAGAATCACATCTTTGATGCTTCCAACAAACTGGAAGACATGTTGTTGAATCCAACAGAACTGTATTTAGATCCTAAAGCCAGCAACCCTGAGGAATTGGATGCAAAAGTGAGGAAAGAGATTCAGTCACATTTAGATAGTAAATTCATCAGTGAGGTGACTGCACAGTTAGTCATTCCACAGGGCTCATAAACCCCCAACTTTATGGCCTTCCTAAATTGCACGAGCCTGGGGTACCACTGAGATCGATTTAATCTATGCTCAACTTCGTCCAACACAGGATGGTGAAATGGCTTGCAGAAACTGCTAAACCAGTGTGACGATCATTCAACTCCTTAATATTAAAAGATTCATTTGAACTCGTCAAACTACTGGATGCTATCAGTCTTAAACTAAATGATGTTGCATCAATGGATATTGCCTCTATTTTCACTAGACATTACCATGGAAGAAATAGTGATCATCATCTGTGATCGCATGTGGAGCCGTATCGAGAACAAGTGACCCAACTATTCAAGACACCAGATATGGGGAAGAAGAATGGCACATTCCGAGCCTAAAACTAGAAGAAGACACTCAGTGTTCAAGAAGAGAAGCAAAAAAGCCACTACCAACATCAAGGTCGCCAAAAAGATGGGAGAGAATCTGCTTACTAGCTTTACCAAAGTGCCACCATTGCAACTGAAAGGAGAACTTCCCAAAGCTACAAATGAAGCGACCACTGGGAAAGGTGATGACAACCCACCGCAAACTAGATCAAAGACTACCCAAAAGCAGACTGCGGAGAAAAGACACCATAGTGAAAAAAAAACTGACATGCGGTAGACGATCAAATGGGTGATCAAATGCGTCCAGGCTGAACTTACAGACGACCAGATACAGAAGTAGCTGCAGCAGGAGAATCTCATTTTAGTCATAAAAGTGGAGTGGCTTCTGACCCTCACCAAGATACCAACACAGTGGTGACAACGGAGGGCACTGAGATGCCTGTTAAAGTGACCATGGACAGGAAACAACAAAAGCCTGAACGCTTTGTTCCTAGAATTACACAATGCTCTCGGTGCCAGAATGACGGTCACAGTAGAACAACATGTTTCAGCATCTGCCGATATCTTGCC
Source organism: Cepaea nemoralis (assembly GCA_014155875.1). Classification (NCBI taxonomy): domain Eukaryota; kingdom Metazoa; phylum Mollusca; class Gastropoda; order Stylommatophora; family Helicidae; genus Cepaea; species Cepaea nemoralis. The sequence goes on along the minus strand of JACEFZ010022261.1, from coordinate 40,674 downwards.
AAACACCATGCCTTTAACAGATGTCCACTGTCCTGCCAAACAGGACCAGGACTTTTGAAAGCCTAATGATAATAGAAAGCGTGCAAACTGCCTTGGCAAACATGGAGCAAGATACCTGGGCTTCCCAAACCTCCAGAGACATCATAAAACTCGCCATAACAACAAACACACCATTCAAGGAGGCTTGAGAGACAGCCACAGATATTTCACAAGATGAGAAAAAGCAGCTTCAAAACCAGATAACTGATCCTAAGAAACAAATCAAGAAACTACTGACTCACTTCTGCAAGAAATGAAAGAAATCCAGTGCAGCATCCAGCATGAGGTAGAACGCTAGGCTCAGATAAAGAAAGAAAACAAAGACATAACACAAGCGATTCAAACATAAAAAGAACAACTAAGAATTGACAGGGAGCTAATCCAAAACAAGCCAACAGAAATGCCAAAGACAACTGAGAAGCCTCAAGCTGAAACTAGCAACCCATTCACAATGACCATTACATTCAAGGGGAAACCAGTTTTCACCCCGAAAGATAACAGAAGCCTGGACAGCATAGAGGAGACAGCCGATAAATTTATGGAAGATCACAGAGATATTTGAATGGACCAAACTACCTGAAGTAGAGGCAGTCAATCAGACGTCTAAGGACTCATCATTATCATCATGTGCCATGCAGATAAGCGTAGGCGGTTATGTTTTGCCATCTCAATCGATCACCAGAGTCGTTGTTCAGCTCAGTGTCCTTGTCTCGACCATGCCAAGTGGCCAGCCATCCAAGTATTTACTTCTCTGCCCTCCCCTTGTTCTTATCCCCTCGATCTTGCCAGTTGTCATCAAGATATCCAATTCATTTCTTTTCATAACGTGACCAAACAATTTTGGCTATCAGTGTCTAATTTCTCTAATCAGTTTATGATTTTCATTTGTTTCTTGTAGGACTTGGTCATTGGTTTTTCTGTCTGTCCATAGTATTCTTTGCATCTTCCTCGGAAACCACATTTCCACAGCCATCCGATGTTTTTCAGCCTGCTTGTTCATTGTCCACGCTTCACATCCATACAAAAGCACAGGTTCTATGTAGCACCTCAACACTTTTTTTTCTCGTTGCAATTGACATCTTTTTATTGGTCAGTATGTTTTTCATCTTGCAAAAGTCTACCTTCGCCACTGGCAATTCTTGTTCTAATCTCTTCAAGACATCTCTCATCAGATGTTGTGACTGTCCCGATATGATTGTACCAATTCACTTGCTTAAGAATATTCCCATTTACTTGTATATTGCATTGTGGTATTTCCTTCTTCCTAGTGACGACCATAATCGCTGTCTTCTTACAATTTAATTCTTCTTCTTCTTCTTTGCGTTCATCCGGAGTGATTTTTTCAGATGTGATTGCGGTGTGTCTGGTTAGGCACCTTCGGGTCGAAACACTCAGGCCAACACATCCGACTTTAGCGTGCATTTTTGACCAGGTTAGCAATCCTGGGAGACTCTCACTTTTGTGGTACTGTCCACTTCCCAGCTGGTAAAGTTGGAAGAGTCGGAGACTGCACGGTCATCCCTCAAATGAAGGCAGGGACAGTCCATAGCATTTTCCGCCATCCTGGGTGGCTTCCATAATTGCAGGGCCGGCACATAGCGCCCTGGTACTGGGCACACAGAGGGAATCGTCACGTCCTGCTCATGGCTGCTTTAATTCCTCACTTCAATATATTGGGCATTTCGTTCACCCCGAGCCTTTCCCGCACAAACCAAGCTGGTCTGCAGTCAGCATCCACTAAGCGAGTTTTTCGGACATGTGCTTGTCGTTGTGTCCGTCAGAGCTGTTCCAGACACGTCGGACATTCGGAAACTACCTAGTCAGAGCTGTTCCGAACAAGAGCGGCATTCGGAAACTAGGTAGTCAGAGCTGTTCCTAGCACAAGAGACAATCGGACGAGACAATTCACTCGGACGTAAATGCGTAGTGTCAATTTTTAGTTTGCCACCCGTAGGCCGACACTTCCGACTTCCGGCGGGCATTTTTTAATGAGGTTAGCCTTCCTCTGGTTTCGTAGCACGTAAGACTGTTGTGATGTCGCCAACATCTCAGCTGGTCAAGATAGAACGATCAGCGACATCGAGGTCGGCCCTCAAGGGAAGGCAGGGGCAGACCTTGGGCATTCCCTTGCTATCCAAGGAGGCTTCCATAATTGCAGAGCCGGCACATATTGCTCTGAGACTGGGCTCACCCGAGGAGTTGCCACGTCCTGCTCATGGCTGCTTTAGTTCCTCACTTCCATGTGTTGGGCAACCCGTTTGCCACTGATCGCTCAAACACACACCAGGAGCGGTCAGACTGCGAGCGACATCCACTCGGTAAGCTTTTTATTTTGACTTCAGACCACACAATAGGTCCGCTCGCCGTGCGTTCCATTTTGCGTCATTGAGACGTTCTTCCACTTTTGTCTATACTCTGTGAGCTGGATATAGACAGTTTTCGTAGCCATTTCCTTCGACTGGGGCACTTTTCTGACTTTTCGTACTCGCTCACCAGGTAGGCTACATGTGCTGCCGGCTCAGCACCTTACCTTCGTGCAGCAGTGGACGAGAAACGGCCTGGCCCTCTCATCCGGGAATCTCTCATATTCCCCAGCTGAGAGCCTTCGAACATGTAATAGAACTGAGCATGTAGCTTGCTCAGTATCACGCTTCTATTTTTAGGTAGGCGGGTATCGGCCTGGCTCTCAGATGTGAGGGTTTGTGGCTTAGAGGCGTTCAGCCACAGCCCTCGACAGGGAGCCTTAAGAGTTTTGTCCAGACCAAAAGCGTCCAATTTAATTCTAACCCTAGTTGTTCACTGTGTGCAGCAACCGCATCTACTAAATGTTACACATCCTGCTCATTGTCTGCAATCAGTATTGAATGGTCCACATATCTAATGTTATTGATGTTTCTTCCTCCAATGATGATTCCTTTCATATCGTCTACATTTTTGAAAGACATTGGAAATATTGACTCACTTAAAGGAAAAAGCCCAACAGATGGGGCTGGTTATCAACCAAGATAAGACAGAATATATGGTAATTTCAAGAGACGGAATGGCTAAAAACTCTGGCCACATACAAATAGATAATATGACCATTAAAAGAACGGAAACATACAAATACCTGGGTACAATCTTCAACTGCTCCAACATCATAAGGGAAGAAATACAAACTAGAATCAACTCTGAAAATAAGGAATACTATGCACTAAAACATCTACTAAAATCAAAGGCGCTATCTCGTAACACAAAGATCACAATATACAAAACACTGATCAGACCAGTTGTGCTGTATGGCTCTGAAACCTGGAGTACAACGAAAGGAGACGAAGCCTTGCTACAAACCTTTGAGAACAAAGTTTTAAGACGCATCTTTGGACCCATTAGGGATACACAAAGTGGAGAGTGGTAAAGAAGAAGTATCAAAGACATTTATGATCTAAGTCCCCGCTAATCACTGGTATCATGAAGGCTAATAGACTACAATGGCTGGGGCATATAGAAAAAATGGAAGATAATAGGGAAACAAAACTCGCTTACATTCAGGAAATAAATGACCGTAGATCCCGAGGTAGACCAAGAAGACGGTGGAGAGATATTATACATACAGACCTACAAGCACTTGGAATCAGCAACTGGCAAGAGAAGGTCAACCAGAGAGATGAATGGAGACGGCTTGTATCTGCAGCAAAGAACCTCAATGGCTCGGAATGCTGAAGAAGAAGAAGAAATACAGGGAAAAAATATCTGGAGACATTAAACATCCGTGTCTCACACCTCTCTTAATAGGCTGATATTGACCTACTTCATTATCAATCCTTATGACAGCTTGTTGTTTCCAATACATGCTTTTTTATAAGTCTAATGTCTTTCCCATCAATTTGTAAATCTGCAAGCATCTTTATCATGTCGACATGCCTTACTTTATTGAAAGCCTTAGTGTAGTTAAAGCAAAGGCGTAGGTCTTTGTTTACTTCTATAGAACCTTCAATGAATGTCCTCAGCATTTATACAGCATTTACTGCACCCTTTCCTTCTACAAACCCACATTATTCTTCTCCTATTTCGGGTTGTATTTTCTTCTTAACTGTTTGCATGTGACATAACCCAACTTGGGGTTGTGGCTATGTCATTGGTAATAATAATTGTAGACAACTCAGTTTTAGTGAATGGGTCCATGTAGTTTCACTGTGTTTAGATTCACCCAGTGCTTTGGCTTGGTAGTTTCATTAACAGTGTCCTCATGTAGATGGTTGTTCATTCATTCATTCAGTAGCATGTCCTCGCTCCCATAACAACCTTCCGGAAAACCTCTCGATCATAAGCAAGATGTCCCGCGTCTGATACACCCATCTGGAGATCATCCGCCACATCCTGCACCCATCTTCTCTTTGGCCTTCCTCTTCCTCTCTTCCCAGGCATATACCCCTCCATTATTGTTCTCTCCAAACTTTCATGACATTTCAAGTGACAGAAATATTTCAATTTTCTTTGTTTTATCGTCTTTAATATAATAGCCAACCTTCTTCAATATTCAACTCTTGAAATATGGATGCATTTGTTCTTTTCTTCACTCAAGATATTCTTAGAACTCGTCTATAACATTTATATTCAAAGGCATTTATGCGCCGTTCAGCTTGTTTAGTAAGTGTCCATGTCTCACAGGCATATGTTGCAATGGGAAAGATGCATGCTCTTAAAAATCTAATTTTTGTAGTTCTGTCTGTCCCACTCCATTATTTATTCAGCTGTTTTAGTCTTTGAAGAGCAACTGATAGTCGTCGTTTAATTTCTTTCATTGTGTCGCAGTTGTTGGTAATCAATGACCCAAGATATTCAAAATTTTCCACCACCTCCAATTTTTCCCCATTAATGTATATTTCTTTCTCCATAGTAGTTTTATCTGTATGCATTATCTTTGTTTTTGCTATGTTAAGATATAGGTTGTGATGGTTGTACCACCACAATATATCAGGACTGTGAAGTCATTAAGAATATTGACTTGTTACTATTATAATTAATTGTTCACTTCCTTCACTGTCATACTGAGAGTCACAGAGTGAGATATATAAACTGGAATTAACATGGCACTGTTTTAATCTTCTATTATACCAAAGCAGTTATAATAACCGTACATTCTCTTTTAAATATCATTTTAATAATACATTCTACAATCATGGCTAACTATTAACTTAAACGTAACTATGGATGTACCATGGTTACTGTTCAAAACATGACTAGTCCAGCTTGGACCATAGCCACCAGTCGAATGCCCTTCACGGAGACACTTCTCCTGCCCGGTAACTGAGGGTGTGTTCCTCGCCATGCGATCAGTGCTCACAACCGAGTTACTTTCCATGCTATAATGTGTGAATATAATTATTTAACTCCTGAACTGAGCCATGACCCCTAAACTGAGTCATGGCAGCATAATAATTCTTAGCAAAATCTTCGTAATGTGGCTCATACTAATTGTTCGATGTTGATCAAGTTCCCAGACTCCTGATTTCTTAGGGATTGCAATAAATATTCATTAATTCAGTAGCATGTCCTTTGCTGAACCTCGCTCCCATAACAACCTTCTGGAAAACTTCTCGATCATAAACAAGATGTCCGGCATCCGATATGCCCATGTGGAGATCACCCGCCACATCCTGCACCCATCTTCTCTTTGGCCTTCCTCTTCCTCTCTTCCAATTATATGCATGAGGCATATCCTGGTGCTACCAACAATGGCGGGTAAGCATAGGCTCCTTCAGGCCAAACGGTACCTGAGAGTTGCTGCAGATAGGAATCACCCCCTGCATGAAGCCATGGATATGGTCAAGGGTCATAGACTAAGACGAGGCAGGCCCTGGATGTCACAAGCGTAAATGTCTACACGTCAAGTTTGTCATCTAGAGACCATCAATCATGAAAAAGAGTGGGTTGAAGTACTGGCATATAGGACGGACTAGCACAATGTAATAGTAACACTGGGTTGTGAGTGCAGAGAATGGGCAGTGGACTTCACAGAGTTTGAGGTGCAACAACTGATCCAGAGTAACATACATCAAGGTGACAGTGATCTATACTGATGGGTCAGTGGTGTGAAACAAACAGAGTTGTGGGGATTTCATTGCGAAAGGCTAATGGATGATTCTTGAAAGAGGAGAGTAATGACATATGAGGCTACGACCTTCCAGCATGAGAATGGAGGTGGAAGCCGTCACATCGGTATTCTGTTGGTTAGAGGAGACCACTGCAACATACATTGTCTTCATCACGGACTCTTCTTCTTCTTCTTCTTCTTCTTCTTCTTCTTCTTCTTCTTCTTCTTCTTCTTCTTCTTCTTCTTCTTCTTCTGCTGCATTCATCCGGAGTTGTTTTTTTTCGGATGTGATTGCGTTGTGCCTGTTTACAGCAGAGCCACATTCTTGTGTGCCTGTTTACAGCAGAGCTGCATTCTTGCGCCGTTAGGCCAACACATCCGACTTCTGTGGGCATTTGTTGACCAGGTTAACCTTCCCGGGGGTTTCTTAGGACGTTTGATTCTCACTGTTGTGGTGTTCTCCCCCATTCCAGCTGGCCCATTTAGAACAGCCAAAGACATCCTGGTCAGCCCTCATGGGAAGGCAGGGGCAGACCATGGGCATTCCCCGCCATCCAAGGAGGCTTCCATAATTGCAGAGCTGACACACAGCGCTCTGGTACTGGGCTCACACAAGAATCGTCATGTCCTGCACATGGCTGCTTAGCCTCTTTCATATATTGGGCCTTCCGTTCACTATAGGCTGTTCCTCCGGAAACCAGAAGAATGCAGTCTGCAGATGACATCCACACAGTGAGCTTTCGATTCGGACTTTCCATGTAATGGATTTGCTATCCGAGCAATATTCCATTTTGTGCCACTAGGACACTTTTTCCATCTTTTATAAAGCCCACACAGTGAGCTTTCAATTCGGACTTTCCATGTAATGGATTTGCTATCCAAGCAATAATCTATTTCATGCCTCTGGGACGCTTTTGTAACCGACATACCTGTGGTATGAAGTGTGGCAGTCTAAGTACTTCTTCATGCAACTTTAGATGTCGACCTGAATGTAGTTAAAATAAGCTGTGGTCTACTTGAGTTTGTTGATATCTCCATAGAGCTTGTCCTCAAATGAAGCAGGTGTGGGCCAAAATATCTTTCTCTGTTCTGCATATATTAGGCACTCCTGCAGCAAATGTTTAGCTGTCATTTTACCAGTTCCACAATTACATTCATAGGTATCTCCTATCTTTAGTTTATTGAACAAGTGGTATTTCAGCCTGTTATGTCCTGTGCAGAGTCTGAAGATTGCTACTTGTTCTCTTTGGTTGAATTTGTAATATGCATCATCCTTTTGGTGGCCTGGATGCTCTGATTCCCATTTGGTTCTATAAGTGCTTTTTATCAACCTCTTTGCCTCATTATAGGTTATGTCTATGTCAGGCTGTGGTAGTCGTCCGCCCTCTTTTGCCAGTCTGTCAGCCTCTTCATTTCCAGGTATACTGCAATGTGATGGGATCCACTGTATTACAACTTTTTTGGATTTCTGGCATAGACCATGGAGTGCTGCTCTTAGGTCAGCTAGTTCTGTGCTGTTTCTGCGCTACAGTATTGAGACAGCTGACTTTGCATCTGTGAAGATAGCAATTTGCTTCTCTTTATTTTCCTCCATCAAGAGCATTTCTGCTGCAGTTTTCAAAGCCTCTACCTTTGCTTTGAAGTTACTTGAAAATTTTCCAGTTGCCACTGACTGTTTTTTTTCCATTCCAATTTTTAAATTTAGGAGAATTCCTCCTCCTCCATTTTCTATTGAATTTTTGGCTGATCCATCTGTACATGCATGGGTCCAGTTGCTACTTGGGTAATGTTCTTTTATGTAGTTTAGGGTTATTTTTCTTCTTCCGGTTTCATTCTGAATGTTCTTTTTCTCAATACTAGGAATGTTTTCTATCATCTCAGGCAGTTGCTGCTGTCTCCAAGCTGGGAACTTGTGTGCATTGTAAATGGGTTTGACTGTTGATATGTTAAGCATAGGATCTGCCCTAATCTTTTGTTTTGCAGTTTCTACAAAGTTGCTACGCTTCAGCCTTCCCTTTCCAAAACCATTAAACCTGTTATACATAGGGTGGTCTGTCAATCTTCTAAATTTTTCTGCTTGTTGCTGGGCTTTGCTATCTCTTCTATCCTGCATTGGTTGTAAACAAGTGATCTTTTCTAGTTCATTAATAGGCGTTGTCTTCAGGCTTCCAGTTATGATTTGCATTCCTTGATTTTAGACTCTACTTATTTTGTTAAAGTTTGACTTAGCTGCTGTCGCCCAAGCTGCAATGCCATATTGCAGTACTGGCCTCACCCGTCCAGTTTATAACTTCTTGAGAACTTTCTCATCTGCTCCCCACGTTGTACCAGCAAGCTTTTTCATGATTGCCTTTCTTTGCCTTGCTCTTGTTCGATTTTTCTCAACCTGTGTCTTCCATGTCAGGCGATGATCAAAGGTGACTCCTAGATAGTTTGGATTTTCTTCATGGTGCAATATTTTTCCATTCAGTACCAGTTTAGGTTGCTGAGTTTTATTTGAGAGGGAGAACGCTGTGCATGTTGTTTTCTCCTCACTTATCTTCACTAGCCATGATTTTGACCAGTCCTCTAGCGCTAATAAGACTTGCTGTATTCTGCTGTTAGCTGTACTAATATATTCTTCAGATGTCTATATGGCTAGGTCATCTGCAAATGAGGATGCGTGTACTCTGGCTGGAAAATTTCCTGTGATGTCATTTGTATATGCTAGGAACAATGTTGGTGAAAGAACTCCTCCTTGGGGGACACCTTGCTCCAACAGCATCATTTTGCTGGTTTGTCCTTGTACTTTTGTCCTGGCAGTTCTGTTCTCAACGTAGTGGCTGATCCATTTGTACAATTTCCCACAAACATGCATTTTTTGCAGTTTTACTTTCAGTCCTTCCTTCCATACTTTATCAAATGCTTTTTCTAAATCTATCCAGACCGCTAGTGTGTGCTTTTTCTCTTGGAAGGCATCCTCTATTTCCTGAGCTATATAGGTTATTTGATCTTCAGTGGATCTGTACTTTCTGAATCCTGCTTGGTGTGGTGTTAAGAGTTGGTTTTCTTCCAGATGCCATGTTAGCCTGCCATTGATAATGCGTTCCATTAATTTTCCTACACAGCTAAGTAGACTGATAGGTCGATAAACATTTGGTTCTTCCAGGTCTTTTCCTTTCTTTGGGACTGGTATTAGTATAGCTTCTTTCGATGCCTGTGGGACTATCACTCTCTTCCAGCTGTAATTTAGGACTGCTAGTAGTTTCTTTTTTGCCTTAGTGCCTAGTCCTATTAGCATTTCATTTGTGATTCCATCCTTTCCTGGTGATTTCTTCTTTTTTAGGGTACTCATTGCCTGTTCCATTTCTTCCATTGTTAGATTTTCCATCATATATTCTGCTGCTATCTCTGTGTTACTATGATGTATCTGTTTATCTTTGATTGCTTTCTTCTGTTCGGTTATAATATCAATGTGGTTTGCACTGGCATAGTGTTCCATTATTGCATTTGCAGCCTTTTTCCCTGTGAGTAAGGCATTTCCTTGTTTAATTGTTATTTGTTTGTTTCTAGGTCCTTCATTGTTCATGGCTTTTACTAGTTTCCATAGTTTGTTTCCATCCCTGTCAAAGTTCAGATTTTCTGTGTTTTCCCTCCAACATTCTCTTGTTGTTTGATTTACTGTTCTTTTATATTTTGCTGAGATGGCTTTGAGAGAGATGTTCGCTTCAATTGTTTGTTCTCTCTCTGCTGTCTTCCTGACATCTTCAACTTTGTCCTCCAAAATTTGTATTTCTTCAGTCCAGTATGGTTTGTAATTTTTCCTCGCTCCTCTTGGAATAGACTCATTGGCCGCCTGTATTATTGCTCGGGTTAGACTTTCCACCATTTGCTTCATGTTGCCATATCATGTATTTATATTTTCACAATATTTGTTAGTATGGCAAATCTGTCCCAATCTGTTTGTTTGTAATTCCAGTGGGGCAAAGGCTTTTGCTCCAGTGGAACATACTCTATATTCATTACAAGCTTGATTGGTCTGTGGTCATTACCTCCTAATTCAGTGGTTCTCTTGTTCTCTATGTGTGTGGGTGTGGTGTTGTGTGGGAGGGGAGCTGGGTGTGGATAAATGATGTGTGTGGGTGGGTGAAGGTGTGGTTGGGTTTGCGGGTGGGTGAAGGATGTGTGTGAGGGTGGGGGATGTGTGCTTAGATGGGTGGTTGGGGTGTGTGAGTGTGGGTGGGTAGATAAGAGATGTATGTGTTGATGAGTGGGTAAGGGATGTGTGGGTGTTAGTGGTTGAGGGATAAGTACGTGTGTCTAGGGATGTGTGAGGGGATGAGTGTATGAGTTGGGGATGTGTGTGTGGGTTGTGTGTGTGCATGGATGGGAGGTGTGTGTTTGTGAATGGGGGATGTGTTGGTGGGTGGGGATGTGTGTATGGGTGGGGAGATTGTGCGTGGGTGGGGGATGTGTGTATATGGGTAGGGGTGTGTGGTTAAGGGATGGGTGGATGGAGGATGTGTGGGTGGGTGATTGTATATGAGTAAGGGTGTGTGGTTAAGGGATGTTTGGTTGGGGGATGGATGGGTAGAGGATGTGTGGGTGGGTAGAGGATATGTGGGTGGGTGAGTGTGTGCAGGTTAGGAGATGGTGGGGGATGTTTGTAGGTGTGGGCTTGGGATCTGTGAGTGGCTGGGGGAGATGTGAGATTATGTGGGTGGGTGCGGAATATGTGAGTTGACGGGGAGATGTGTGTGTGGCTGAGGAATGTGTGTTTGGCTGGGTGGGTGGAGGTGTGTGGGTGGAGGAGGATATGTGGGTGAGTGATTGTTGGTGGGTAATGGGACGGGTAGAGGATATGCGAGTGGGTGGGGAGATTGTGTAGGTGGGGGATGTGTGGGTTATTGAATGTATGTGTGCTTGGGGTGTGGGTGGATGGGATGTGTGTGTGGGTGGGGAGATGTGTAGGTGTAGGGATGTGATGGATGGGTGGGGGGAATTATGTGTGTGTGGGTTATGTGTGTGGTTGGGTGGGGGGGGGGGTTTGGAGTGAATGGGGGATGTGTGGGTGGGTGGTGGATGTGTCTCATAACATAGTAATATGCATTGTTTATGTTTACAAAATTCATGTGACAATGTTTTTTCCTATGCACTGTTGATGAAAGAAAGATGAGTGAATGGAAGGGCCGAATGTAAGACGGGCCTGCGTGCCCAATTTGTTACCCTTTGAAAATAAAGTCTGTTCGTTCGTTTGTTCGTTCGTTCGTTCTCAACCTTTTTTGGACCGTGCCCCTCTTCACCATATTTTTCAGAACGTCATCACCCCCTTCCTATCAAAACTTTGGCCCGTGCCCCCCCTTCACCGTATTTTCAGAACGTCACCCCCCCCCCCCCCCCTTCATATTTCCTATCTAAAAATCCCCCCACCCCTAGACAGTATACGTAAAAATGGAAGGTAAATTTAATAGCATATACTAAAACAAGTCTAGACATCCACATAAAACATGATTTGTGGGTCTACTTACTTTATAAAATGAATTTTAGGAGGATGAGAAGTACATAACTGTAAAGTATGAAGGGAAAAACAATATCAAGTAATCCGTTCTTGTATTAAAGCATCTTGAAATGGTCTTCATTTCCTCTCTCTCTCTCCCCCCCCCTCCCCCTGGAAACCCTAAAATTCCCCCCTGGGGGGGGGGGGGATTCCCCACCGGTTGAGAACCACTGTCCTAATTGGTCACATCACAGATTCAAGGAGTATGCTTAGTAAAGTGGAGAAAGGAATGTTTCATGTGGAATGGCTCACCTCGCTTCAGAGGTCACAAGTTGTAAGAATTGTATGGATTTTTAGCCCTGGTCATGCGGGAGTGTAGGCCTGTAGGGGAATGAACCTCTTGGTGGTCGATTACCTATGGACAAGGAGAGGTGGTCATGCGCCTGTGGGAGAAGGTGGTGAGAACCTGTAAGTGGAAAGGATGAGATTGCGGGGGATTGGCAGGGGTTCTGGTAGAATCTCAAAACTGAGAGGGAAGACCATGTTAGTGAACTTTCAATCAGATAGTGGTGGGAATGATTAGTAGTGTGACTATTTGCTGGCTATTGAACAAGGGAACGGAGCATATATGGGAATGTCCTGAGTGCAGTGATGTCGGTTCTTAGCTTAACTAAACTCAACAACTCAATTCCTATCTTCCCAGGCATATACCCCTCCATTATTGTTCTCTCTAAACTTTCATGACGGAAGTAACCAAAATATTTAAATCTGTGTTTTATCATCTTTATTGGCCAACCTTCTTCAATATTTAGCTTTTCAAGTATGGATACGTTTGTTCTTTTCTTTATCCAAAATATTCTTAGAATTATAACCTTTATACTCAAAGGCATTTAAGCGCTGTTCAGCTTGTTTAGGTGTCCAGGTCTCACAGGCGTATGTTGCAATGGAAAAGATGCATGCTGTTAAAAATCTAATTTTTGTAGTTCTATCTGTCCCGCTCCATAATTTATTCAGTTGTTTTAGTCGTTGAAGAGCTATAGATATTCGTCTTTTAATTTCCTTTATTGTGTCACCATTGTTGGTAATCAATGACCGAAGATATTCAAAATTTTCCACCACCTCCAATTTTTCCTCTTTAACATATATTTCTCCCTCCACAGTAGTTTTATCTGTATGCATTATCTTTGTTTTTTGCCATGTTAAGATATAAGCTGTGATTGTCACTTTTCTTTTTGGTTAAAGTTATTATGTTTTCTGGACCATTCTGTGATGTGGATAGTAATACTGTATCATCAGCATATCAAATCTCTGGTATTTCATTACCACTGATATTTAGGGCATCATATTGTTCCCTGGTTATATTATCTCTGACATATCTCATTATATTTTCAGAGTACAGGTTACACAAATAGGGGGACTGCACACAGTACTGATGGACTCCTTGCTTGATGTCAAACCAATCTGATGTCTCGCCATCTATTCTAACAGCTGCTTGTTGGTCTAGCTAGATAGAGCATTTTTATGAATTGTACAATATGTGATGGAAAGCCCACATTCCTCATGATTTCCCAAACTATAGAATTATATAACTCAAGAGGTATATTTCCAGTATCGTATATTTGCGTTGAGTAGTATGGTGACCTGGTCTGTTCCATAATCTTCTAAAGTATTGATCATTTCTGTTGTGATGTTATCTGGACCCGGGGTCTTGCCAGTTTTCATTTGGTTAAGAGCATTCTGAACTTCCATCTTCAAAATTGATGGTCCTTCATTATTCTGAATATCATACTGTTCTTCTCTTGTTTCATCATAAAGGTCTTTCACACAATCTGACCATACATGTAACATCTGATCTTTTTCCATTATGATTTTGCAATCTTTGGTTTTTAGGCAACCCGATGGTGTGTGTGTTCTTTTGTTAGTGATGTCATTAATTCTTTTGTGCATTAGTTTTTTATTCCAGGTGTAAATTTGGTTGTCAATTTCCCTGCCATGTGTCAAGGAGCAGTGTGGCGGTGTAATAATGTTTAGCTATACAGATGATGGCTCAGTCTCTATCGCATGTTGCGCACCCCATGATGGTGAATGTTGAATATATGCATCTTGATGGAAGGAGGTTTGCGACTGGAACTAGTAGACTGATGACTGATCTTATTCTATGATGGATGCTTCTGGTCCTCACTGACTCCTGTGAAAACTGGATTGTCTCAATTGGATTGAAGATCACTAACCAAAGAGCATTTTGTTGTCTAGATGGATAATGAATATGAAACTACCACTTCAACCAACTAGCCTTTGGACTCACAGGTGCACAATAAAAGACACAGACATGGTGGTCTTTGAAATAAGCTGAACAAAGCTGTTTCTTTAGCAGTCAGACTTCAGTGAAGAAGGTTTATTATTCGCAGTGCTGCATCACCAGCAGCTGGCCGGAGCTCCCTTGGGAGCTTATTTCGCTCTAGGCCCCGTTTGTCACCATCCCACTGCTGGCCATATGTGCAAAATGCATGTACATGTTCAACTGACCTTTCCTCAAAACCTTTCCTCTCATTCTCAATTCCCTGACACTGTATTTCAAACTAACACAGCCTGTCCGGTGTAAGTAATGTATCACCGAAGCATGTTTCCTTGGTCTATTTTTCCATGTGTAAGCCCTGGCTGTTGGTGTGTGAGTTCTAATGTTGGATCCTAATGGTTTCTCGTATCATTTCTATTTACTTCTGTCAGGTGTACCTGTTCCTAAACAAACTTGGTGTCTGTCTTGTGTGTCGTGCCCAACGTGAAGTTGCTTACTCCGTGTTGTCACTTGACACACGCCAGTGACATGTCTAATCTTAATGTTTTCTGGTGTGAAATATTATTTATATAGCATCTATTCTTATTCTTACGCATGTGCAATTAATGAATCTATTTCTATGACATGACAATTACCTCCCTCTGTAGAAAATATGTGTAACACATTTACTTATTGTATCTCTATATGTATATTATAAGACATGTCATTGAAATGGTGAGTTTTGATTTTAATTACATGAGATCTGTACTTTATTAAGTCTTTACTCTTTGGGAATATCATATCCAATGAAAATCGCATAGGATGCATAAGCCTTCAACACATGGATAAAATAAAATGTATTCACATGACATCCCACTCAGCCACCGAGCATCATGTATTAATTATAAGTCTTCTTTTCCAGTTCCAAGAACTTATATATATAAAACCTTGTGCCACACGAGCAAAATTCCCTACACAAGTCACGCCGACTCTGGGTCAATCCTGCGTCTAATGCCGTACATCATCATAATCTCCAAACCATATCAATATCCCATTGAATACATGCTACATATAATGTTGACTTTTACTGTGGCAGTGTTTGTCCCTTTACTGCAATAATAAGTTCTGACTGTACAGTTTTCAATTTTGTTTGCATATATGTTACTTAATTTTATTTATATGCCATGAATTATAATTTGCTTATTCATAATTTATCAAATTTCTATATATGCCCCATTTATGTTTCTTTTATTGACTATCCATATTATTTATGTATATTTTATTATGTATAATTTTTCTGTGCATTGATTTGATCATGTATATCTGTATATATTGATTCCATTTTATGTGTATTATATTCTATTCATATATATATATACTAGCTGACCCGGCCCGGCTTCGCCCAGGCCCTGGAGGGGATCTATCTATCTATCAGTCTGTCTGTCTGCTTGTTTGTCTGTCTGTCTGTCTGTCTGGCTGACCCGGCCCGGCTTCACCCAGTCCCTGGTGGGGAGCATCTCATTTAATTAATATAAGTAGTCATATAAGCTCTCCCGTTCCCGACTATCTGTTTGTCTGTCTATCTGTCTGTCTGTCTGTCCCGGCCCGGCTTCACCCAGTCCCTGGTAGGGAGCATGTCATTTAAATCATTCATATAAGTAGTCAAATAAGCTTCCGTTCCCGACTATCTGTCTATCTATCTGATCCGGCGTGGTTTCGCCCAGCTCCTGGCGCACAGTAACTTAAAAGAATGTCCTTCCTCACACCATTCATTATTTTTAATGAAAACTGTTTTTAATCACCGACATGACAGTTGATAAGTTTTGTAAGCAGAAAAAGATGGGTTAAAATGTTATGCATAATGCATTATTTTTATGCAAACTTCAAAAATACCTTAAAGATTATATCATTATTTAATATAACTCATATGCCTAAAAATAACTATAGACAAAGAGTTTAACAATAGTGCAGGTAAGTCCAACAATATGACTATAAAGTATATAGAAATGTTATTAAAAGTTATGCCCCTTGAAATAACTTTTCTAGAGTGAAGTCCCCCTGCTATATAGACATTATATAATGAAAATGGAAAAGTAAATGTTATTAAATAAGTAGAAGATTTTACATTAAGAAATTATTATAGTCGGTTGCACAGGAATGAAAGGAAGACGTGTAGAAAATTTCATCTCAATCGGATGTACCGTTATCGAACGCATCCAAGACCCACAAACCCACAAACAAACATACACTCTGTTTTATATATATATATATATATATATATATATATATATATATATATATATATATATATATATATATATATATATATATATGTTCACTTATTATCTATATTTGATATGTTTTGAATTTATGATCTGAATCTCTATTTATTTGTATTATTTATCAGTGTACGCGATGTACAGTGTATTTTTGATCTAAATTGCATTCGTACATTTTTTTTACACACACAAATGGCGTCCACTGTCAGGGTCTTAAACTTGGCTCGCTTGCCTAACAAGTGTGAGACAGTACAAATACAACGTGATTTGACGTAAGACTCAACGACACATCGTTCGATGGATTTATTAACATATCAAATACAGAACGATGATCACAAATATATATAATGGATACTTTACAACTTACATCCACAATACAGTTCACAAGTCTGACTCGCAAGATGTCCAGACACTCGCCTTTCAATACAGAAACCATACAACGCCTTTCTCTCAATCACACGTCCGTCATGTTCCGTGTCCCCAGAGCTGTCTGGACCTGGTTCGCAACTTGCCTCCTGCCTGACGTGGCGTCACGTGGCAGGCGTGCGTCTTGCGTTGGCGGCCTGACCGCTGGTCAGCCAGCGATCTCGCAGGCCGGTAACTCCTATTCGCCTGGCGGCGCAACGCAGTTGTTGCATCCCTTACTGGGAGCTAAGTCGCCTGGCGGTCGTAACGATGTCCCTGCATCGCTGTCCCCTGTTGGACTCTGACACGCTCCCCCGGTAAAATCCATGAAAGATGTCGTCTTTCATGTATAATGTCTGTACCTGTTGGGTTAATAGTATACCCTTGTCAGAGTCTACCTTTCTATTGTTATACACAACGTTATCAAAAATACACACATGGCATAGAAATATATAAGAACTGGGAGTTGGGTACAAAGACATGTGGTGTTTCATGTTTAACACATATCAGGCTTCACCCTCTCGATGGCTGGTTACCTCAATTGTATTATCACCCAGTCAGATCAGTAGTTCCAGCTTCACGCATCTACCTCGCAGCAATTTGAAAAAAAAATAATAATATGGTTCTTGGAACAAAAACCATCTAGCCAGACTGAAATACGACTTTATATAAGTCGTATAAAACACTCCAACCCTGTCCCTACTTGGCCAGGAGTTATTGTGTTGGTATACAATGTTGGCAACACTCTGCCATGCCCAGTAGATGCCTGCCTGTGGTGTCAACACTTTAACAACAACATGTTATATTACACACAACACATTAGCATATACATTTCAAATTATGGCCCTTTGTGTGAAAATGTAATAACAATAAATGAAAGGGAAATAATTTTAACATTAGTGAAACACAATAATTTACAATAACTATTTAATTTCTTAGTGTCATTGCTTGACGTTTCTTCATATTAACGAGAAAAGGTCGGTAATATGAATACGTTAATCAAGATATGATTCTAAGATTACATTAGAGAAATAAATAAACACACAATTCGTGTATTCAATTTTATAGAATCCTAAACATTTTAGAATCGTCAAAACTTTTTAACCTTTTATATGTTGTCTGCTATTTTTGTTCTAAATTTCTAATTAATCCGGAAATACACACGAACACTAAAATCAGCTGATGGTAAAGCTTGCAGAACACACCTGTTCCGGTTTGATGTAGTTTAAGGAAGGTACAATGTTCTCAAAGTTCGTGTTGGATGTTGCTACACAATCTTCTGGATTACGATCGAATGTTCATGTGTTAGATGTTTCAGTCGAACATTAAAGATTTCGGTTCACTGCAGAGGTGTAGAAAAGTCGTTACTGTTCAGTTTTTACTTTCACACTCGTAATTAAAATGTTCCTGGAAGATTCCACACGAAGTTGTCACTGTCACGTTGGTTAATTCGCTTCAGGTAAGTGCGAATGTGACACTGTTCTTGTACGTAATATATACAGTTAATAAAGTTCGCTTTCTACCACATACTGCACATTTATACACGACAATCACTACATGAACTAGTAAAATAAGAACACTATATATAATGGGAGTAATCCCTATCACAATATTGTAGACATTACACAGCTTTTTGTGAATGAAAAACCACTATTCACTGCTAAATGGCTGTGTCGGTCTGAGTGTATTTCTACATACTGCACTCAGACATTGGTGCTCACTGGGTCGGTCGGACAACGTGACAAAAGATCGGCAATTGAATTGGTTCTGCCTGGGATATGTCGAACCTCAAAGCTATAATCTTGAAGTTTCAAAGACCAACGCGCTACCATATGGTTCGAAGGCACCCCTGAATTCATCCATCGTAAGGGGCTGCTGTCCGATTCTACGATGAAATGGCGTCCTAGAAGAAATCTAGATAATTTTGTAATACCTACTACTAAAGCTAGGGCTTCCAATTGAGGAATGGACCATGCCCGCTCTCGGGCCTTCAGCTTCCTGGATACAAAATAAACGGGGTGGAGGATGTTGTTATACTCCTGCAACAGGACTGCTCCAATCGCCACGGAGCTAGCATCTGTGCGTAATCTGAAAGGTAAACGGATATCGGGCAATTTAAGGATAAGATTGCGTTCATTCTTATCAGAAAAACATGATAGAACTTTATGAAATGCAATTTTTAGGCATTGATCGTGTACAATTTTCTCTGGTTTATCTTTTGTTAGTAGATTAGTAAATACCTCGGTCAGTTCAGAAAAATCAGGAATAAACTGCCAGTAGTAATTTATTAAGCCCAACAAACTTCTGACTTGTTTTTTAGTAGTCGGAAGTGAGAGTTTTAGTATCTTGGACACAATTTTATCGTCTGTCGTGACAAAGCCATTGGATATTTTGTAACCCAAGAATGATATTTCCTGGTAGGCTATGTCTACTTTTGCAGGCTTCACTGTCAGTCCGTGCTGTCTGATCCGTTCAAATGTCTGGTCTAAAGTCTTAATGTGCTCAGTCATTGTCTCTGTGTGAATACATATGTCGTCGATATAGCAGATTATGTTAGGAATGTCTACTAGAAGTAGTCGTGTCATCCGTACAAATGTGGCTGGGGCGTTAACAAGCCCAAATGGAAGTTTGCACCATTCGTACAGTCCCCAAGGTGTGGCAAATGCTATCAGATGTCTGCTCTGTTCGTCTACAGCAATCTGCCAATAACCTTTCATCATGTCTACCGTCGTAAAGAACCTAGCGTCTGTCAGTTCTGTCAAAAGATCGTCAGTGTTTGCCATTGGCTCAAGATCTAGAACAGTTATTTTATTCAGTTTTCGGTAGTCGATGCACAGTCTTATTGTATTGTCCTTTTTGCGTACTATGACCATGGGAGATGAGTAGTCTGATTGGGATCGTCTTATGATGTTATTTTTCTCTAAGTTGATGATTTCTTGATGTAAATGCTCTTTGTAATGTAATGGGATGGTGTATGGTCTGCATCTAATGGGTGTGTTTGATGTGAGTGTGATGTGATGCTGTACTAATTCTGTTTGTCCTGGGTTGTTGGAAAAGATGGTGTTGTACTGTTGTATAAGTTGTTTGCACCTGTCTGTCTCTGCTTGAGTTAAATTTGGGTTGATTTTGATCTCCTTCAAGCAGTCTGTCGTGTCTAATGCAGGTGTTGGAATTTCGTCACTAGCATCGTCATCTTCGTGATCTATTATCACTGTGCAAGCTGTCGTATCGTCCTGTTCGTTGTCTCTGTTGTGGTATGGTCTTAGCATATTTATGTGAAATATTTTGTGTTTGTCTTTTATAAGGATTTCGTAGTCTACAGGTGAAATCTGTCTCGTCACTTTAAAAGGTCCCTGCCAAGAATCAGTCAGTAGATGTCTGTCACTAGGTAGTAGCAGAAGAATGTCCTGTCCAGGTGTCAATGTTATCGTCCTGTTACCTTTGTCAGCATACTGTCTATAAGTAGCACCAGATAGTTTTAGTGCATTCTTTGCAATAACACAAGATTTGATGATTCTTTCACGCAATGATGTAACATATAAGTATGATGATATGGGTTTAAGTACTGGTGTAGAGTCAGTTAACATTTGGTGGTAAATGGTCAATGGGCCACGTGGTTTGGCACCATAGATAAGTTCAAAAGGAGAGAAACCGGTACTAGCATGAGGTACCTCGCGATAAGCAAAAAGAATAGCTGGTAGATATACATCCCAGTTGTTGGGGTGTTCTTGCGTTACTTTTGCAAGCATGTGCTTAAGATCCCCGTTAAACTTTTCTATTACTCCGCTACTGTGAGGATGGTAGGGTGAATTGAAACACTGCTTCACTCCCAACATTTTGGTGAAAGCTTGGGTGGATGCGGCAATAAACTGAGTGCCCCTATCAGATTGGATAGTATCTGGAAAACCTATCCTAGAAAAAATATGGAAGAACACTTCCATTATGTCATTGGCAGTTATGTTCTTTAACGGAATAGCTTCTGGCCAGCGACTACATTGATCAATGACAGTTAGAATAAATTTATTCCCTCTAGTTGTTGTATGACTAAGAGGGCCCACTATGTCAACCGATAGCTTTTCAAAAGGTCGACTGGCTAAGTCGGTAACTTGTAACTTTGCCTGTGGGTGTTTACCTTTTTTAACCAGTTTCTGGCAGGTGTCACAACTTCTGCAATATTCTTTAATGTCATTGCAAAATTTTGGCCAGTGAAACTGTGTCAATAACCTTGATCTGGTCTTGACGTATGCCATATGTCCCGCAAGAGGTATATCGTGTGCAAGATGTAAGGCTTGCTTGCGATAACTAGTTGGCAAAACAGTTTGCTCTGTGGTATTGTCACCTCTGGTGTAATACCTGGTGAGTATGTCATTTTTCATAGCAAAATGCCATTTTGCATTCTTGGTTACTTTTGGCTTTCGGCCGATCAGGTCAAAGTATTTTGACAATGAAGGATCAGCTTTTTGGGCTGTTACAAATGCTTCCTTCATGGTGTTAGTAGATATTGAAACTGGGCTGAGTAATTGTATCGCCTCCGTTTGATTTATTTCATCTTGCACTCGAGCAGTAGCTCTTGTTACTGCGTTCACACACTCAATGATGTCAGATGATGATGGAACAACAGTTTCAATGATGTCATGAGAACTTAGTGCTACATTAGCTACTTTACAATCAATAGGTGGTGTGACATTTTCAATGATGACATTTGATGGTGATGTTATGGTATCATCAATACATACAGATGTTATGTCATGAGGTTTATCATTTACCTCAGGTAAATTACCAATAATTATATCACAAACTGGACTGGTTAGTGCAGCGCACTTTACTTTCCCAGTGAGGAAAGGTGTTTCAATATATGCCCATGCTAATGGGTATTTCTCAATATTGCCTGAGAATGTTCTACATGTTACGTGCCTGCCTGTATAGTCTGTAGGCATTATGAACGTTTTCTTCAGGCCAATGAGTGAACTGCCCGTGTCGCGAAGGACTGTAGCAGATTTGCCATTTACATATCCGTGATGGATGTTTATTCTGCCTTTTGAGTCTACTACCAAATTAGCTTCTTCATTGGCAATAGGGATGGCATGCCCGCATGTTAAAATACCATCTTCATAGAAGGTGTTACAAACAGAGCATTTGTTTGCGCTGAAAATGTCAAAAGCCTGTGCTGAGTACACAGGATGTTTCTCTGGCTCTTCTTCATCAGAAGACGAACTATCAAACAAGGCGGCATTTGCTTTGTTGGTCATATGCCTGCCCTTACAATCTTTCCGATGGTGTCCCCACGCCTTGCAGAGGAAACATTTTCGCATGTTTTTGAAGGATTTACGTTCCTTGTCTTGTCTGTTTACCATGTTTAACAAGTAAGTATGGTACCCTGGGTTCTGATCGCACATTTCACCCTGATGATGTGAATATTTGCAATAAATGCAATGATTAAATTTCTCAGAGGTAGGCTTATGAGATTTCTGCCTACTATAGGGTTGTTTGTCATAGTTAGCCGCTGCTACAAAGTTAATGTTAGTATCTTCAGTAGCAAAGCAATGTTTGTTCGCTGTGTAGTAAGCCGACCCACGTCTTTCAATCTCATCCACACTGGAGCATTCATTCTCTAACAAAAATTTAGCAAAGGCTGAAGGAATAGATGATACAATTTTGTCTCTAATGATTAGATCTTCTAATCTCTGATAATTATGATTGATTAGATCTTCTAATCTCTGATAATTATGATCAATTTTGGCTGCTGAAGTCCATTTGGTGAAAATATCTCGGACTAAGCAGAGGTAATCAGAGAACGTCTGAGTCGGTTTTGGGCTCAATTTACTGAATTGTTCTCTGTAACCTGCCTCATCTAACATAAAATGTGCCATAATCTTAGATTTCAGATAATGGTAATCTTTTCTGAGGTCTTTGGGGATGGTTTCAATAACTTTAAGAGGTTCCCCTGACAAACTCCTCATGTACACAATATTCCATTCAGACAGTGGAACTTGATAATGTTCCATTAAAGTTTCAAAATTTTGGGTAAAGGCTGCAATGCAGTCACCCGAGGTATAATTACGTACAATACCTTGATATTTCTTATACTGGTTTTCTTTCTCCAGTCTTTCAGATTTCTTAGACTCTTTGTTAATGGCAGTCTCAGTGTCAAGTTGTTTCATCTTCAACTGTAACTCCAGTTCTTCTCTCTTACTCTGAGCTGCTATTTCTGCCTTCTTTAACTCACTATCTATCTCAGCTTGCTTGGTCTTTTCAGCCATCTCTGCCTGCTTTAATGCTCTTTCAGCCGCTCTTTCATCGCGTTCATTAGCTTTTTCCTGTACTAGTAGGTATTCAGAGTACTTCTGCTCACTCCACTGTGTTAGTTCATCACCATGTAACTGTAACTTTATGCCCATATCAATGAAATCAAATAATGAAGACATGATGGGAAAATGTCAATGGAATACCAGCCACACACAATATGTTATAAGTGGTTAGTAATCAACAATTTACAATCTGTTTATATGGACGATATGTGCCTAAAAATGCATCTTTAAAGTATACGAAAAGAAAAAAATTATACTCAAGTGCCCTGGATGCGGTAAAGAATGGTTGGAAAATCGGGCTAGGAACTGTAGGGTCGCTACTTCAGACTACAAATGACCTCTACGGCAAGGTTTCGGATGGTACGGAAAAACCTGCTTTGTTTTTGGAAGAAGATAAATTAGCGTCTATTTGTTGGTGTGTGCCTGCTTGTCACTAAGTGTTGATTAGGTTTGTATGGCGTTGAGTGTAGTTGTATGTCGTAAGTTTGTCCGTCAACAGTTTTTTTACAATACACGTTACTTTCTTTCCAAACACTTTTCGCGTTCCACCAACTTAATGCACAAAGACAATCTACAAGTATCTTAACACTCTACAACATTGATGACACATCACTTACATCAAGATGACATTCAGTAAGGACATAGACATCAAGTTTACAAAATGGCGACAAGATCACAATGTCGACAAGGTCAAAACGGTGACAAGTTTCACAAATCACAAATGTTTTACACGCTTACAGGATCAAACAAAATGTATGCATTGTACGTTTACAAATGATCTTACACATGTTTAAATAATGTAGTAATAAATCAAAATGAGCCTTCCATGATCACATTAACACATTTAACTCTAATCCAAGTAAATTACGTTCACATCTAGGTTCAAATCTAACTAAATTAAAGCTGGACGAGACCTTCACGTTCAACAAGGACGAGCTACTCACGTTCAAATATAAGTAAATTAAAGCGGGACGAGCCCCCACGTTCACACATGTCAGGGTCTTAAACTTGGCTCGCTTGCCTAACAAGTGTGAGATAGTACAAATACAACGTGATTTGACGTAAGACTCAACGACACATCGTTCGATGGATTTATTAACATATCAAATACAGAACGATGATCACAAATATATATAATGGATACTTTACAACTTACATCCACAATACAGTTCACAAGTCTGACTCGCAAGATGTCCAGACACTCGCCTTTCAATACAGAAACCATACAACGCCTTTCTCTCAATCACGCGTCCGTCATGTTCCGTGTCCCCAGAGCTGTCTGGACCTGGTTCGCAACTTGCCTCCTGCCTGACGTGGCGTCACGTGGCAGGCGTGCGTCTTGCGTTGGCGGCCTGACCGCTGGTCAGCCAGCGATCTCGCAGGCCGGTAACTCCTATTCGCCTGGCGGCGCAACGCAGTTGTTGCATCCCTTACTGGGAGCTAAGTCGCCTGGCGGTCGTAACGATGTCCCTGCATCGCTGTCCCCTGTTGGACTCTGACATGCACTCTCTCTCTCTCTCTCTCTCTCTCTCTCTCTCTCTCTCTCTCTCTATATATATATATATATATATATATATATATATATATATATATATATATATATATATATATAGACACATACACACACGTGTATGTCTAATACACTAATTATGTAAGAATCAACTTAAAATGTATGTACTTGGGGTTTTGCAGTTTTCTTTTTTTTTAAATTATGGACAGTTGTGTGTGCGTTTGTTAAATATCTAGTGTTCATGTAATATACTATTGAACAGTGCACAATTGTTTGGAAAATTTGGTGTGTATGCATTCATTCATTCATAATTAAATATTATTGTAAAATCACAATGTTTATGCAATCAATATTATCACATAAAATATTATATAATCCAATATACAATAATCACAGATAATACCATACTAATGAATCAATAGCAATTAAACATAGTTTTTCACCCTTAGTTTCCAACTTGATTCTGCTGTGAATCCATTGAAGATTAAGACAATGTTTGTACTTGATACTTTTTGCATATGTAACAGTCATGGCTTTTGTAGAAAGTCTGGAATTCTCAAATCACTTACCATTCCTGGTAAGTCTTTCGGTAACTATCAGTTCCTGATAAGTAACCTTGCAATTCACAAAACTGAAATATGTAGAATTGAAAAAAGTGAAATGTTCATAACTTTTAATTAATAACAAATCATCATATGTTATGTACATAGTAATTTCCATGTTTGTTTGTAATCCAAAATTACAATACTTTTTGATTCACTTTTTGTTTGTGAAATTTGAACAGTGAAATATACAGATATAGTATCAATTATGAATTTCTTTGTTTTTGTTGATTGCATATATGTATTCAGACTTTCACTTTATAATCCACTTAATATATCTGCTAATTATTGTCTTTACCAGAAATGTGAGTAATTGAAACAGCAGTATTCTCAGAGCTACTTTTTGACTTTGTATTGCATTTACGTGAATTGCAACTCTCTTCTTTTTATTGCATATACATATCAATTGGGGAACCCTTTGAGGCCACTAAGAGCAGTTAATAAATACAAACACACATATTGTTTGGCACTCATAAAAGTAGGTGAAGGAGTTGAGTTGAGCTAATAACTGACATCACTGCACTCTAGACTTTCCCATATGCTCTCTGTCCCCTCGTTCAGCAGCCAGCGAAGAGTCACACTACTAATCGTTCCCACTGCTGTCTAATTAAAAGTTCTCCTGGTCTTCCCTCTCAGTTTTGAGATTCTACCAGAACCCCTGCAAATTCCCCGCAATCTCACCCTTTCCATATATGGGTTTTCAATCTTTTCGTCTACCTTCTCCACCTGGTCCCACAGGTGCACGACCACCTCTCCCTTGTCTATAGGTAATCGATCATCAAAAGGTGCATTCCCTATCAGCCTGTTTATTCCCCCGCACTCCTGCATGGCCAGGGTAAAAGATCCATACAATTCTTACAGTCTGTGACCTCTGAAGCGGGTTAGCCATTCCACACGAAAAATTCCTTTCTCCACTTTACTAAGCATACTCCTTGAGACCATGATGAAGATAATGTGTTGCAGTGGTCTCCTCTAACCAACGGAATACTGCTGTGACTGCTTCCAACTCCATTTTCATGCTGGAGGTCGAAGCCTCATATGCCATACTCTTCTTTTTCAAAAATCATCCATGAGCCTTCGCAATGAAACTCCAACCACTCCGTTTGTTCCTCACCGCTGACCCATCAGTATAGATCACTATGTCATCTTGATGTGTATAACTCTGGATTAGTTGTTGCACCTCAAACTTTGTATGGCTCACTGCCCACTCTCTGTACACACGACCCAGTGTTACTGTTACATGTGCCAGTCTGTCCTGTTTGCCGGTACTTCAACCCACTCTTTTTCATGATTGATGGTTTCTAGATCACAATACTGTTGGTATCTATTTGAGGTGTTGTTATATCTTTGGTTAAACAATCTGGCTGCCGCTCCTATTACTAGCTCTGGTTGAGCATCTTCTGAAAAAATATCTTTGTGTGCGTTATAATACGCATCTCCTCTAGACTCCATCTCAGATCTCATTGTGCACTTGCTTTCTATAAGAAATGTTGCTATGGTGTCTGGCATTGCTGATATTAACTTATCTCTAAGCATGAGGTCTCTCAGTTATTAAAGTCACTACCTACATCTGCTGACTTCAGCCACTTATCGAACAGTGATGTGGTTTTAGATACAAAGTCCAAGAAGGTTTGGTTTGCCTTTGGTGGCAGAGCCCTCTAGGATGTGCGGAGTCCCGCTTGATCTAATGAGAAATGTGCCAAGACTCCCTCTTTTATATAGTGGTAGTCTGTTCGTCAATGCTCTGTTATGACCTCTACCACCTTTAAAGGTTCCAGGGCAAGGTGCTTATGAAATAAGATTGCCCATTCTTCTAGTGGCACCTTGTAATTGTTCATTGTTCAAAATTGGTCACCCATGCTGATATAGTATCGCCATGTGAAAAGTTTCTAATAATTTCCTGATATCTCTTGATGGGGTCCAGGATTTTGCATACTAGCTTATTCTTTGCAATCTATGCTTCTTTTTCCATCTAATATCTTTACTTTTTTACTCCCTTCTACTTCCTTGTCCTTCATAATTTGATCGGCTGCCAGCTTGTCTTTTTCAAACGCTAGCCTTTTCTCTTGGCGAGCTAATTTTTCCCTTTCTAGTTCCATTTCTTTCTCTTTCTGTTTCTCTAGACAAGCCATCTTCTCTTTCTCTAGTTCTCTAGCTGCTGCTTCTTGGGCCTCTCTAGCTGCTGCTTCTTGTGCCTCTCTAGCTGCTGCTTCTTGTGCCTCTCTAGCTTCTTTAGCTGCTGCTCTATCTTTTTGCTGCTGTGCCTGGAATTAGGAAACTTTCTTCTTGGCTCAGGCCATACGTTCTGGGCCTGCCAAGCCACATTTCTCACCTAATGCCACAAAGTATGATTAGCTGTTGTTGTACATCTGTTTATTATCTGTGTGTCAATATTACTGTTAATTGAAATGAATGTACACTAATTGTAGATACTACCTGCACAAAATGTTTCTGGTACTGTAGTATCTCTGTTGTTAAAGGCTGGGATACTCTATGACAGGAAGTGTTCTTTATTAGACTATTTCTTGTCAGCGTCGCATCTGGTCATGTTGTTGTGAAGCCAATGGTGTGCTAGACCTGCTGTGATGTTATTTGACAACAATTACACTACCGGACAAATGATAACACCTATCAGAAATTTAGCTAAATATGACATAGACACCTGTGGATACAACAGTTACGATTAATAGGAACATTAATGACGTGAAAGAACAACATATAATAGACAAGTTTACAAAACAAGACAAAGTTCTCATTAGCAGTCGAAAATTTATCAAATTAATAAAGCCACTTTCGATTGCCAACCGAATGGAACGTGCTTTTGTGTGTAATGGTTAATTAACCCAAAGGTAGCCCACCAACCTCCTGCTAATGATGAGGATGAGTAAACAGAGCGATGGAAGGGTACCTGAAAACTCTGGATTACCAATCAAGACACATACACAAGTCAAAAGGAAACAACTTAACTTATACGTATCCAGTCCTGGTGTCCCTGGTGACTCCCTCCAGATGGCTGGCTCCACTGCAATCAGACAACGGGCTTCAGTACGTTTCAGTAGTCTTCAGGATCTACTTGGCTGCTGGTGAAAGTGATGCTTCCTCAAAAGTGTGTTGACTGTAACACTGCTTACTACTGCAACTTCTGGAATCTGACTTCTTGAATAATTACTTGAACGTTGATTAGTTTATATTTGTGAGGGCACTATAGTCCATGAAGCACATGAATACGGTCCTCCACAGCTAATATAGTACATTGGCAGCTGATTGCCATATTTTTGTAATACTTTTGTGTTTGTAGCAGCCTGCACAAATAACACAAAAAATGGATCTGGGTCGAGAGCTGGATTATATTACTTGATTCTGTTGCCACGCTTGCATTTTGACTACCACTCTGTCCTTCCTCAATGTCATTCAAGATGGTATAGTTGTTCATTATTGTGTGATATCATTATTGTTGATTTTAATATTTATATCACAGTTCAAAATACGTTGTTACTTGCACTCAGTTCAATACCATTCTAAACACTGTTCATTCTCTTTGCTGTCAATTATTTGTTGTTAGGCGTTCTTCATCGAGTTCTAGTCACTGTGATGGATGTCCCCACGTCTGTCAAGAGTCTGCTGGCTCTATTCAACATCTTGACAGTTATGACGATCATAAACGCAGAAACAAGAATAAACGTTTGCGTCCTCGGACGAGACATTAATTTTATTGGCCAACAGCATCACAACATGGGTTTTCACACACTGCTGGTCTATGACCGTTGTCGCATACTGCATGTAACCAACTCATGTGCTGTTGCCATAATATACATATTCCATGTGCCGTCCTATCGACAGGAACAAATCTGGTTTCTATAATATAATCGTCTCTCTAATATCACAATTGCTACTTACGACACCCTTGTGTGACGAGCAGTCCTTCGCCTAGGGGTACGCGGAGCATGGCATAGCTTCTGGTCATGTTTGTAATCAGAGTGAACTGAGTGTCGACCTGTTCGATGGTTTCTTTCTTCTCCTTGTAGCTGAATGACATGCTACCGTTGCTGAACAGTTGGAACCAAGCCTCTCACACATGAAGGTTTTAATTTCGCTAGACTTCTGTTACTTTGCTCCGCTGTATTCTGATGTTGACGCTCTAGCTTCTATGACCAGACTGTTGACACAATGTCCGCCTGCGTGTCCTGTTACCTTATCACGTGACCCAGGTTACTTCCGCCCACTAGCCGAGCATTGTTTCACCTTGATTTCTCGTCTTTCTAATGTTTCACAATCTTTCCCGTGAATATATCTCATCTCTTGTTCTAAGTCTAGTGAACCTGATGTTTAATATATACTTGAGGCTCATGGCGGATATTTCTACCTGCGCAATCCAGGACCTGCCTCGTCTTAGTCTATGACCCTTGACCATATCCATGGCTTCATGCAGAGGGTGATCCTTATCTACAGCAACTCTCATGTACCATTTGGCCTGAAAGATCCTATGCCTATCCGCCATTTTTGGTAGCGTCAGGATATGCCTCATGCATATAATGGTGTGTCCTTTGTGCTCCCCAGAATCACATGCATGGCCACATTTTGTATGCACTCCAACCTTTCAAGCTTGCTATTCTATACTGTCAGCAGCCCCAAACCATACTCAGTGACATAAATTATTAACTGCTGAAAGAGCCTGTAAATCATCCTCTGCTCTACCCCGGTTGCTGCCATTGCCCTCAAAGCATTAAGTCCTCTACCAGCCTTCACCACCAAAGCCTCCACGTAATCTTTAAAAGACATATACCTATCGAAGGTGATACCCATGCACTTCAATTTACTCCCTCTACTAAGAGGACATCCATTCAATACATGGGGCATCTGCCTTCACAATCCAGTTACCCAAGGAGAACCACACAACCTATGCCTTGCCTGGGTTTCTTTTTCTTTTTCTTTTTTTTTGGGGGGGGGGGGGGGGGGGGGGGGCTTTTTGTCATGGCCATGCAGGTCATCCTGGATGCGGCATCCGGCTACGCACACGGTCAGAAACTCAGCGACGAGGAACGGAACATTCCGCCGCTGAAGGCCTTCATGGACGTACAACAATCCTGACACAGAAGGAGAGTGATGCACGCACCATCCTCCTCGGACTGGATGATCTGATTCGCTGGTGTAGGATGAGTTCAAGTCTAAGAAATCAAGACGCCTGTCGATCGTGAAGAGTAAAATGGCTGAAAGGTTATTCATAGTTGCCGGACAGGCAATTCCCACGGTGTTAGAGGAGCCGGTAAAGAGTCTCGGTCGTGTGTACTATTCAACCCTGACAGCACCGCGGTGGTAGAGATGCAAGAAGTGTTCACGAACGGCCTGCGTACCATCGTTAAAACCAGGTTGATAGGCAAATTCAACATCTGGTGCCTCCAATTCATGCTTAGTCCGAAGCTCCTGCGCCGCTGCTTATATATAATATAGACACGACCATAGTGCAAGCGATGGAGGCGAAAATAAGCAGCTATATACGGAAGTGGCTTGGAGCACCACCTTGCTTCACGACTGTCGCACTATATTGTAAGCAGAGTACATTCGTCCTCCCGTTCCGGTACCTCATGGAAGAATTCAAAGTTGGAAAATCCAGACTCGCGATGATGTTGCGCGAGTCTCCAGATGAAGCGGTCAGCATCTCAGTTCCCGCCCTGAGAACGGGAAAGAAGTGGAAGGTCATCAGCCCAGTCGAAGATGCTCAGGCAGCACTCCAGCTGGAGGAGGTCATGGGGCACACCCAGTCGGACAGAAAGATGTTCGGCTACCATGAGAGTGGTCTAAGGTGACGACTAAGGAACGCAGAGACCTGGTGATTAAAGAGATCCGAAAGGGAGGGAATGACGAAATAGTCCGTGTGGCTGTCCAACAGGTACAGCAGGGCCAGCGGATGTCATGGAAAGAGGTACTGCAGAGATCTCTTACCTGGAATGATATGTGGCGTATGGCACCACTGCGCTTAAGGTTCGTCGTCCGATTCCTCTACGGTGTCTTGACATCAGCTGAAAACTTGGTCAAGTAGGGTAAAGTCACTGACTCGTCCTGTCCCCTCTGTGAAAAGGTTCAAACAGCGGAGCACGTTTTGTCCGCATGTAATGTAGCTCTGACCCAAGGCCGATTTACGTGGCGGCACAACAAAAAGTCCTTACTGTTGGCGGCCATAGTGGGGGGGGGGGGGGGGGGGGCCGCAGGCCGAGGCCGATGGATATTTACTTCATCCAAGCCAGGCAGCAACGCAGAGACAACAGTGGCCGCGCTGCCGACTTGCCACTCCCAGCCGTTTTCGACGGTGCGAGTGACTGGGAACTGACCGTGGATCTAAAAGACCGTGGAAAATACCCTTAGGTGATCCAGGAGTTTGGCTTGCGACTTGACATCGTACTTTGCTCCTCGTCAGCCAAGCAGCTAACGCTCATTTAGCTGACCGTCCCTTACGAGTCGAACATTGAGGAGCAACACACGTAAAAGGAAAAGAAGTACGATGACATGGTCGCTAATCTTAAGATGGAAGGGTACACTATCAGACTATTCGTCATGGAGGAAGACGCTAGAGGTCTAGTCTCCCACTCCGTGCATGGTGTGCTAAAGCAAATGGGCATTAAAGGACAAGCAAGAACTCGGACACAAAAACAACTGTGTGAGGCAGCCGAAAAGGCCTCGTTCCGAATTGTCGAAACCTGAGTTGAGACATGTCTCCAAACTACTATGGTTAAAAGCGGTAACTGCAGAACGCCTAACAAACGATCTCTTAACGAAGACCACGAACTTGCAACTTCTCGTGTCAACTCTCTAGCCTTTCCTCCGAGCGAGGGTGGTGAGTCCTAGTGCAATCATTCAAATGTCGGCCGAAGTCCAACCTCTGTAATAGAGCGGTAATCGTCCGTTAGTCGCACTCACCTGCAGAGACCAAAAGGTGGTTCGAAAAACAGTGGAAGAACCGGCTTCCTAGCAGTGTGCTGCTGTTCATGAAGAAGGAACACGGTAACGGATGAAGGTTATAGAGGCCGTGGCTGGGGAAGAAGCAGGCTCCCCACGACCACATGTGCTAAGGGGCAAGCACAGGCTGCACGAGCTCGCCTTACTGAGGGAGGGGGAGGCTTGAGAGTGGACATGTGAACAGCTTAGGGACAAGATCAACAAAAAAGGACAACGAAATTGACCGAACGTCTCCACGGCAGGGGAAACACGCCCGGAGTCATAACATGGACGGGCCGCCCTTAGATAGTGTTAAGGGAATAACGGGTCCAAACACTTGGGGAAGGGAGTATACTTCTGACGATCAGAAGCCCCCTATCGTGTTTGCTTCGTGGCGGAGTTTTTATGAGTGTAAGTCCGGAGATTAATTGTAAATCCGGAGATGACTTGCAAGTCCAGAGATGACTTGTTAAGTCCGGAAATGACATAAGTCCGGCGATGACTTGTAAGTCCGGAGATGACTTGTAAGTCTGGAAATTACTTATAAGCCCAGAGATGACTCGTAAGTCCGAAGATGACTTGTAAGTCCGGAGATGATTTGTAAGTCCGGAGATGACTTGTAAGTCCGATGCATGCCTAGAAATATCTTGGGCATTGAGGGCATAGACTATTCTCTGCAGATGAGGGTCCTGTTAATCAAGTCTTTCTGGCTTGTTCCCGATGTTGTACCACCTTATTTCTGGATGCCTCGCAAATCACTACGTCTGCTCGGATAGATGCATGCCATGTGATCCGGTGATGAAGTGGAAGAAGAAGTGACTTGTAAATTGAATTGATTTAATGTGAGAAAGAGTTGCGCAAAAGCCACCGACCTCACTTTCTCAGCTGTGTTAATTCGAATCCAGTGACGGAACAAGTCGAGTCGTCTGGAGATGGAGTCGGGTGCAGTGGATGACATTTGCCTCAGCATGCTAAATACACTCCACAGTGCGTTGCTGATACTTGCCATTTTATCCATTAAACCAAATAGGGCTTGCATGCAGGGTAGGCATAGTTTGACTCTCCGAACGTTGCGCACCAGTCGGCTACCCTCACGTGGTTTGGCCGTCCTGTCAAAGCCATTGCCTAGGGATTGGCCACTATCGGGCGCTGGCAGTCACGAGGAGCCATAGCCCCATAGGTGAGAGCTGAATGCCAGGCTTGGACCCATGGTGGGTAAGCTGCCCTGGGTCATGACATGCCACCAACACTAGGCGCGCGCGCACACACACACACACACACACACACACACACACACACACACACAAATAGGAAATATATGGGTTATTGACGTTATGTCCCCAAATGGTGATTACTCTCATGTTCTAAATTTCTAAAAATACTTTCACTGCATAGGGAAAAACAGATCTGGAGACGTAAAACATCCTTGTCGCACACCTCTCTTAATAGGTTGATATTGATCTACTTCATTATCAATCTTTATGGCAGTTTGCTTATACTGAGCACATACCCCGTAAGATACCGACGCGGTTAGAACCGCTACCGATTCTCGCCGTCGTCGCGTTACTCACGAGAGTATACGGGATTATGGAGAAAGTCGCTAACCCCTAGGCCAGGGAGACCGGCGGGAAAGACATTAGACTTGTAAAAATATATTGGAAACAAGCTGCCATAAAGATTGATAATGAGTAGGTCAATATCAGCCTATTAAGAGAGGTGTGAGACAGGGATGTTTAATATCTCCAGATCATGTTTCCCGGTACAATGAAAATGTTTTATGAAACAAATGATATGAAAGAAATCATCATTGGGGGACGTAACAACAGTAACATTAAATATGCGGATGATACAGTATTGATTGCGGACATCGAGCAGGATCTGCAACATTTAGTAGATTCAGTTGTTGCATACAGTGAACACCTAGGGTTAGAATTAAATTGTAAGAAGACACAGATTATGGTCTTCACTAGGAAGAAGGAGATACCAAAATGTAATATACAAGTAACTGGGAATATTCTTAAACAAGTGAATCTGTACAATTATCTCGGAACAGTCATAACATCTGATGGGAAGTGCTTTGAAGAGATTAGAACTAGAAGCGCCATGGCGAAGATAGCCTTTTGCAAGATGAACAATATACTTAACAATAAAAATGATGACAATTGCAACGAAAGAAAGAGTGTAGAGGTGCCACATAGAACCTGTACTTTTGTATGGATGTGAAATGTGGATGACGAACAGAACAAGTTTCTCCTATCTTGTCAAGTAAAACGTTTCTCCTATCTTGGACATGTAAAAAAGTTGATCCTATCTTGTCAAGTAACAAGTGTCTCCTATCTTGGACATGTAACAAGTTTCTCCTATCTTGTCAAGTAACAAGTGTCTCCTATCTTGGACATGTAACAAGTTTCTCCTATCTTGTCAAGTAACAAGTGTCTCCTATCTTGTCATGCAACACGCTTATCCTATCTTAGACATGTAACAAGTTTCTCCTATCTTGTCAAGTAACAAGTGTCTCCTATCTTGTCATGCAACACGCTTATCCTATCTTAGACATGTAACAAGTTTCTCCTATCTTGTCAAGTAACAAGTTCTCCT
Organism: Cepaea nemoralis; assembly: GCA_014155875.1. Taxonomy (NCBI): domain Eukaryota; kingdom Metazoa; phylum Mollusca; class Gastropoda; order Stylommatophora; family Helicidae; genus Cepaea; species Cepaea nemoralis. The sequence continues at coordinate 6,176 of JACEFZ010022261.1, read as the reverse complement.
ATCTTGGACATGTAACAAGTTTCTCCTATCTTGGACATGTAAGAAGTTTCTCCTATCTTGGTCGTGTAACAAGATTCTCCTATTTGGACATGTAAAAAGTTTCTCCTATCTTGGTCATGTAACACGTTTCTCCTATCTTGGACATGAAGCAAGTTTCTTATACCTTGGACATGTAACAAGTTTCTTATATCTTGGACATGTAACAAGTTTCTCCTATCTTGGACATGTAACAAGTTTCTCTTCTCTTGGACATGTAACAAGTTTCTCTTATCTTGGACATGTAACACGTTCCTCTTATTTTGAACATGTAACAAGTTTCTCTTATCTTGGACATGTAACAAGTTTCTGTTATCTTGGACATGTAACACGTTTCTCTTATCTTGGACATGTAACACGTTCCTCTTATTTTGAACATGTAACAAGTTTCTCTTATCTTGGACATGTAACAAGTTTCTCTTATCTTGGACATGTAACAAGTTTCTCTTATCTTGGACATGTAACAAGTTTCTCTTATCTTGGACATGTAACAAGTTTCTCTTATCTTGGACATGTAACAGGTTTCTTATATCTTGGACATGTAACAAGTTTCTCCTATCTTGGACATGTAACAAGTTTCTCCTATCTTGGACATGTAACAAGTTTCTCCTATCTTGGACATGTAACAAGTTTCTTATATCTTGGACATGTAACAAGTTTTCTCCTGTCTTGGACATGTAACAGGTTTCTTATATCTTGGACATGTAACAAGTTTCTCTTATCTTGGACATGTAACAGGTTTCTTATATCTTGGACATGTAACATGTTTCTTATATCTTGGACATGTAACAGGTTTCTTATATCTTGGACATGTAACAAGTTTCTCCTATCTTGGACATGTAACAGGTTTCTTATATCTTGGACATGTAACATGTTTCTTGTATCTTGAAAATGTAACAGGTTTCTTATATCTTGGACATGTAACAAGTTTCTCCTATCTCTGGACATGTAACATCTTCCTCTTATCTCGGACATGTAACAAGATTCTCCTATTTGGACATAAAACAAGTTTTTCCTATCTTGGACATGTAACAAGTTTCTCCTATCTTGGACATGTAACAAGTTTCTCCTATCTTGGACATGTAACAAGTTTCTCCTATCTTGGACATGTAACAAGTTTCTCCTATCTCGGACATGTAACAAGTTTCTCCTATCTTGGACATGTAACAAGGTTCTACTACCTTGTACATGAAGCAAGTTTCTCCTATCTTGGACATGTAACAAGTTTCTCCTATCTTGGACATGTAACACGTTTCTCCTATTTTGGACATGTAACAAGTTTCTCCTATCTTGGACATGTAACAAGTTTCTCCTATCTTGGACATGTAACAAGTTTCTCCTATCTTGGGACATGTAACAAGTTTCTCCTATCTTGGACATGTAACAAGTTTCTCCTATCTTGGACATGTAACAAGTTTCTCCTATCTTGGACATGTAACAAGTTTCTCCTATCTTGGACATGTAACAAGTTTCTCCTATCTTGGACATGTAACAAGTTTATCCTATCTTGGACATGTAACAAGTTTCTCCTATCTTGGACATGTAACAAGTTTATCCTATCTTGGACATGTAACAAGTTTCTCCTATCTTGGACATGTAACAAGTTTCTCCTATCTTGGACATGTAACAAGTTTCTCCTATCTCGGACATGTAACAAGTTTCTCCTATCTTGGACATGTAACAAGTTTCTCCTATCTTGGACATGTAACAAGTTTCTCCTATCTTGGACATAGTAACAAGTTTCTCCTATCTTGGACATGTAACAAGTTTCTCCTATCTTGGACATGTAACATGTTTCTCCTATCTTGGACATGTAACAAGTTTCTCCTATCTTGGACATGTAACAAGTTTCTCCTATCTTGACATGTAACAAGTTTCTCCTATCTTGGACATGTAATCAAGTTTCTCCTATCTTGGACATGTAACAAGTTTCTCCTATCTTGGACATGTAACAATTTTATCCTATCTTGGACATGTAACAAGTTTCTCCTATCTTCGACATGTAACAAGTTTCTCCTATCTTGGACATGTAACAAGTTTCTCCTATCTTGGACATGTAACAAGTTTCTCCTATCTTGGACATGTAACAAGTTTCTCCTATCTTGGACATGTAACAAGTTTCTCCTATCTTGGACATGTAACAAGTTTCTCCTATCTTGGACATGTAACAAGTTTCTCCTATCTTGGACATGTAACAAGTTTCTCCTATCTCGGACATGTAACAAGTGTCTCCTATCATGGACATGTAACAAGGTTCTACTACCTTGTACATGAAGCAAGTTTCTCCTATCTTGGACATGTAACAAGTTTCTCCTATCTTGGACATGTAACACGTTTCTCCTATTTTGGACATGTAACAAGTTTCTCCTATCTTGGACATGTAACACGTTTCTCCTATCTTGGACATGAAGCAAGTTTCTCCTATATCGGACATGTAACAAGTTTCTCCTATCTTGGACATGAAGCAAGTTTCTCCTATCTTGTACATGAAGCAAGTTTCTCCTATCTCGGACATGAAACAAGTTTCTCCTATCTTGGACATGTAATAAGTTTCTCCTACCTTGTACATGAAGCAAGTTTCTCCTATCTTGGACATGAAGCAAGTTTCTCCTATCTTGGACATGAAGCAAGTTTCTCCTATCTTGGACATGGTAACAAGTTTCTCCTATCTTGGACATGTAACAGGTTTCTCCTATCTTGGACATGTAACAAGTTTCTCCTATCTTGGACATGTAACAAGTTTCTCCTATCTTGGACATGTAACAAGTTTCTCCTATCTTGGACATGTAACAAGTTTCTCCTATCTTGGACATGTAACAAGTTTCTCCTATCTTGGACATGTAACAAGTTTATCCTATCTTGGACATGTAACAAGTTTATCCTATCTTGGACATGTAACACGTTTATCCTATCTTGGACATGTAACAAGTTTATCCTATCTTGGACATGTAACAAGTTTATCCTATCTCGGACATGTAACAAGTTTCTCCTATCTCGGACATGTAACAAGTTTCTCCTATCTTGGACATGTAACAAGTTTCTCCTATCTTGGACATGTAACAAGTTTCTCCTATCTTGGACATATAACAAGTTTCTCCTATCTTGGACATGTAACAAGTTTCTCCTATCTCGGACATGTAACAAGTTTCTCCTATCTCGGACATGTAACAAGTTTCTCCTATCTTGGACATGTAACAAGTTTCTCCTATCTTGGACATGTAACAAGTTTCTCCTATCTTGGACATGTAACAAGTTTCTCCTATCTTGGACATGTAACAAGTTTCTCCTATCTTGGACATGTAACAAGTTTCTCCTATCTTGGACATGTAACAAGTTTCTCCTATCTTGAACATGTAACAAGTTTCTCCTATCTTGGACATGTAACAAGTTTCTCCTATCTTGGACATGTAACAAGTTTCTCCTATCTTGGACATGTAACAAGTTTCTCCTATCTTGGACATGTAACAAGTTTCTCCTATCTTGGACATGTAACAAGTTTCTCCTATCTTGGACATGTAACAAGTTTCTCCTATCTTGGACATGTAACAAGTTTCTCCTATCTTGGACATGTAACAAGTTTCTCCTATCTTGGACATGTAACAAGTTTCTCCTATCTTGGACATGTAACATGTTTATCCTGTCTTGGACATGTAACAAGTTTCTCCTATCTTCGACATGTAACAAGTTTCTCCTATCTTGGACATATAACAAGTTTCTCCTATCTTGGACATGTAACAAGTTTCTCCTATCTTGGACATATAACAAGTTTATCCTATCTTGGACATGTAACAAGTTTATCCTATCTGGGACATGTAACAACTTTCTCATATCTTGAACATGAACACGTTTCTCTTATCTTGAACATGAAGCAAGTTTCTCCTATCTTGGACATGTAATAACAGATGATGGTTGAAGTGAAACAGAAATTAAAAAAAAAAAAATGAGAATAGGAATTGCCAAATATAAGGGGCGTTAATTTGAAATCTTTTCGTGCCGCACTGCGTGTAATTGCGTACGTTGAACATGATCATGTCATTGCCATGTGATAAGTACTGACCAATGAATAAAAGTGCACGTGCTTATCGTCCCGTGATGCATAGGTTCTGTTTCTCACCATTGAGAAAATGGCCGGGTTGATCTAAAATCCGTCCAAAGAAGCTCAAAGAGTGGTGATTCAGTTTCTTTCATTTGAAGGATATCGACCAGTGTACATTCATCGAAGAATGCAGGCTGGCAACGGTAACAAATGGGTGTCGAAGACAACAGTGACAGACTGGGTACGAATGTTTCGGAAAGGACGTCAGTTCACGACAGATCTTCGACGGCCGGGTCAAGCGCATAGTGTTGCAAGAGAAAAAAACCATCGCCAAAATTGATGCAGCAGTACAAATGAACCGTTGTCGAAGCATGCGTTCGCTTGCAAAATAATTTGATTTCTCAATTGGGACAATTCAAAAGGTCGTTCGTAAGAAACTGCAATATTGGAAGGTGTGTTCACAGTTAGTACCACCAAAAATAGGAATGCATGGGGTGGTGTTTGAACCACTTGCTGCGTTACAGAGTGTAGGGTGGTGCATTTCTCTTCCGCATAGTGGCAGGCGATGAATCATGGTGTCATCACTTTGAGCCGAGCAGCAAAAGAGAGAGCATGCAATGGAAGCATGCTGGATCACCAAAAGCCAAAAAAAAAATTCAAGTTACAGGTATCCGCTGGTATGGTTATGCTGAGCGCATATTTTTACCATGAAGGGCTATTGTTGGCGGACTTTAAAGAACCTGGTGTCAACATCAACTCTACCCACTTGTCACCGCCTCACCTATTAGTAGATTGGGAAAGGGCTGCCACTCCAGCCCAAGGGATATAATCGAGTCAAAGCAGGACCCAAGTAATCGAGAACCTTCTGGAAAGGTTGGGCAGATAGCCCATGGTTCCGTGGACACTGATGTGACCCGCCTAATGCGGGGTCCACGAGGAACTCGGACAGAGTTACCGCCCGTGCGAGTTGGAGACCCGCAAGGACGGTCAGAGGAGATTCGGACTGAAGAGAGACGACAGGGCCTGCCTGAGAGGGACTCATAGATATTCCTAATTATACTAGAATACTTAGACTAGATAGTGTGCTAGAGAATTGTATAACAACTGTGTTTCATGTTTAACGATCTGTGATATGATGTACGCTGGCTTGTAACCCACTGCGCCAATTGTACACCACAATAAATATTCTATATTATAGCAAACGTTATTTGCTTTAGTTAATTCATTGTTGCCTGTATGAACCCAACCAGTTCCCTAGATAAGAGTAAGAACATGACAGGCAATTATGGGGGCTAGTTTTCCGGTTGTGGCATACAAAACTTCATAGAGAATTTTCTGAATTCTGAGTTTTTGTAGGTTTTGTGAAACAGCTATTAAATGCCATATAAAAATAATTAAATGCTTCATATCACATTGATTTGATTAAATCAGAGTTCTGAATATTTCATACTGTACAAAAACTAGTAGCTATCTAGCGATAGATTGAAATTATTCTGAGTCCCTCAGCAGTGCCAGGTGCAGTAATTATACTGCCGCATTATTTTGATGTTATCTATTATTTTGTTTTCCATGACTTCGACAGTGTTTTGACAGTGACTAATGTTTTCTTACTCCACAAGCAGATTGTTCCGCATAAAGTGCCGTGTGACATCTAATTAACCTTCCAACAGTGGCGAGAGTACGAGACAGCATCGGAGGATTCTAAAATTAAGAGCTAAGTTTCAAATCATACTCATTTCACCTCTGAGCAGTACTTCTCATCTTCCATCTATATACCACTTTGTATCATATTGATTTGTATGCATATTCATTATTGTATAACCAACATAACCGTGCATTTTGAGTTACACATTAAAAAGTAAGGGAGATAACGAAATTTTTCCACTCCCCAACATTTTTCTAAGGGATTTAACTTTATAAACATTACAAAGTAGTAAAATACAAAATGTCTACCTTAGATCAATGCATTGAGCAAGGAATAAAATTAGGATATAAAGAAGAGAAACTGTCAGAATGGGCACAGAAAACACACGCAGATAACATTGCCCGTGAAGAAAGAGCGATAGAACGAGAGGAAAAACAAAGACAAATGCAAGCAGACGAG